>JBAIZZ010000204.1:124597-135999 GCA_037355905.1 Heliconius aoede | reverse complement strand
TTAAAGTTGCTTAGTAAATGCAAAACAGATAGATTTAAAAAGCTTTAATGGCTTTTTCTTTATAAGCTTATAAAGACAAAGAAGGTGTCTTAAATAAAAAATTAATATAATTAATTAATCTTTTTTTTTCTTCATATATTTCGGACACTACAAATTAAGCAGAGATTGCATACTGAAATAACACAGCATATTTAACTTCCACTTATCTTAAAGTATTCTCAATAAAAAATCGTAATTATTACACATGTACATTTATTTATTATAACAGAATAAATTATTTATTAACACAATATATATATAACTAATATCACAATGATTAAAGGCGGTTTTTTTATTCAAAAATATAGTAATATTTTTGAAAAAATACTACTATATTTATTACATATTATTACACATTATTACATATTATTACATATATAAAAATATTACTATATTTATTACATAGAGTTTGATGTACATAACTCCGCTCGATGGATTATCAATTATCACAGGTCTTCTGTTTTTATCTGTAAGAAAACAGAGACTCACATAAATTGAACTATTTTGTATGTAACATATATTGGAATACAATAAAATTTATTAATTTTATTTATAAAATTTTCAATTTCAATCTCATCTTTTTTACGAAATAAATGTCTGAAATATAAAAAAAAAGTGTTTTTATTTTAGTACTCTCAACGTTTATATATTTCAGATTACAAACGTGACTGGTTGTGGGTTCGATTCCCACTTGAGCAAATAAATCATTTAATATTTTCTTTACATTAAAGCGCGGTGCTGCCACGCAATACCTTCAGAAATTAGCGAAAAGCGGGGAATAATGGAGCTTTAATGGGAGCGTCGCCGCATACCATATATTTTAGTTAAAATATGCTCAATGTAGAGAAAGCAGTGTTTCATTTGGATATTTTTGCCTTACACTAGAACTGTAACAATCGTTATAGCTCTTATTTAAAATTATTTTAATCTTGCACTTACTCTTTGATAAGGTAACATCGCAACAAAAGTCGTTTGTAACCTATAGGGCATTTATGGACGTTTAGAGCACCTCCATCATTGCTTGTGCCAGAAATTGCTCGAACAGTGTACACTGGCTTGCTCTCAACAAAATTCTGTACCAAGATGCTCAGGATGCACAGTACGAGGATACACTTCCGAACCTTCATCATGATCTTCAATCAGCAGAGACAACCACTCAGCAGAGACAACCACTTAGCAGAGATAACCACTTAGTAACTTTGAGGCACGACTTGTGTTCGAACTGAGCTCAAATACATAAATTAATTAATGGGAGGACAAAAGGAAAACGGTGTTATATGTGCACCGTCCGGTTGACTACTGACGTCGTCGACACGCGCGAATGGTTAAATACTAATAAATGATGACGTAAAAATCGTCACTTCACCACAGATTGACTGTGTGTAATTAATACCTTATAAGTGCTGAAAATATTCATATGTTAAATGCAAATGAATATAATATACTATAAACGAAAAGTAAATATGTGTCGTAATTGTTTGACAGCTTAACAAATCACAACATGGCAATGTCTCAAAAATTGGCCGTTTAATAGGGAACTGAGTGTCTATACGGCCTGCTAAATGTGAAATACAGCGTAAATATTAATTATCTAACATATTCAACTCTTGTGAATGTTCTTAATATTTAATATAGTATTATACGAAATTTTTTTTTTTTTTTTTTTTTTTTTTTTTTTTTTTTTTTTTTTTTTTTATGGGAGAGGACAAGGCAAACGAGCGTTCGGGTCACCTGATGGTAAGTGATCACCGCCGCCCACGACCCCATGCAACACCAGAGGAGTCACAGGTGCGTTGCCAGCCTTTAAGGTGGAGGTGAAGGGTGGGTGATACGAAAAATATAAATAAATACTTATGTAATGTAGTAATACATAATAGACGGGGAGCCGACGATGCTAGCTCAGGATTTGCTCGAGCGTCATAGAGACCTATTATAGGGTTGCGAAGCTTAGATGTTAAAAAGAAAAAAAATATCATATTTTTTAATCGGTGGGGTGAGCGGCAATAGATTTTCAAAAATGTAAAAAAAATTGTTGCATGGACATATGTTACTCCAGCGAATCAGATATTGATATCCTTCATGTCCTATGTATTCTTAAAAATGTAAATATGTTAATCTGACTGAAAAAAAAATAATGAAAAATAATGATTTGAAGTGAATTTGAAAAAACTTTTCTATATTTTATTTTTTATTTCACAATATTATTAAAATAATATTAAATTTAATTATTATTAAATTTGTATAAAATTATATCCATTTTCAAATATTAAATAACACTGAATATGGTAAATCTGTGGTGTAAGATGTGGTCATATTTTGTCGCGTCATCACAAACCCTGAATCATACGTATACTAGTATTTAAGTATCCGCGTATTTCGAAGACATCAGTATTCAACCGGTCGTAGCACAAATAAGACCATTTTCCTTATATCTTCCTACATTTAGTATATGTATTCGGTCGCATTTCGAACACAAGTCACGCATCTAAGATATTAAGAGGTTCTCTGGTCAAATAAAATCGCTGTGAATCATATCTTTCAATTTCATAACCATGAACGCTGTGAAGTGTATCATCGTACTGTGTATCCTGACCATCGTAGTACAGAATTTTGTGGAGAGCAAGCCAGCGTATAGTGTTGGAGCAGTTCCTAGTGACAGTAGAAATAATGGTGGTGCTTTAACTGTCCATAAATGTGCTAAAGGTTTTAGACGTCGTTTTCACCAATGTGCCCCCGGGAAGTTTGTGAGTGTTATCATTATATTATAGTAGAATTAAGCAATTAACAGTAGAAATAATTGGGGAACAAATTAAAAATTTCTGTAGTGTAATTAATATATATATATTTAATTTATTTTATAATATATATATATTTTTAAAGTGAAATTTATAAATTTTATTCTTTTTCTTTAAATATTATAGGGTAGGTAAATCCAATATAAAATAAATGTTTATTTTTTTTTCTTTCAGAGAAAGAGCTAGAGGACGAACAGAGAACTACAGTCAAGCAGCCATCTTCTCTTGGAAGGAGCCACTGCGAGATAGCATTCACGCTTGGTCGCATCGTCGGGCGAAGCTCTATAAAATTCTTCGTACCTGTGCATTTATTTATTAGGAACGTCGAATACGGATAGTTTACGGATAAAAGACTGATGCGAAACGGAGTGCCTCAAAGAGCTTACCAGGTCACCTAAGCCTACCTTGCTATGCAGGATACATTGAAAAGCTAAAAAAAGACTGATATGATAAAAACGGCGTTGAATCTCGGCGTCTCTAAAATAAGTGATAAAGGAAGTCGGAGTCTGTCACTTAACGCTGTTTGCTGTTCTATTTCAGTGAAATAATTGTATTGCTTTTTGTGATATTAGTAATGTATATTTTGTCGTATATTTTAATTTATGTTTGTGTATTAATTTATGTTTTACAATAAATGAAAATGCAGCGAAAATTATGTCTAATTTATTATATTCTATTAGTGATACGACTCTCTTGAGATAAGTTCAGGATTATGAGAATTGCATAATATTCCACACTTCTTCAACTGTCCTTGTAGAAATATTTAAAGAAAAATCTATATCAATATCAAATATTATTTACTTATTATGCTTATTTTTATGGCCACAACTGGGACTAATTCATCTGTAGATGATACGTTAAAAATTAATTCATAATTTTTCAATACACAATGGCTTGAAAATAAAAAAGATAAGTCTCAAAAATCAAAGTTTGTTTAGTATTATTTAAAATAAGCATATGAATTGGTTAAAAAAAAAAGTTGATCAAACATAAATATTTATTAACACACACTTATCCTACTAAAAAAAAGTTAATAATATTAATTAATTTATATAGACTTCTTATTTATATTAAGTTCTTTATTAAACGTTATTATGTTTATCTTGATATCTCGGGGAGGTTCTTCCTTGATGGATCCTGGCGAGGAAGCTGGGCGTGCAGTCCAGGGAAGTAGTAGGCCTCACTGGAGATGGTCCAGTTCTGCCATCCAACCAATATGTCGTCATTTCTCCTTTGCCCTGTAAAAACTTAACTTCGTATTTTTTTTCTTATTATATCGTATCTGAATTTTAAAATAACGAAACCAATAAAAAAATATAAAGATAAAATAATATAATCAATAAGTTAAGTCTGTCTGTCCGTTGTATCACATATCTCAGCCACTTTATTCCAAACCAATTTAGAATCAATAATGAATGAATGACCAATATAAAAACCATGGGGAATTCCCGATACATGAAATTGAAACAAAATACATTATAATTTGTTTTATTTAAGTTATGGATCATAAACTTAGTTGCACGAGTAGAGAGCATGAAATAAAAAAAAAAAAAACACAAAAGATAGAGGAGACTAATTGTTTAATTCGTTTTCTAGTGTCCACCGATGATCACTAAGCCGACGACAAAAGAAAATCAAAAATTAAAATGGGACAATTTTTAAAAATTAAATTAGAATTTTTTTTTTAAATATTTTTAGCAAAAATTATTACCAAATTGTCTTACTTAACACTTAGGTTCTACCTGTACCCCAATTAGAATAATGTGTCATCATTATTATTATTATTAATGGAGCCAGGCGCAGGGGCAACGACTGACTGTAAATACGACAGTTTTGGATTCCATTCCCACTCGAGGAATGAAATTTCCGTTCTAGTAACAATGTAAAGCGTGACGATAAATTCCGCGACTTGACTTCCCCTTTCACATTTCACTTTCTTCAACATAATTTCTCAAAAAAAAAGCCCTTTTTAAAAGTGGAGAACGGAGTGTCTCAACAATCGGTTTCCTCTTTCTAACCTGTTATATTCAGGATACAGGGTGAAGCTAAAAGAGTTCTCATTGACATATCACGTTACTCGCGGTCGATGATCTTACAAAATTCTGTTTCACTCTCGTCGGCCTTCACGACCTTGATATTGTGAAGCAATCAAATTGCTCGCCGTGATTCAATAGTTACGTATTTGACAACACGAGCACGTGTTAGCTGTAGCGTGACTGAGACCATTATAGTCTTATTTATAGTATATCCCAGATCAAATTCCCCTGACGACTTACTTATTAACTACCCACTTCCCACTAACCAGGTTATCAGTTTGACCTGCATGGCTATGGCACCTATGTTATTAGTCGTCATCTTAATGTCAGATGACTTTAGATGCAAAATGGAAAATCCTGTTTTTATTACTGGGATAATTAGAATTAGTTAATATTTGTGTATGATAGATGATCTTTGATGCCAATCGTGCCGCAGGCGCACTATGGGGGGGTGGCGCAGCATGCGACTAGGCGCGATAGGTTGTGGTTTCGATTCCGAATCGAGGAAATGAATTATTTAATATTTTTATTTCCTCGCTCTGGCAACGATGTAAAGCGCGGTGTTGAGTTCCACCACTCAACATGCAATGCCTCCAGAATTCGGCGGAAAGAGGGGAACAGAATCACCTTATTGGGAACTGAGTATCTTAACACTAGATTCCCAGACTCCCTCTACCTACTGCTTTATGTGTGTACAGCGAAAAGTTAAAAAAAATATGGAAATCAAAAGTCCTACCGAGATTTTTGATTTCTATTTTGTTATTTTTAATAAGATATTTACAGCGTAGAAAAAAATTAAGAAAGGTCCTGTTTTCCTAACTGTCAATTCAATATTTTTGAGTACTGTCACTGAGAAGTTAAGATTTATTTTAATATTATTTCAAATCACATAAATAAATTGGTCAGTTCATGTAAGTCTATTGATAAAAATGCAATCCAAGGTGAATAGATGTTCAAGTACAACTCTCTCTGGTAAGCCCCACGACAGGTATGTAAGCTTGTTTAAGGAAGAAGGCCATTTCAAATATCTAGATGTATCAACCAAGATACGTAATTGTGTGATCTTCAGTTATTTAAAGTATTTTTTAGTTATTATTAAGATACCAAATATATATATAGGAATCTAAAAACCCAAAAATTTTATAACATGGGATTCCGCTTTCCATTACGCGAAAAGCTGCTTGCTGCAATGGGAAAATAAAAAAAACCAACTTATATTATGACTTAATCTTGTGACATACGCGGATTAAACTGGCATGAGTAAACTTACCTTGACATCGACCACTCCACGCGGTGTCGTAACAAATTTCCCAGTTTTGTCTAAAGCTCGTTTCACATCCTCAGATATTTGAATTTTCATAGCTACAATGAAATACAATTAAATAGGCTTAATAAAGTAATACGCTAATACAGACCTCTCTCCCTCTGTTTTCTCCCTCCTTACAATTCAAAAAAGCTCTTAAATTTTAATATATGAAAAAAAAAACGTTTGAAAATGTAAAGCAGGATTTGAATCCGGAGCTCTTGGAATAACACTACTGAGTACTATTATTATATTATTTAAATTATTTTTAGATTAACGCGAAGCGAATATTTAAACAAAAGTAAGGAACATCGCCAACACTGTCTTAATTACGTGTCTCTATTTTGCCAAACCTATTCAGTACAAAAAAAAATGAAGCTTGTCAGCATTATTCTAATAAAAGGCGCAGGGGCACAAATTGTGACTGTAAACGCGACAGGTTGTCGGTTCGATCCTCACTCGGGGATATGAAACATTTAATATTTTCATTTCTTCGCTCTGATTTTGAAGCAAAGCGCGGCGTTGAGTTTCGCCGCTCAACATACAATACTTCTAGGTCCAAAATTCAACACGAGGTACTGCTGCTGGGGGTGGCACATAGACCTTTTATTTTCATACACTTGCTTATAACTTACATTCGCCCGTGCTCTCCATACGACTGGCAGTATTTATAGTATCGCCGAAGAGACAGTAGCGCGGCATTTTTGTACCCACGATGCCGGCGACACAAGGGCCCGTATGGATACCGCTTCGCATGCATAGTGTCTAAATATACAAAAAAAAATATGAAAAACTTAGAAACTATGAAATATTTTCTCATTATCCCGGTTGTCCTGGCGATCACATCTAGTTCTTGAAGAACAACGTTTGGGAAACTTCAAGCAGATGAGACGACAAGTGGGTTAAAGTAGCTATGAAATATTTATTTATATTGACAGATATTTTAACGGTCCCCAGATAGAATATTGAAAGTGAAAAATTAAAAAATAGTTTTATTACTGTTCTGAATGTACGAACGAGTCACGGGTAATTTTCGATTACATACACATTTAATATAAGTCTTATTAAAATTGTCCTTCTTAATAGTTCAAAGGAGCAATAAAAACAATTGGGATTATTCACTTTCGGTACTTTACTTGGAGACCTTTGATTTATTTGAGGCCGTTTGGGCACCACTTCGCCACACGAGTTCTGCCACACAACACAGTCCCGAAAATTCTGCAGAAAGTGTGAAACGGAGTGTCTTTACACTCGGTTCCCTCTGCCTTCCCTGCAATATGCGGGATACAGCGTGAAGCAAAAAAAAAATCAAATACCGATAGAGAGAACAAGTCAGGCTAATTAAAGCATATTAAAAAAATGTGAAAAGCAAAATAAGCAGAAACACTGAGACCAATATTACCTAAGTACCTGATCTGGACGGTGTGGCAGACGACACATCGAGGTGGCCTCAAGTAACTCCAGAGCCATGCTTGCTATTTCCGTCGCGTGCTTATTTCCTTTAATATTATAGGTTTACTGTTATTTATTAATTTGTTTAGATGCACTAATTACAATTAAATTAATGTAACGGTGAAAAAAGTAGGCATAAATTATTTCTTCGGTCTGGTAACAAGTTACCATAATGTCTTGAAAATTGGAACGTGTGTGGGAAATGGAGTACCTGAACACTAGGTTTCTTATACCTTATGTATGATGAACACGTTCATGTGCGGGTTTTTTTTTATTTGCTAATAGTAAAACAATAAGGTTGCGAGGAAAATGAAAGGATATTTACCATTTCAGTCCACGCAAAGGAATTTACCATTATTACCTACCATTTCTAACGGGAAGTCCTGATGCCACCATATAAGAGTCTCCAATTGTCTCGATCTTATACACATCATAGCATTCAATCCTTTCATCAAACAACTTGTACACTGAATTCAAAAAACTGATAACCTAGAAAGGAAAAAAATAATAAGATATATTTCAATAAGATTCAGATAGTACCTACTAAATAAGTATAATTAAAATGTGAATTATATATATTTATATAGTTTTGGCTCACCTGGTAAGGTGTTGAAACCGCGGCTATGGCTGTAAATCCGACGATATCGCTAAAGTACACTGTCACAGACGCAAAAAACTCAGCTGGAACCTGAAATATTTAATTAAATATATGAAAAAAATGAGTTTGTAGGTTTGATTCTCGCTTAGGGGAATGAATTGTTTCAATTTGTCATTGAGTCATTGAGCTCCACCCAATACGCAATGCCTCAATAATTAGGCAGAAAGTGAAGAATGGGGTGTCCTTTAATGCAATTCTCCTTATGTCTACTCTGCTATATGCGGGATACAAATATGTAAAGCTGAAAAAAAAAGTTTTCGATTTTATTTTTTATCTTGTAGGTAGAGGGAATCCGGGAACCCAATGCTAAGACACTTCATTCCCCTTAAGACACCCCCACTTTCCGTCAAATTCTTGAGGCGTTTCGTATTGAGAGGTTTTAACGGAGCTCTTTCGCCTTGTACCAGAGCAATTAATTTTTTTTTTTCTCCGAGCTGGAATCAAACCACCACAGTCGCGTTTACAGTCACATGCTGCACTACAACGGCCTCAAATAAAAAAAATATACAAAAACATATACAAATTATGGAAATAAAATTAAATTTTAAAATAAAAAAAGCTTATAAAAATAGATACAATTCTTTATTTCTCATTTTCTAATTTATTCCAATTTTTATCTATTTAGAGATACTGAATGTTGACTGTATTTAAATGTAGTCATTAGGCTTGTGCAACTTTACAATGATCATTTAGGTTAGGAATGTCCTTTTTTTAAATTCATTTACATATAATATGATATAAGGAAAAATTCTACGTATAAATTATACGAGCGGATTGCCATTTATAGCCAGTGTTATATATTAACGAATTAGAATGAGGCGATTATGACGTAGTGTGTCTGATTTAAAAAGTTATAGTTGTAGGTTCGATGTCCATTCAGGGGAATTATATTATCTACATTCCTTTACCATAACAAAAAAAGCGCGATGTTGAGTTTCGTCAATAAAAAAAACGTTTTGACGGAAAGAGGGAAATGGTATTTTCTTAATGAGAACCGAGTGCTTTAAACACCTGTACCCATCCCATGTATGGGATGGCTGTATCACCCAATGGAAACAAACCCACGACCATCGTGAGTGACATTTTTGAACTGTGCCAAAAAAGTTCTAAAAAATCGCCATTTAATAATTACGTCGTAACTGAAAGAGAACTTTTGATTAAACTTGTATAATAAAGTCAATTAAAAGTTCGTGAAAAAATAATAGAAATATTTAATAATTGTTAGGAAAAAGAAAAAAATGTTAAATTATAACATGGATTTGGTTTCTTTACTAGTATAGTATGTGACGCAAAGACAAAGAAACTTCGTGGTTTTTCCCGCGTTTCCCGCGAGATTTTTCTTTTAGAGTTAACCTGTTCAGATATTCTGTTCCTAACTTTCTAATTCTCGAGACATTGCGAGAGTGGAGAAATGAATATAATTGTTTTTTTTTTCCTCAAGTGAGGATTGAACCCACGACCCACGTGACTAAACATATATGCAATTACAAACAAATGCAATACTTACTCCGTTGCAGTTTACTTTCAGTTTTTATACGATAGGACGAGTATGACGAGAAGAACAACGTTCATACAAATAATTTAATTATATAGATATAATCATATTTAGTACTGTGAACTCGTTCGCTAAACGTGTTGAAGCGGTCTACTGTGGTACACTCTTGTCTAGTAAGTACCTATTCACTCTAATTTTGGAGATCCCCAGCTTCACACTGTAGCAGGGTATGGCATTCCTCCACACCAAAGTGGTGAAATTAAAAATATTAAGTATTTCCTCGAATGGAGATCGAACCCGCAACCATTCGCGTTTACAGTCACACGCTTGTACCACTGCGCCACAACTAGATTCGTATTTATAGAACTTATTTCCAATATTTTTTTGTCAAATAATATCAAAGTTATGTATATGTGAGTCATAAGAAACGGTATATCCTCGGGAAAACCCATATAACCATCGTTTTACTACATTGCGATAAATCGAATGTATCTTTATATTAAGGCAAATGACCTTTTAAGGTCAACTACTTCACGTCACTGTGTCAAACGAAATCAAAAGTTGAAGTTTGAATTTTAATTAAATTACCGTCTTTCTTATTATATAAATAAACCATTTAAGTAATAGGTGTAAAAGGTGTATTCTAATATTTTCTTCAAAGTTGATTCGAACTCGCAAACAAAGTGTTTAAGCGCGGCGTTGAGTTTCGCCACTCATCACGCAATGTCTCGAATTTGGATGAAAATGTTTTAAATATAATTTTAGAGTCATAGCTAACATATATTATTTTTATATTATTTTATCATTTAACTTCGTCGTCGTGTATTTTTTCATTTAAAAGAAATATATAATTAAAATATTCAAAATTTACACCATTTAGTAAGGCTGGAATAAACGATCATGAATGAAAATTATAAATGAATGAATCATTCAATGAATGGGTAATGGACAGCTAATATAATATGGTACAGATTTCTATTTATGTAAGTATAATTTATATATATAATTTATGTAAATATGAATGAAGTATGGAATCCCAGTAATAAATAGATAGATTTACATATTTATTTATACAGGGGATTCCCCAAATCGTTTCAACAACTGGTTTGACTTTCAGAAAACAGGAAATGATGCGTAACATGCAATAGTAAAATATAAACAAGATGAGGCTATTGTAGTGCAGTCGAAGAGTATCTTAACGCAATGGTTTTGGGTTCCCACTCGGGGAAATGTCTATTTTTGGCCAAGCATTTGCCAGCTCTGATAAGCGAAGCGTGGTCTTGAATTACCCAACATATGAAATATGGTGTTTCTCGAAAATTCATCGGGGAAAAAAAATTACGGAGTGTCTCAACACTACTCAGTCTTTCTGCTTATCACGTTGTACAGATGACAAACAAAATAAAAATAGTGTATTTTCGGCCATGTAATACGCAAAATATCTAAATGAACAATGGTTTTGCTAACGCTACCATTTAGAAAAATACTTTAACCTGTTGAGTTTGCTTCAATTGCTTCGCCACGGTAGCCGGCAGCATTTGATAGAGTAAGGAATCACTCATCTCCTTCTCATACTCCAGCTCTCTCGCTTTCTCTGATAAATTTCTGGCATAAATCTAGAAAT
>JBAIZZ010000204.1:108484-124497 GCA_037355905.1 Heliconius aoede | reverse complement strand
TTTTTTTTGACAAAATTGCAAAACGAATGTGTGTGAGAAATTTCTACGTTCAATAGTTTTCAAATTATCTTACAATTTAATAGTTAAGTGGCAAATATTATATATATATATATATATATAAAATGGAAATTAATTATGCTTATTGAATTAATTTCAAGTTTTAATTAATTTCAAAGGTAAAAATTATACTTATATAAATAATGTCTTACTTTTCGTGTGCTCTGGGTAATAAGGAGCCACGGGCGAAGTAATTGATACCCAATACAGAAGCTATGCCTTTACATTCTATACTTCTCAATAGATTTTTAAAACCCACCAAATATCTGAAATAAAATTTAGGTAATCATTCTTTTAACATCAAACATGCAGGGTAGGCAGAGAGAACCTAGTGTCGCGACACTGTGTTGTCCACATTTCGTCGAATTTTTGAGGGTTTATGTGTTGAATGGAAGATGAAGTAGGGAAACATAAATAATTTTAACATAGTCATACGCACTAGTAGAAATCGAAACTACAATCATTTCGTTTACAGTTAAACGCTACAACGGCCTCGTCTTAGAATATGAATGTACCGTTTTTGATATAACTCCATTAAAATGTCAAATCATCATATGCACAATTCATGACTCACTCTCAACTTAAAGACTAGACCGAGTGACTAAAGAATTGTAAAACAAAATTTAAATTAAACCAATGGTGTCTCATCATCTCTTAATTGAAATGTACATGTGAATTAGAAGGCGCTACAATGATTCAAGTTTGTTGCTATGAAATTAATTAGGAGGGTCACCGGTTCGAATCAATTGTCACAAAGCAGATAAGTACTATAAATTTCTAAAATTTTCTTCATTTTTGTTACTTAAATTTAAGACATCGTGTTCATACACGACATTTTCGTTATATATAAAACTAAAGCTATTGTGACGCATATATACAAATGCGACTGTAAGAAGTTCGATTTCAACTCGGTTGATTATAATTCAATTGTTACTATTTTTGTATATCAAGCTTTAGCTTTACGCTGTATTCGGCATAAACCAGGGTAGGCGGAGGGAGCCTAGTGTTAGGACACTTCGTTCCCCATTTTGTGCTGAAATCTAGAGGCATTGTTTGAGTGGCGGAACACAAAGCCGCTTTTTGCCTCGATACCACAGCGAAGAAATGAAAATATTTAATATAAAATTTCTTCGAGTAGGAATCGAATCAACGACCTGTCGCGTTTACATCGCAGTCGCACACATGTGCCCCTTCGCCGTAACTGGCTTCACTATGGGAAATTGTCTCTTTATGGGAAACTCCCATATGATTGAAGTGTTTTTGTAACCACATAAAGAGGCATAAAAATACATTAAGATATAAAATGATAAGCAAGTATTTATAAGGTCAGTGTGATGCACGCAATGTTTCGAACAGCTAAGTAATTGTATAAAAACAAAGTGGGTTTTGATGTGATGATAGTGAAAATAGCTTCACGCTATATCCCTCATGTAGCAGGATAAATAGAGAGAACCGACAACACTGTTCTCTAATTTCCGCCATATTTTAGAGATATTGCATATTGAATTGCGGTAATTAATATTTGACTTTTTATTTTTCTCTTAATGGGAATCGAACCCACAATGTGCCGTTTATAGTCAGACACTGTGCTGTGGGCCATAACAGCCTCATCTTTTTTAGAAATGACAAACAATATACATAGCACATATATATATATATATGTGCTACTTTTTTTATAAGGATATATATATATATATTCTTATAAAAAAAGTAGCAATCTATTTATTTTCATTTCTAATGTTATAATTTATTTACTTTTGTGTCTTATGTTTGTTAAAATTATTTGTATTCTTGTATACTTTTTTGTTAACTTTGAGTTAATGTACAGTGGTAATGAACAAAATAAATAAATTTAGTTACAATAGTAAATTAATGAAATAAATAATTAAATACTTCATTAAATAAATGACGACACAATTTAGACCAAGTGCAGCGATAAAATCTGCAATTCACCAATGTCTCAAAATTAAGGTTTAATTAAGGTTATAACACTAGGTTATCTAGTATTACCCTATTACACATATAAGGAAAATGTATGGAACTAAAAAACCTATGAGGTTACTCTGACCAAAGAGTCGCGCATGTAATTAACAAATGATTAATATCTAATAATAATAATACATAATCTGATCGTTATACGCCACAGTTGTAGGTTTGATTCATTCTCGGGGGATGAATTATTTTCATTTTCTTATGCAACATTCAACAACAGATAATTCAAAAATTAAGCGCAAACTGGAAAACGTGTGTCTTAGGTTCCCTTTCAATAAATAAAAAAAAAACTACGCCATCGGACTGTAACGTGACGGTTGTGGATAGGATCTCACACCAGTGACTTCGTCTTGCACCATGGCAAAAGCCCGATCTTGAGATTTACCACTCATTATACAACGCCTAAAAATATGCCCTCTATGTATACAGCGTGAAACTAGTTTGTTATTTTTATAAATAAAACGAGAATCCCATAATAATACGTAATGTATGAAGTAAAAAGGAATAATAATAAATATTTATATGCAGTGGAATTACGAGTATTTAACATGTAACACTGTATAATTACATATCTAATGTCTAGTGTCATATAATTATTAAGGATAATGCCAACGTAATCAAAAATTATATAAAATAATATAGAAAAACCTCACAGAATATTTATTTACATATATGCAAATGCAATGGATATACCATCTATATTGTAACGTCACTATAACTACTTCTATATAAGTATCATATATAAATTTACGTAATGGATTTATCCCACGTATAGCAGGGCATAGTGTTAAGACTAAAGTACGTGTGGTAGAGTCACGTCGCCAGTAATGGCAACACGCATGGGAAGATTCGACTGCCGGCGCTCAACTCCAGAGGCCGGCAACGCACCTGTAGCTCCTCTGGTGTTACATGGGGTCGTGGGCGGCAGTGATCACTTAACATAAGGTGACCCGGACGCTCGTTTACGTGTCCTTTACCATATATATATATATATATATATATATATTAAAATTAATGGTTTCATTCAAAGTGGTGCTGACAAGAGCACTCTATATATGAGTGGCTTGTCACTAGGTTCCACGTGCTTAACGTAATCAGTCACTCATATATAGTAATAATATCTTTATATTTTTAATATTACTTACTCTTCTCTTGTTTTCTTAAAGAATTTATGATTTTTAGCTTTTTAGCAGATGTGGCGCAGGGGCGCAAAGTGTAACAGTCGCAATTTACGCGACTAGTTGTGGATTCGATCCTCTCTCGAGGAAATTTAATATTTACTTAAATTTCTTTGCTCTGGTGTCGAGGCAAAGCGTGGCGTTGAGTTCCACCACTCACACGCAATGCTTCCAAAATGCGGCTGAAAGTGAGAAACGGAGTGTCGTAACGCCCCGTTTCCCACTGTGCAGGCAGATACAAAGCGGACAAATACAAAACGAATATTTCGAATATCGAACCCACAACAGTCAACAGTCAGATGTTCCTCCACTGCACCACGACGTTCTCTTTTGACACAGAACTTGTACTACATAGGTTATATCATATACTCGTATTATAATTATCAATATTATAATTACTCATTGCTTCATCAAAGGCCATTGTCGCTTTCTAACAAGTAGGTACGCGTGACGTCACTTCCGCACAACTAGATATCTTAAGACTAATTCTAGATAACTAGGCATAGTATATATTATGACCTACGTAACCTATTTATGAAGTTGACTGGAAATAGTCTTTTCACATTAATCACATTTTGATAGAAATTCTGAGTAACTTAATGCATAATTTATTGTGTATATCGATATTTTCTTCGTTTTAAGTCTAAGCTAGATTTCATAAGCTTAATGTTAAAAAAATCGGCATCACGCTGTATCCCGCACACCGCAGGGTAGGTAGAGGGAACCTAGTGTTAAAACACTCCATACCCCAAATAAGGGTCGGAGTACGTTGAAATTTGACATGTAGGTTCCTTGGGGAGTGTAAAAGAGTAAATTGTAAGTATCTAAGTAAGTATGTAATAAAATCTAAGAATCTGAATAATACGCCCTTCTCTCTTCTGTTGATCGTTATGAAACTTATAAATTATATGTTTTAGAGTACAATAATATACAATATTACGGATTATGAAAAACTATATAGAAAAAAATATATATATCGAGCGCCGTCTAGTTTTAGACTATTTAAACTATTAATTTAACATACCCATAACTTGGTAACAGCGCGAAAAAAAAATCATTAAAAAAAATTATTCATAGAACATATAAAAATCGAATAAACAAAAATTCCGCGACATGTTGCTATGTATGTATGTATGTATGAGCTGTCATTACGCATTTATATCAAACTTTTATGATTCCGTAAAAGTAATGAAATGTACTCGTATACTTTTTATTGTCAATATTGATGGCCTATAATATACCTGCGATTCGTTTTATTTACAAAGTAATTTTCCCCTTTTTAGCTTCAGGTTCAGCTTAGTGTACCTCGAATATAGCAGGATAGGCACAAGAAACCTAGTGATAAGACACTACGTTCTCCACTTTCCGCCCTATTTACAAGACATTGCGTATATATTGAAGGATCTGAACGCCGCGTTTTATCTTCTTTAAAAATAAGACGAATGTACTGTTATCTTACCTCCATATCGTGCTGCTGTCAGTATCCTTTATTTCTTTTGTCAGGTGTGTAAGTAAGGCTGCGTTGGCGTTGGTATACCATTCGACTATCTCGGTCATAGATGTGCCGGGATTGATTTTTGCTCTGTAAATAAAATGTATAGAAAATACACATAAATATTAATAAAATATTGAGGCTTTCGTAGCGTAGTCGGATATCTACTAGTTGTAAACACGACGGTTGTGTGTTCGATATGTAAATTTATTTTTCTTATATAGTAAACAAAATCCTCCAATTTACACTGGAAATTTTGACAAAGGAAACGTTTCTAGGAAACGAAAAAGTATTTTAAGTTCAACCAGGAGGTTGAACTTAAAATACTTTTTGTATTAGCCGGGAATTGAACTGCCAACCACCATATTAGCGTTATCAATCCACTATAAAATGATTCAACAGATTGAACGTCGTAAGTCACAGCTGTTGAAGCGATAAGACGTTTATTAATAAGCAATCGCTCGCTAAGGCGAAATCAATTATGGATCTTATCTGAGACGATATGACGCAAATTTGACGCCGGATAGTGCCTTAGCACGTAAAGGTCGTGGATTCGAGTCCGAGTTAGTTAAATAATAATTGGAAAATTCAGTCTAACTATTAATGACTTTTTTACGCTTCACGCTTTATCCCGTAGAAGCAGAAGCGTAGGCAGTTACACATACCATACACTCTGTTCTCCAGTTTACCACGAGTTTTTGACATTGCGTGTTGAGTGCCGAAACTCAGTATCACGCTTTGTCTTGTTATCATAAGTAGGAAAATGTTAGTATTAAATATTTATATCCTCAATTAGGAATCAAACTCACAACTGTTTACATGTATTCTATTTTTAGAAAAGCCTTTTAGGAAGCGAAATGTAACTGAGCTTTTTCATTCAATTTTTTTTTCACTAATGGCCATGTTTATAAACTTAATTTAAAGCGTAAAAAAAATATGTAAGTATAAAGGGTTTTATTTCTTTACGATAGGCTATACTTTTTTTTTTCAGCTTCACGCTGTATCCCGCACACATCGGGTAGGCAGAGGGAATCTTGGTGTTAAGACACTCCGTTCCCCACTTTCTGCCGGATTATGGAGGCATTGCGTGTTGAGTGGCAGAACGCAACTATACTTATATTTATTAAAAACTATTTCCTCAATGCCAAACGGAAATATTTTTAAGTATAACGCAGCGGATGTAAAAGGAGGTAATGTGATGTATCAAACATTTTGTCACTTCTCGCCCCTTATAAGGATATTACGTGAGACCGAAGGTTACCTTTGAAATAATTGGGCTAAACCGCAATTGTTCATACAAAATGTCACACACAAACCGCAAATATTTATACGGGCAGATAAAAAATATTGTCCCTATTGTGGATATGTATATGTGATGTATATATATATATATATATATATATATATATATATACACTGACCCGACGGTGCCATGACAGTAGACAGAGGCATTATTTATATGTATTTCAAATCTATCCGTTGCCATAATCTAATGTCTGATTATTCTATCATATTTATTAACAAAAGTATTATAATTAATTAATTAATTAATAAAATTTTGAGAGGAAAATAAACGCTTTTAGGGTTTCGTACATCAAGAGGTAAACCGAAACCTTTATAGAATAACTTTTTTAATCAACCTGTCGAGATCATTTATCTCGAGATAACGTGCATAAATTGAGATGAAAGTAATATAATATATTTAGGTCTATGGTTTCTTGAAACAGAGTTAAAAATTAAGCTTCTAAGTGAACACAATCAAAAGTGTGGTCTTAAAATACCAAAAAACAGGAAAATAATTAACCTGTGATTAATCGTACTTAATTATTATTGTTTTTTAAAATATTTTTTTTAGTTTTCATGAATTTCAATTGTATAATGTAATTTATTATGTGGTTTCTTCATTTGTAGTATCTTATAATGCATCAGACGAGCTAAAATGTGGTTGTTTTTTGTATTAAATGAACTAAAAATATACATTCATAATTTATATATACTGTTGGATAAATATAAATTTCCATTTTATCAGTCTTCCAGCCAACCCGTGGAAGTGGGTGAGTTACAAGTAGTGTATAGAATGAAGTAAATAATAAGTTAGTAATTATTTTTTTAGCATTAAGCTGTATTTTGATTATAACTGTATAAGCAGAGAATTGGCGTTAGAACTCCGTTCCACACTACCCGCAAAATTTTCGAGACAATACATGTTGAGTGACGGGATTCAACGCCGTACTTTATTTTGTTATCCAAGCGAAGAAATGAAATTATTAAATATATCATTCCCCAACTGGGAATCAAACCCACAATCGTTGTACTGTAAACACAGTCACATTCGAAGCATTTACTGTGTAATGTGTGTAGGAGTGATGTAACTCAGCCAAATGAACAAAAAAAATCATTTTAAAAATTAAAATGAAATATTAATATTAAAATTATTTAATTATTTCTTAAATTAAAATTTTAAAACTTTTTAAATTTAAAATATAAAAACTTTTTAAATTTTGATTCGTGAATAAGCCTCACTTTTAACAATTTACTGTGCGGTTTAATTCATAATCACGCAATAATTCATAAATTTTAAGAAATTGTCGAATCATCGCGGTTGGGCTGGCTGGGAAATACGTAAATTGTTATTTTTGTATTCAAGGCACAGGGTAGAGAGATAAATGTTATAAATGAAAATAAACCCGGTTAAGTGTAAATCGGTCTCATCCCTCGACGGTTCCGTACCAATTACACCATTTTAGATTTAGATCAACGGTATTATCTGATCTATAAAAGTTGACACATTTAAATTTGCTATGGTTTGCTTAGTGGGAAATATAATTATACGCTTATAAACATTTATATATAAAATATGATGCAAAAATAGTCATGTCTTTTGATTGCGATTTAGAAGCTATTTTTTTATATTATTTGTTCCAACGGATCGAATAAAAAATTATTTCCAATCATCGAAATCAAAAGGATATTTGATATTAATGTCAACTAGATACCTCTGAGATATCTAGTTATGTATATAGCCTGTGTGATACTTTATGAGATATCTATGTTGAGATAAAGGTTCTGATAGACGCACAACAAATTGAACCATTTGAGATACGTAACCCCAAAAAATGGACTAAATGATGAATGAAAGGCTTTTCCCCTCACACAGGCAGGCAGAGTGGCAGATCTCAGCGCCAAGCTATATTTTATTTTTGTGTAGTCTTATTATCATTATTTCTTTCTTTTTTTGACTTGACGCCAACACAGAACAGGGTAGGTAGACGGAAGTTGGGAACACTTTATTATAGATAGATTCAAAGTAATAAAAGTTTAATAAAAAAGAAAAAAATAAAAAACTGTTCTACTAGATCATAATTCATAGTAGTGCATGACTAGTTGCACTACTATGAAAGAGAGAATTGACTGTACATTCTACGTATAAGTTCACGTAATATAATTTCTATGTATTAAAGACGTAACCATGTCATCACTATAAGTTAAAATAGATATTAACATATATAATAATAGAAATAAATAATATTTTAATTACCGTTTGCCTTATAATAACATTTATTAATAGTACATGAGTGAGTCAAACTTAATTGGACAACGTGAAGTTTCATAAAAGATTTGAACGTAGCAGGATATAATTCCATTACAGTAGCATCGCTGAGATAATAAAGTGGAGAAATTTTAAATACCACTAAGAAACCTTACACGGAGACGGATTGTCTTAACACTGGGTTCCCTTTGTCTACCTTGCTACATGCAGCACAAAGTGTGAAGCTAAGAAAACTCTTTTTTGTAATGAAACAGTATACGAGTATATAACATAATAATATATTCAAAGCTCCCGGATTCAATATCGCCGTGAATTCTTTTTTTTCAGATTCACGCTGTATCCCGCACAAGACAAAGTAGGCAGAGGGAACCTCGATGTTAAGACACTTAGATGAAATTCAAATATTATATTCTTTGGAACAGTGATCGAACCTACAACCACCGTGTGAGTATCGCGACCATTTAAAGCTTTATGAAAGTTCTTAAGTAATAATAGAAAGGAGAAAGCAAATCAAAATATTTTGTTTTCTTTTCGAACGAACAGGAAAACGATTCGCTTGACTAATATTTGGTCAGTATCATAAATGTAAGCAGAAAATATAAACCTTCAATTTAATAATGAAATTAAATTCTGTACATATGGAAATGTATAAAAATAAAGGATGAATAACTGTTACAATTAAAATTGTGATTTTTATATTGAAAAGAGTATTTGTCGCGTGTTTTTCCGGCTCTCCTTAGCAGAATTACCCTCCAAGCCAGTGGAAGCTTTATATTTATTCGACAATTCAAAATTACTTTAATTGTGAAAGTCTATGTGAATAAAGAATAATTTTAAGTTTGTGCGTAAATTGTGTATTCAAATACCGTCATAGCGTAGCGGCACGAGCTGTGTTCGATGTTCGATTCCCATTTGAGGAAGTAATTTATTTTTATTTCCTCATTCTGGTAAAAAGACTAAACGCATCGTTCAATTACGCTACACAACACCCAATGTCTCGAAATACTTAAGAAAATATATCTCTGTCACGTGGAAAATTATACATATAGAGCTTTCAAATTAAGTCATTTAGGCATATTAAATTGACACAGTTGATGAAAACACTCCATCAAACTAATGATACAAGTTTGTAGTACCATTAACCGATTGTAATATTATTATATGTCTAATGACTGCCGCTCCCTCACGAGGATAATCGCTTACTCCGTTCAAAACGAGAAATTATATTATATACATAATGTATATAACATTTTTTGCACTATTCAACTGATGCCCGGCTTTTTCCGTTTACGCGCGTCACCCTTGTGCCACTGCGCCACGACGGCTTTTAAATAAAAGAGTTTAAATTCGTTAAGAATAATCCCGCAAATTAGCACGTTCAACCAAATTCACAGATTATTTCTCATTCAGGATTGGGATCTTTGTAAAATTTCATAATTATTATTCATTAAATTATTCTACTCTACTTTTTATAGTAAAGTAGTCCAGGGTAGGTACAGAGAAACTTAGGTCATTGTCTACCTTTCGCCCAAATTCGTAATATTGCACGCTAGGTTCCGGAATTCAACGCCGCGGCTATTTATTTAATATGATTAAATTGCATTATAACGTAATTCATTTAAAAACAGACGACTTCAAACTTAAAAGTTTTATGACAAGTGACATTGATGGATAGATGTTGCTGAAGCTTCCTTAAATAAGATAGATCGCATAAAGTATAGATTAAAATAAATAAAAAAATCAGCTTCACGCTGTATCCTGCACACGGTCGGTATAGGGAACCTTGGAATTTTAAATATTTCATTCCCTCCAGTAAGAATCGAACTTACAACAGTCACAGTTACAGTCTTATGTTTATGTCCCTTTGCTACGACAGCCAGACGAAGTGTTTAAACATTAGATTTTTTCTGCCTACCCCACTAAATAAATGATGAAATCACACCTCTCGAAGTTGAGTGGTGGAATGCAACGCTGTATTGTTATAGGAAACGAAAATCATTAGTTTCTTTGAGTGGGAATTGAACCCACAACTGTCGAGCTCGCGACTGCATACGTTGTGTCGCGATGACTAATAATTAAAATAAAATGAATTATTATATTAAAATACTAACCATGTAAGTGTAGCTACAAATATCAATCAATCATGTCAATAGAATGGAAGTATCAGGAAAAAAAGAAAACAATAACAAGAAAAAAAGAAAATAATAAAGAATTTTGTGTAGACGTAGAGAGCTACATTTTTATATAGAAGAAAACTCGAAAACTTTCCTGCATTTCATCCTGGCACCTTGTAAAGATTAGTGAGGGGACAACATTCGCACTGTATAAAGATTAATTACATCACTACGGTTTGTTTAGTTGGCACGATGGAGAGTTATTGCGCTTAGATCTGTCGTTCGATTTAAATAAATGTATTTGATTGGTTTTTTAGTTTAGTATTAACACGCGCAGGTCGAAAACACCGCTCAAGGATTAATGATCGTGAGATTAAAGAGTAATTGGTAAGATTTTTATCTTATCCCTGAATTTACTAAAATCCTGGAGATTTTCTTTATTTGCTTTGTGGCTGAAAGGAAAGTTCTGTGTGGGAAACAGAGTGTCTTAACACTAGGTTCATTCTACATACCCTGATGTTTTGCGGGATGCAGATGAATGAATATACGTTGTCTACCAGGTATTAACCTTTAGCATTAAGGTTATCACCAGGGGTTGTATTCCATTACGCAATGTCTCGGAATTGACGGTAAAAATTAAACGGTGTATAGAGAACGGAGTGTCACTGGAATCTAGTACTTACAACAACAAATACATACTTAAAAAACCGAATTCTTATAGGATGGCTTTGCTTATAGTATAGCAGTTATCCATCTGTTTGTCGTTCTATCAATATTATTTTTCTCAAAATTGTCTAAAAGTCTTAAGCTCAAATTAATATCAAATATTTGCAGTTCCTTGGCGCACAGAAGAAAATAAGCTTTTAAGTCAACACAATCAAAAGATACGAGCGCTTATATGTCGATTTTCTGCACTTTGTATAAAATCGCCGCGTAATTAAAACTACTTCACATAAGTCTATAATTATTAAATTTAGCTAAATTTGGGCATATACACTACAAACAAACGAAAAATGGAAATTTATAGTATATAAATTTATATATACATGAAATTCGAGACAAACGTATGTATGTAGTTTATTACATGCAAAATGAGTGCATATACCCGTAAATTAAAGTTTGTTAATTTTTATAAGTTACATCCCATTTGATCTACAATCGTGAAATTAGTACGGAACCCTCGATGAGCGAAACTGATTCACGTTCAACCTGTTTTTTTATTCAAATATCAAACTAGATGACGTTTTGATATAAAACCATTTACATATTAATGAAGTTTTACTTTTGGATATATTGTATTTAAAAACGTTATTTATAAAGAACGATTAAATAATAGGTTCACTTTTGTTTTTGCACTAGTTTCCTTCTCCAATTCTCCTCTAGTGATTTTAGTACGGAATAAAGCTTCTTAGTTATTTTAGCCTAATAAAATATATAAAATGAAGAGACTTTAGTGTTAAGACACTCCTTACGCCGTTTTCAGTGACTTTTAAAAGAAAAAACTATCATATGCTTATATTAATTGGAAACAGATCTGTGTTCTAAATTTTTACTTAAGCTTCGCCGTTTTAAATGATTAATTAGTCTTATTTACTGTTTGATAGGGTAATAAGATAACTCAATTATTTTATTGTGTTTTAAAATTTTATTCCAGACTATGGAAAAAATTATATCTAATTATATCTTACTATACGATAAAAAATTACTATATTGTTCTTACCTGAGATCAGAAAGCTCTTCAAGGAAAGCTTCCCCGTTGACTGGATCAGGTCGGTTCTTGAAGACTAGTGGTGGTAAATCTCCCATTTGCTCGATGGCACTATCTGTGCCGGCGAAGCGTTGTGTTAAATTTGACCTAAGCATAAGAAATTGCATTAAAATATATTTTAACTGATATTACGTAGCCCATTATTTATCCAGGATGGAAAAAAAGAGCGATATAATATATATATACATATACATGTTACATACATACATATAAATTTTATATATATAATTATTAATATATTTATAAATAAGTATACTGTAGAAATGAATTGAAAATGTAATAACAGAAACTGAACTGTGTCCTACATGTTTGAAGCATAACTTACCAACGGAAAGTAATCTAAGTAAGTAGCGATATTTTAGCTTATCGTTATATCTTGTACATATGTAAATAATTCTTCTATTTTTGTGTTTGTCATACTAGTTCTCCCAAAGTTGGTGAACTCATTTGCATTTGTTGAAGTTGTGTGTGTGTTTATAAGGGTATTTAGATAATAGAATGGGACGACGCGGTGGTGCTGCAGATGTGTTCAGTGTTCTGATATCACTCCTGACTTCTGACCAGCTGACCAGCTCCTGGTCCAATTATAAAAAGAGCTAAAATACTTACACCTTATTATATATTAGCATTCTGCTCGTGGCTTTGCCCCCATGGTTTGAATTTTTCTCATATTTTCTTGTAGTAAAAAGTAACCTATAAGCTTCGTAAATCAATTCTTTTATTTTTTGTAGCAACTAAGCGTGTTAGTAAATACGCGTAATCTTCACGCTGTATCTTGCACGCAACAGGGTAGGCAGAGGGAATCTAGTGATAAGACACTGTGTTCCCCATTTTCCGCCGAATCCTGAAGGCATTGCGTGGTGAGTGGCGGGTACCGTAATTGAAGGTACCTGAAGTGATACTTGAATCTATAACGGTTACTTTAACAGTTTGAACCACACCTAAGAGTGCTTCCATTGGTGAAGATGAAGAAAGCTACTTCGGACCGCTCTTGCTGTAGTCTAGTGACCAGCTTCCCTAGTTCTGTGGCTCGACTGACCTAGAACAAATAATATCGTACACAAGTAAGCTTAAAAATACATTTTTAAATTAAGAAAAATAGTGAAACAATAAGTATTTTACTTCCTTGATTGAGGATCGAACCTACGCTGTCGCGGTTACAGTCACACGATTGAGTCCCTGTGCCACGTGTGGTCTCAAGTTTTTATGGTTATTAATTAAATAAACGAACGACTTAATGTTTGACTACATTTTTTTTATGGAATATAACATAAAAAAAACTACGTCTTCCGTCCAACATATTGAAGTTTGGATACAATGCTTGTTTATCGCCCTTTCCTTGGATTCTATACAAGGAACAATAGAATATGCAAGAGTGCAGATTACTTTTTATCACCAATATTTTGTTTTTTTTTATAAAATATTTATTTTATAAAATATTTACTGATAATAAAAGTTTTTATTAGCGGTCTCAAATTAACAAGTGAATCGCGACATTGAATTGCGCCATTCAAATATGAAATGTTGGTAAAATTAGACGAAAAGTGGAAAACAGAGTGTCTTAAAACTGAATTCGTTGTGTTGGCCTACGGTACTATGTTCGGCATACAGCCTGAAGTTAAAAAAAACAATACATTTAATACTTTTTAACATATCACAGTGGCTATATTGTAAGAGAACTATGTCTCAAAACGCACCTTTCTTCATTTTGTGGCTGAAAGTGTTTGTTTTTAAACGTAATTTAAATATAATTAATTTCATGAAAGAGGATTAAACCTTTTTTACATTGAAATTTATATTGAAAAATAAAAAATCCACAAGTACATATATAAAAAATAATAAAAAAATAAACTATTATTTACGTTTATACGACGTTTATATTATTTTGTTATAAACATCAGATAGTCGACTTTATTTATTTATATAAGTAGCGAGGAGTTCATATTGAAGATCACAGAGCAGTGTGTGACCAGACTTTACACATTATTTGAATTTTCCACATTGAATATCTGGGACGTGTGGGACTTCATAAGACAATCAGAGGAAAGTAGACTATGTTAGATAATCTAAAACTAGCACTCTTCTTCTTTTTAACAATTTTTCAAATTTTGATAAATCAACTTCCAACAATATATAATTAATATATATAAGTAAATTCTTAAAAACTGAAATTGACCCTCTTAATACAGCAGTACGTAACATATGTAGAAGTAAAATAGTAGTAGTATGATATCCTCGAGCTGGTCTGGCGGTGGAGCCAGAATTTGAATATTCATTGATACTCTGAGAGGTTACTAATAACCCACTCTAGTTTAGACTCATATAAGTTTTTATAGAATAGTGCTCGTTTTATGGCTACAAAGTTATGATTGTCTACGTACTTTTTTTTTGTCTAAACTCAAAGAAATAAAGTAAAATTTTATAAATAAAAATATTCCCGCGACTACATATTATGCAAATAATACAAGAAATGTGAGATCATGTTTTTTTTTATAATTTTTCAGCAGGTATATTGTCCCACTGACTGATTGATTTCCAAATTTATTTCCAATAAATTTGTACTACACAGTAGATAAGAGATTTTTTTTAATTTTCGTCCATTTTTAATTACTTATAGTTTTTGCGTTTTCATAAGTCATGTTATGTCAAGTACATACTGAAATTTTGAACATAAAAAAATAAGTGGCATAAGAATAGTCTACTATTTGATTTCTCTGTACCACGTCCCGTCGTTGTCGCTTTGGCTACGGGAGTTGACACCGAATGATTACAGTTTTATTTCTAACGGCGTCGCTGGAAAAATATATATTTTTAAATTGCTCTTACTTTATTCAAGATAATTATATATGTATATAAATATTTGTATTACATTTAAAGATGAAATTATCTCCTGAAACGACGAAAATAACGATATTTAGATTAAATACTAGATTTTTTTTCTATATTCGTCCACTCGGATGTTAACTATGTTTTTTAAAAAACCGCCTATTAGGTAGTGATTTAATGCTTGAATGTAGGAAAGGTAGTGTAAGTACAATCCTTTACCATTAAGAGCCATTTCCAGTTTTCTGTCCAATTCCGGAGGCATTGCGTGTTGAGAGACGGAAATCAACGCGGCGTTTAACCTCGTTACAAAAACGACGAAAACGCGATTATTGAATATTTCACTTTCTTGAGTGGGAATCGAATCCACAGCCTGTTGGGCTTACTGTCGTACATTTGTACCCATGCGCTATGACTGGTCTCATATAAATAAATAATCATGTACAATAAATAACCAAACTATATCTAAAAATAGACTTATTTACATATCTATTCTGTTTACGACGCAATGGAGCGAATGAGCATTACGATAAGACTCTAGAAGGTTGTAAAATATAATTTAGGGTCTAAATTATGTCTCTAAATCTAGTGATTGAGTAAATTACCTGTTCCTCGACATCAGCTACTTCCATGCCATTAGTAAGACTGTTCTTCAATGAGAAGGTAGTTTGGAGTATCAGAGCCAATATTGGTATGAAAGGCAGCAGAAGAAGCCTCCACAACTGGCAGTTTCTGCTGCGACACCAACGGCGGACTTTAAAGCAGTTTGTGTTGTCGTCCGGCTTGAATTGGTTTGAAGTTGCTGGGGACAGAAAATATATCATAAAAATCAAAAAAGTAAATATTTGTTATTAAAGTTCTGTATTATTATTATGGTCCCCGCTCTGATAGATTAAGAGGTGCACTGAGGTTCGCTATTTTGTGGCAATATTTTGAAATACAATGTTCAATATTTTCTTTTCATTCCTACTGTATGTTAAAACAAAAACTAGTAGATGCGTTACACGTACGTTTAATCAAAAAAATATTTCGATGAATT
>JBAIZZ010000204.1:0-93803 GCA_037355905.1 Heliconius aoede | reverse complement strand
TATACACAGTACTATTATATGGAAAATTCTTTTTATTTGTATAACTCAGTCTTAAAAATTATTTTTAACTTTTAAAATTTCTCATCCTTGATATTTTTATCTAAATTCAGTACGTTTTCAAATATAAAAATTTACGGTAAAACTTACCATGTTCAAATTGAGTTACTCAGAATTGGTCAAATCTTGAAAGAATAAACTTTATAACTTTGTATCAAATATGTTTTTAAATCACTTTTATACAAAAATAGTTCAAAGATCGTTTCAAATATTTCAACTATAGCTAACTCTCTCTTCATTTCGTTCCGTGGTAGGGTCAGACATTTAAGTTCTTGAGCAGTTCAGGGTACACGTTGTACCACTTAATTTAAATTGGCACGTTCATATTGGAGAATTTTGAAATCATTGTAAACTCGTTATTGCGTTTTTCATGAGGCTAATCTTAAAATAACGTAAGAAATTATTTAGTATTTTTCGCCTTATAGTTGTAAAAACTCAACATAGCCGTTTTTTTTTGTCATATCAATGGCACGACGCTGAATTCTATTGAATGTAATGTTTTCAAACGTTTTAAATCCCAGCTAAAAGCACACAGGCTCTGAGAATATCTATTTTGTATGTACACATCATAACCACTAAGAAGAAATTTTGACAAATTTTAATCCTAAAGGGATGACATGGGGGTGAATGTTTGTTTGAACACGTTTTCGTTTTCACGTTTTTCACGGCTTATTAGAATTTACCCGTAAACTGAAAATAACTTTAATAATTTTAATAATTAATATTAGTTAATAAATAATATCTATATATATTTGTTGATATTGGAAATTGTATTGTTATAATTAGTTTTTCTATACAATATAATATTAGTATATGTTTGTGAATAATTGATTTTCATCACACCACAATTCACACCAGAAGCACCAGGTACCCTACAAACATCACATGCAGTAGATTTTCATGATCTTCTAGTTCACATTCACAATTTACAAATCTATTCATTTTCACTGCAAAACACATTAAATGTACGTATAAGGGGAAGACGGTAGAACTGTATTGCCTTAAAATTGCTTGGTAGAGATCGCTTATAGAGATCGATTAAATATATATATTTTCTTTATTTTATAGTGTATCTTTATTATTATTATGAGATTACCAATATAATAGTTTCAAATATCAATATACTATTCTTATTATTTTATATATTTAACAATGAAATCAAAGTATTGGCGGAAAATTTAACCGAAACTTAATATACAAAACACAAATAGCAAAATTTTATACACTATAAGGAAAGAAAAAAATTAACAATAATACGAAAAGAAATGTTATAAAGACAGCCGACTGTTAACTTTATAGTAATATACTCAAACTCGCAGGTCCGCGCACGGGCAATATGCCTTCTGCGGAGATATTATAATTGTTTTTGAGTTAATCGGGAAACTGGTTGCCCTTTATCCTGGACATAGAGCGGGTGGACTGAGTAACCCAATCTTATGAACGGGGTGTAAGGGTTCCTATGTTGATTTGTGATCTCGTTTGACTATGTCATAATATCTGTAACTGAATTACACCTGCTAATAAATAAATAAATAAAATAAAGAAATACGTATAGATAAACAAGCATGTAGCGAGTTGACGTTAGAACATAATATTTATATTTGTTTTTGCTTATTGATGTGACATTAAATTGAAACTAAAAAAAATACTCTATATATTTCTTTGCTTGCAAGTGTTCTTAATCTCAGGATAAGCGTATACAAGAGCACAGACAAACACAACACAAATCGACAAAACAGACAGACAATATTTAAAAGAATCTTGCGTTATTGATAGTTCCACTTATTAAAGGTAGATTTCTTGGACGATCTTCAGCTTCACTTTCAGCGATAAGTTACAAATTTGTTATAAGTGTGTGGGTAAAGCCCTGAGAATTCAAAAAATCTTCTGGTCTCAGAAATATTGTTTTTTATGAATTTATATGTGAGGTCTTGAATTTTTATTATCAGAAATTATCAGAAATATTGTTTTTTTATGAATTTATTAAATGTGAAGTCTTGAATTTTTATTATCAAAAATTTCATTCAAAAATTATCAGAAATATTGTTTTTTATGAATTTATATGTGAAGTCTTGAGTTTTTATTATCAAAAATTTCATTCAAAAATTATCAAAAATAATGTTTTTTATGAATTTATATGTGAAGTCTTGAATTTTTATTATCAAAAATTTCATTCAGAAATTATCAGAAATATTGTTTTTTATGAATTTATATGTGAAGGCTTGAATTTAATGTGAATTTTGTTAGATAATATGAGATTGTAGTACTCGTAGCTCCATAAGACGCGATCGTTTAATTATATTAGTGGTTGTTACTTATGAATTTTTGAAAAGAGTGATGTCAATTAGGCCGAGAGGCAATATTAATAAATGTACCTGTTATTTGTAATCGACCGAATGTAATGATTAAAGAGTATTGTTGACGTTTACTGGTTTAGTGAGTAGTCGTGCGTCAGGAGACTGCACGAGGTAGGATGGCCGAATGTAATGATTTTGTGTAAAGAGTTTTTATATTCGCAGTAATTTATTATAAAAATGTAACTCAACCTCTTTGTTTGATAAAAAGATATGTTTGAAAATATGTTTATAGAATTACGATCGCATGTCAATTGTTAAAGGACGCTTGATGTGGTCGTAAAAATTGTTGACACTTTTGGAATTGTAGCCGAAATAGAAAGACGTCCTAAAGAATAACATATTGTAATAGGATTTAAGTTAATATTGTACAGCCGCAACGGTATCTGACTCTGAAGGAAATATAAGTTATGTAAAAGCATTGAAGTATATATGATTTTCATTACAATAGTAAGTTAGTAATTTCATTATTTTTAAAAACAAGGTGTTTTTACACGCATTATAGTCTTAGTGGGTTACGTCATTCATGCTCTTAAGGGTTAAATATCATCCCTCATTTTATAAAAGTTTTAGAATACATACATATATTCAATTACTTATAATTTTACCTTTGATTTTAGCGTCCATTGGGCCTGTATTCTCCAATATTCTTTGTTTTTTTCATCCAATAGTGACTGTGGTAGATTATCTGTAAATTAAATCACAAATATCAGAAATGATATAACTCGCGCTTAATATACTCGCACTCGTTGAAATTATTTTTTTAATATTTTCATTTTCTAGAGGATTCTGTCACTCAACAAACAATGCCTTTAGAATAAAATTCAGCGGAGAGCGGGGAACGGAAATGTATTCACACTGGGTTACAGCTTTGGTTGTGGGTTCAAATTCCAATCGGGTGAATAACAGTAATTACACTTAAATTATCTCTAATATTTCTATATAAGTAAAACAGTACGCAGGGCTAGCTTCCCTTATTCAATTCGAAATATCCAATATATTCAACTAAATAATTTTATAATAATAATAATAATAATTTAGGTGCTAACTCTAGGAATCATAAGTTTTTGCTTTATCAAAATCGATTGGACATAGTATTTACTGTGTTAAAGTTATCGTATAATAAATTATTATGACATTTTTAGTTACTTTTATATCTCGTACATTTATTCATCTTCCATGCATTTCTAATATTTTCTATGTGGATTAGGCCGATAGGATCTAGTGTTAGTACACTCCTTTCTTAAATTTTCGTGATTTAAATACAATACACGCAATAATTCATTTCTTTAACCGAGAATTGAACCTGTAACCATCGCTTTTATGGTCGCACATTACTACTATGTTCAAGGTTAGAATTCAATTGACAATTATAACAAAAGTTATATAAAAATGATTGTATCACCTATTAAATTCGATAGTGTCAAGGTAAGTACATTGAATGCACGTAATAAATCAATGAAATTGTAACATATTTTCTAATTAATAGCCTTGCCCTGAAGCTAAAGACTTGTGGCGAAATTTTACGTGATGACAACTATTCATACATATTATATATTAATAGTGTATTTAGTTAATAGTTTAGTTTTTATGTAAAGAATGTCAGATTTTTGCCCACTTCACACGTTAAGGTTGATAGACGAAAAGTTAGTCTGTTACAATACCGGCATACCGACACTTTTGATGCTGAGTGGTTGCTTACTAGAAGCATCGAATCCACGACCGTCGGATATTTTGTGTCACTCTCCCACTACACCACGATGGACTTGTTTTTATATAGATTCTCGTGTATGTGAATTCTTGTCAGTAACCGAAATGAAATACCTCAGTTCAATTAATATTGTTGTTAATCCAAAATGGCCGTCGCAACAAAATGGCGGATTACAAAATAAACAACCTCCCGAATATCAAAATAAAAGGAATTGATTTGGCAAAGCATGCAAAAAAAGCATCTTGAATTTTTTAAACTTTATTTTTATATTATATAGTATATAACATTTTTTTATATGACGTAAGAATATGCATAACTAATTTAGAATACTTACGGATATGACTAAATAAATTCTTTTGTTTTTTTTATGTAATAATTCACTTTCTACTTATTTATAGCAAAAAGCAAAGGAAATATATAAAACCATTTTTAATATATCATGTATAATTTTTACATTTTTTTACTTAGTTGAACGTTTTCTTATACTAAATATTAAATCTTTTTAACAAACTCCTACCAGGTTAATTTTGAAACTGTTTTGTATGTATATAAGAGTTTGACAAAATTCTCTTTAGAATTTTTCATTGCGTGTTGACTCACGGAGCACAACGCCTTCTTAAATAATAACAGATTCCCTCGAGTGGGGATCGAACCCAAAACCAGTCACATCCTTAAGCACCTGCGTCAAGAATTTCCTTAATTTTAAAAATTATCTTATAAACTGACAAAGTTTTTCAACGAGTTATATAAAGAACTGTAAGCATCTCTACGATAAGGAATTTCTCTTACTCTTTCATTGACAGCGACGTGAAAATATATTTTAATATTTATTTAGGGCCATTCTATACTACTATTATTTATATGACTCGATGAGGATAACGAGAGCAATTATCCTCTGAAATTCCTACGTACACTAAACTATAAAGCAAATATAAGTATATAAAACATATATCTAAAATAAACTAATTCTATATACTCATGCTACATTCAAATACACTTAAACAAAATATCTTTAATCATCTGCGCAAACAAGTATTTTTGTTTAATCTAAATGAATGTATTATGTATGTTTTTTCACTTATTAGGCGATAACTCACTTTACTCTCCTCTTTTAGAGATAAGTGGTAAGACACTCCACTACCTATTTTCTGAGAAATTCTAGAGGAATTGCGTGTTGAGTTGCGGGACTAAACGCCGCACATTTTTCTTGACGCCAGAGGCGTCTCAGAAGCGATTCCCACTCGAGGTCGAAGCCTTAATTTGTCGCGTTTACTTGCGAGTAAACGCACACTTGTGTATCTCACGACTGGCATCAAGTTTAATTATCGATTAATATAACATAATATAATATATGTAAACAAATCATTAATTCATTGCTTAGACGTACTTCTTTCTTAGACTTAGTAGGGTGACGTGACTCAACGTCACGCTCTAACTTTTCATTTATTATTTATTAAAAGTGATAGAAATAAGTTAACATATATCACAAATGTGGTCAATACACAAAATGTATATATATATATATATATATATATATATATATACCTGCTATTTTAGATATGTTTGAAATTTGATTCCGCGATGAAAAATGATAGTCATGAGAAATAGTTTCACGCTGTATCTTGCATAAGCAGGGCAGATAGAAGGAACCTGGGAACCTAGTTTAGGGACACAGTTTAAGTTCGCTGTATACAGTAGGATAGGTAGGGCGTACATAGGCCTAAAACAATTTGTTCCCTAGTTTCCTCCTAATTTTCGACATATCCTGTGTCGTGTGGCGGAACTTAACACCGTGCTTAGTCGCTGCAGAGAAAGATATTAATAATAATAAATTATATGATAAAAATGATAATAATTCATTACTCTGAAGACGAAAGGGAGTATCTTAATACTAGGTTTGTCTACCTTATTATACGGGAAAATGTGTGAAACTGCTCGTTTCTTTCATTGTAATAAAGACGATAATAGAGATTTTGGAAATAAATTTTCTTCTTATAAATTCTTTTTATTCAAGACTTTAAGCATCAGAATTCTTCAAACATATTTTATTATGTTTATAATGACGAAATCTAAAACAATAATTTCGTACGTGAGGTACCGTGGTAACCAAACCTTGGCCTTCTTGAGAATCGCCTGTCAATGGACGATTGAATTTGCTTTTTGTAAACTATTGTAATTGTCATTGAATCTGAACGTAACGCTTATAATATTTATTGAAGCGAGACGTGGCGCAGTGGCACAAAGCATGCCTGTACACATGACTGGTCGTGGATTCGATCCGCACACGAGAATATCAGCTTCACGCTGTAGCGCTGCGTTGATTTCTGCCACTCAACACGCAATGCCTTCAGCATTCGGCTGAAAGTGGGGAACAGAACGTCTTAGCACGAGGTCCCCCCTGCCCTGATTTTCCCGTGTGGGAATCGATCGATCACTAAGGCACTTCGCTCCTCATTGACACTTCCATTTCCCACTCGAGTGGCGGTGTTCAACGCCGCATTTTGCCTCGTTACCAGAAAGAGAAAATCGAAACATTAAGTATTTTATTCCCTCAAGTGCCACAACCGTCACGAACCCGTTTTGAACCTTGTAATTAGGAACGAGCACGAGCACATATATGTACTCGTATTTACAAGCCCTGATAGATCCATTAACATAATCTAAAGTAAATATGTAAATATATAATCTAAAGTTAATATGTAAGTAATAAGTATATAATGTTTTGAGGGCAAATTATTATTTATTTATATAAGACACTATGGGTGAAATCACAGAATGAACATAGTGGCTCATTTCTCCATTTTCTTTACATAAAAACGACACAAAATTAACAATTTTTCGTCTCAGTAACAATTAACGCATAGCCGAAATTTGGATAAAATTTGACATGTCTACTATTCTTGGAGAGTGTAATGACGGAAGCAAAAGTTAGTTTACGCTTTTTCCGCGTACGACACCGCGCATTGTCTACCAAAGGAAATAAAATAATTTTATAAAAATTAGTATCTTAATTTAACATTTTAATTTATCTGGATTTAAATTTATTATGAATACGACTTTATTTGAATTAAAACATGTGTTTTGTAGGGTAATCGCACTTGGATTATAAAAAACAGAAATTTCTTTATACTTCAATCAAAAAGGGATTCCGATAAAATTTTGTATACAGACAGATTACAACTCGGATTAGAGCTTATTATAATATTTGATTTTGGAATTAGCAAGTTTTCACCCACTTACTATGATATGTGTCACTCATAAATAAAATATAAAACTTACATTCTAGTTTCTCAGTCTAACACGCTATGTAGAATAAAACGTGAAACTGAAAATAAGTATTACCTGGCTAATTGAAGCAGTTATTATTGACCCTGTCTTTATTAAAGGCCGTGGATTCGATTTCTCTTTACGTCATACTTTTTTATTTTATAATAATATAAGCTTCTATTCGGTCTATCATATTTGTTAGTATTCTGTTTTTTTTTCTATTTTATGAATGCCAAAAATAATAGTTCTTTTTTATATGACATAGCAAAATTATATAAAATATCATATATCTATCATCCTTTTTTAAAAAAATCTTAAAAAAGGATGGACGTACAATTTTTTTTCTACACGCTGTATGCCAAATAAGGGGCAGAGGATCCTGGGACCCTTATGTTAAGATACTAGGAACCCATTAAGACTTCAGAAAGAATTTCTGGTGGCCTCACTTTCAGCCGAATTCTGGAAGCATTGCAACTAACAGTGATTGACTCAAAATTGCAGAACGGCAAAGGAAATTAAATTTAATTTTCTCAAGTGTGGATCGAACCCACGACCACTGTACTCTATTTCAATATGTAGGATAAAAACATCAATTGAACCCCACAACGACTTCGTTCTAACTACACCACTGCACTATAGTGTAATAAGTATAATATGTAAATAGAAACTTGTTGTTCTCCTTCGTATTCCGGATATTACGGATGCGAATTAAAAGTAACAGCGAACGGTTTGTAGAGATATATAACATGGCAGAAGGCCACTAGGCAGTAGATTACACCTACAATATAATAGCATTACCTATCAATGCTATAAACATAGAAATTGTGAATTGACACAAAATGAAGGTAAAATGTTATTTTTTATCTATATTTTCATGTAATTGTATTTCTATTCATCTCTCTTTTTGATAAATCTTAAGTTTCTAAGTCCAGTAGTTTTGTTTGTGCCTCATCTGTCCATAATTAAGGATAGCTGGAATTTCAAAAAATGCTATTAGTTCAATCGGGAACCTTTGGACTCGGTACTTAACTCGGAAGAATAAATTGTTTAATACTCTCACCGCTCCAGTTATGACGCAAAGCGCGGCGTTAGGTTTTGCCACTCAACGTGTAATGTCTCAAAAATTCGCCACTCAACATGCCTCAAATGTCTCAAAAAAATGGAAAAGCGTGTATCTTAGCACTAGGTTCTCTCATCATACAATGCGATGTGCCGGTGCGAACTTGTGACAAATTCGCGAAACGATTTCTCAATAACTATAGTATAATATAATTATATAGATTTTATTTTTATTTATCTTCTTTTATGTAAAGTTTAAAGTTCATAATGTCATTATTGACTTAACTTAATAGCAAGATAACTTTATGAATTTTTGTGGGAACTCAATGCAAGACACTCTCTACCCCATTGTGCTTCTTAACCGATAAATAAAAATAATTCAAAAACAATAATTACTTCTAGGGAATCGAACCTATAACCATAGCGTTTACAGTCATATGTGGTATAAATATAGGTATACATTATTAATTTATGTACAATTAGGTACATCTATTTAGGATAAATTACGTAAAATAACAATGGGTAATAATGGTCGAGATTTATATGTTTATAAACAGTCTTGGCGCAACGGCACAAACTGTGAATGTACAACCGGCTGGTTGTAGGTTCGATACCTACTCGAGATTAAATATTTATTTAAATATGATATATATTTTCATTTTTTCACTCTGCCTACCCTACTGTGTGCGGGATACAGCGTGAAGCATATTATATTTCAGGTATGTATGTGACAGGCGTGGATTAGATTCCTACTCTGGGCAGTGAATATATATACTTAAAAGAAATATATGTAAAGGTATCACTTACTCGCGCCTCTAACGTTTCGCGCACTTATGCAAATAACTGAACACACTAATACTGTTATTAAAATGTTAAAAATCATAGTTATGTTTAATAATTTTGATATCTAAATTAAACTTTTGGTTATTATTTGAACTATAGTGATTTATCATAATGCACATTAACCCACTGTAACGGTTAGTTCGACACTGGCGGGAACGTTCCTTTCAATTTACTTAAAAGTGCATTTTCGGCGTAACAGACACTTGCGTAGAGTCGACATTAGTCAATTATAAATTTGAGTTTGCAATATAAATATAATATTAAAGTATACTATTATTTTATTATAGTATACTATGGTAATACTAGTGGTAATTAAATAAAAAACTGTAGTAAAAATAGAAAAGGAAAAGTTAATGATAAAAAATCATTGACTTTTCCTTTCCTCTTTTTACTATCGTATAATTATAATAATTATTTTTTTATATAAATAGGATTACGTATATACATCGGTTATTGATTCTTATCTCATGCCAATATATGTTTAGGTTGGCATAGGCCATAGTTAGTTATAGCAAAACTGTCTTGCAAACACGTGCGTGGTAGCTAAATACAAAGTGTTTGTCAAAAGTGAAAGTCTATTTAAATAAAAAACGCATTTTCAATTTGTAATTTGTAACAAATTAAACCAAACTTTCTATTTATTTATTTAAACGAATCACTTAATTAAGTCTACTTGCAGCGCAAAATGCGATGTTTTAACGAATTAAAGAATAATTTATATTAAATTGGCGACGCCATATGTTACTCTGTGATCTAAATAAAATAATAAGTCATACAGCTGCTGTGTCATTTACACTGCACAGTGTGACAGTGTACGGTTGAGTCCCTTTTTTTATATACGGTTGGTTAAGGGTGTATCAAACTCACAGACCATGATTAGAATTTAATTGTCGTTACATTAAAATAAAGTAGAATCAGGTAAAGGAAACGCAATATTATGTTCCACTTTCCATGATTTTTTTGGTATATTAAGGAATTTAAAAAAAATAATTCTTTCGCCTTCACAAACACAAGCTTGTGCCACTGCGCCACGATGGACCCTCAGGCAGGTACATACATCACGCAGTATAATATTTTAGTACGTGCAAAAGTATCTGTGTAAATATTTTACTTTCAATCAATGTTTTGATAACAGTCCCTACAATCTAATCTCAAGGTAATGTCTCTACATGATACACACAGCAGAGTGGGCAGAGGGAATTCTGGAGGCTTTGCGGAATTCAACGACTCGTTATATTTCTTTTTTTTAAATATTTTTATTGATTGTTTAATATTTTCAATTGTTCGCTCGAGGCAAAGGCCGGCGTTAAGCTTGCCACTCAAGGTATAAATGAAAAGCTCACGTTTTTCGTCAAATAAAATGTTAAAAATCAGCTTTACGTTGTATACCGCATACAGTAGGGTTTTCAAAGGGGGCCTGTTAAGATATTCCGTTCCGCATTACATTTTCGTTAAGATTCTCATGTTTTTTTATTATTCTACATTTATTTTTTTTTATTTAAGAACATACTGAATTAATACTAGTTTTTCTATATTTTTATTCCTCAGAATTCATATACCGATGTATGATAGAGACGGCACTGTCCTTTACTCCTATCTATCCAAAAGTATCCAACAATTTTATAGTAAATTTTTAACACAAGTGACGCGGATTCAAATCCCGTTACGATGAGTTTATTATACAAAATATTAAACTCTATAATGATTGTGTTATATATATTATCTCATTTTCATATATTTTCAAGTACAGTTTATATTTGAGGATATGTAATCAAAAACGTTTACGCGTTGACAAACACGATGTTATCTTATCTTTATTCAAATTGTGATGAACCCTTATTCAAATAAAGCATACCATAACATATCTAAAGACTTTTACTTTTTTTTGCTTCACGCTGTATGTAGCAGGATAGAATATTCGATACGCTTAGTGTTAAAACACTACGTACTCCGCATTCCACTCAAATTTAAATGGCATTTAACGCAATTATACATTAATAGTCAGATGTTTTTCTAGAATAGCCACGTCTTTTTTTAGCTGTGCGCGTTAAGACACTCCGGTCACCACTCTCCGCCGAATTCTGGAGGTATTGCGTGTTGAGTGGCGGAACTTAACGCCGCGTTTTGCCTCGACACCAGAAAATAGAAATGAAAATATTAATTTAAATAAATATTTTAGTACGCTTATACCCCTTCCGTAAGTCGGCCTCAAATATTTTTAAATAGTAAAAAAAAAATTTATATCAATATTATGTACAAAGTGTATTGAACTTCATATTGTCACATGTGTAATTACTAAATTCCACAATTGTTGCTCAATACGCTAGAATTACGTTTGTGTTCTCTGCAACAGAGATTGGTGTTAAAACGATATTAATATATTCATATGCCAGTAGTTTTATTTCATTTCATCTAATCTTTAATGATATGTAATATTTAAAATATTGTTTTGTAAGATTTTCTCATTTAATTGTGGTTTCTTTGTAGGAGTTACGCTGGAAAAATGCGTATATATATATATATTTATTAGTATCAACGCCATCTTTGCACCATTAAACATATTATATGAAAATTATTTAAATTAAGTATAATATAGAATCATCGACAGATGGCGCTGTCAAAAATATAATATCCATACTATTGTTTGTTTATAATCCACAACTATTACGAGTATGGTCAGAAAGGTGGATATAAACGGCGTCTTGATTGTTATATTTTTTACTTAAGTTTGTCATTTTTTCTTTAAGTGTGACCGATTTGAATGCAATTCCATGTGGAACCGGTAAGTCGACCGGCGTCCCGCTGTCGACTGTGAATTGTAATAGAGTAACTAAATAATAAGATATAAAAGTCGTATATTTATTGCGATAGGTCTTTTGCTGGCAAGACGACTGCCGGGGCTGCAAGTTTACTGTATATAATTAATATAACGAATATAGAATTAAGGGAAAAAACAGCTAGTTGCTTATTATTTATCTATATTTGTCCTGTTAAATAAAATATATACACACATATTTTTTTTACAATTTAGCTATTATTATAACTGCATTATTAATACTTACGACATTATTTTAAATATTTATAAAAACATAATACGGATATACAAATATTAATAGTCTTAATTAAAATAAAATGAAAATATTATCAGTAGTTTTTTTTTTTTTATGGGAGAGGACAAGGCAAACGAGCGTTCGGGTCACCTGATGGTAAGTGATCACCGCCGCCCACGACCCCATGCAACACCAGAGGAGCCACAGGTGCGTTGCCAGCCTTTAAGGTGGAGATGAAGTTTATATGACATATGATATATTATATCTGAAGTATTAATAACTATTTTATTAATTAAATTAAATTACATATAAAATTAAAATAAAATAGTTTGTGTATTATTGCGTCATTTACGCGTAAAATTTTTGCGCAAAAAAAAAAATTGTGAATTGAAAATCATTAAGTTAGAAAAAAGGAATAAATAATAAGTTAAATACAAGAATAGTACAGATTCTCTCTAACATACATCGATTTATACACTTGCATTGTTTATTGGCCAGCCTATATATGAACAAATACATATGTATTTAATAGTTAATTAAATTAAAACTAAATATATTTTCTATGACAAAAACATGTTTTATGCGTATAATTTATTATGTTCTATCACGATATAATTTTTGTACTTCGTCTATTCTATGAAGCTATACTAGCAACAAATTATTAACAACTAGTTCCTATAACTTAAATTAACATTTCTATATAATAAATATTTCTATACGTCTATTCCAGAATTTTCAATAAAATTAAAATTCACAGTCAAACTGATTCATTATCAAACATAAATTAATTGTACAGGATGTTTCAAAATACAAATACGATTTTATTTATATTAAGGAAAGATTACGAAACATAGCTAGTACTGAGAAAGAAAAAAGTAAACATATATTCTGAAACACCTCTATACAAGTCCACAAATATTCACAAATTAAATAGTATACATAGATCTAAGTCACTATGCTTTATTCACTAATGGAAGACATATATCCCAAGAAGGAATATCACAGCATTTAAAATATAATACTCATTTGGTCTATTCATGTTGGAACTGGAAGTCCAGAACGTTCTGTGATGTTTTGGTTTACAGTTCTCATGCTTATTTGAGTCTAAGCACATAGCGTATGCCATGAAATGGGGAATAACGGATTGCTCGTAGCTGGCAGTGAACAAATGCTGCCAAGGTCCACTGGCGAACACTGCAACATCCTCGCCGCCATGTGTCTCTTGATCCAGAGGAACTAGACTTGGATAGGAATATTCGAGGTTACCTAAAATAAAAAAAAAAGATTAAAAATAAATAAATAGAATATTTTTTTATATTTCTAGATTGAAAGAATACACTTTCACAATAATCTAAGATTCAATTCTAACATAAAAAATATACATACGATTAGAAAATTCACTATGTATAGTGATATCGATCCTGCCTTCACTGTTGTACGAGTTCGCCTTTCCATTCGCATAACTGATGGTGGTGTAAGGTTTACTGTCTGCTGCAATAGCATTGTCAACTACACCCAATATATCATTACCCCTTGAGGGATATCCAGCTACAGTCATTGTATGGGCGTGATCTGAAGACACCACTATAAGGGTGTCATCTTCACTGGTCATCTCTTTAGCTTTTTTAACAGCTTTAGAATATTCCACTGTTTCGTCGAGCGCTAAATGTGCGTAGCTGTCGTGGTGGGCGTGATCTATTCTGCCGCCTGTAATAGGATATTCAAAATACTCTGTTTAGAATTTTTTTGGTGTAAAATCTAGTTTTATATCTATAAGTACGAAAATTGGAATTCGGTATATAGGTTGGGAAGTGTAGAAGAGTAAATTCAGAGGGTTATTCGAAATTCCTTCGAAATATAAATAAAACTGAATTTACCCTTTTACGTTTTAAATTATACGCAAACAAAATCGCAGGCGACGACTAGTCTAAGTATAAGTACATCCATTTCTACAAGAGATTCAATAAAAGGATAACACCTCACATAAGAGAAAATATGATAATATTTAATAATTATTAAAGAATTTAAATAAAAAAAATCACTACATCAAGCATAAAACACGTTTTTCTAATTAAAATTCTTCGTTAATACTAGTAAATAGACCTGTGATATCGCGTGATAGGATACAACTATATATATATATATATATATATATATATATATATGTAATAACATAAGGCTAAACTAGGCGTTATTTTCGCCATTCGAAATCAGTTACTGACAGGCAAAGTACAGCTGATTGTGAAACCACTGGGCTTAAAATGGTAAAACTTATTATATAGGTTCCTTGGTATTTTTAAATTATTTCTTATAGTAAATATCTTTTATTTAATCTTATTTTCAAGTATAAAAAACGATGAATCCTATAATGAATCTGGAGGGTTCCGTATCAATTGCTTATTACCTCCACGCGAGAAAATTGGCCTTGACAAACAGACTGATAACAAGGTTAACCTATAAAGATTTCGTTATCTTTTGAGATATGGAAACCTAAAAATCACTGAAGCTTACCTTCTACAAACAGGAAGTATCCATTTTTACTTCTGCTCAGCATTTTAATGGCGACTTCTACCATTTCTTCCAAAGTTGGTTGGTTGTCAGCCTGCAAGTGGTACGACATGTGGTCGCTGTGGAACAACCCTAGAAGGTATTCAGGGAGATCGTCCGAGTTGGAAAGCTGAAAGTAAAAAACAATATATATAGATATATATTTTAATTCAGCTTCACGCTGTATCCCGCACACAGCAGGGTAGGCAGAGCGAACATCGGTGTTAAGACATTCCGTTCCCCACTTTCTGCCCATATATATGTATTATGAATAGTAAACAAATTAATTAAATTAATATATTTATTATTAATATATATAAATATTTATATATATATAAATATAGAATAATTTAGTTTACGTACCTTCATAAGTTCACTTCTATCAGATACATATTGATGTGTAGCATTATTCTGCACCTTGTCTTCGTGCCAGAACTCGATCAGATCTAGGCTGTCGCGCCTTCTGCCTGTATTATTCGTTAAGGGGTCGGTTACGTTTGGAAGAAACTCTCGACGACCACCGCCCATTATGACCTGGAAATAAAAAAGTAAATAATCCAACTATACAGGGAAACCCCGCATAACGCACAAGGGCTCTTTTTCGGTTTAATTTTTTTTATGGCGTTTCGAGCGTACCAGTTGAGCTGGAAATCACTCCGCCCAAGGAGAGTGGTCGGTAAAAAAGATATAAATTAGACAATTAGTTAACAGATTGCAGATATACAAATGTACGTAGTAACAAATCAGTAACCATGAAGTACCTGTCATATTGAACCTAGTGTTAAGACACTCCACACCGATTAAGACTCTTCCGTTCCCCACTTTCCACACAATTCGGAAGGCACTGGATGTGCAACTTAACTCTACGTTTTGCCTCGTTACCAGCGCAACAAAATGAAAATATGAAATATTTAATTTCCTCCAATGAGAATCGAACTCACAACCTTTCGTGTTTACAGTGGCACGCTTGTACCAACGAAAACCGTACAACCACTATTCTTGATGAGGAATATTTATTTAAAAATATTAAAATCATGTTAAGCACTGTCAAGTTAGTACAAACAAACTGCCAATCTTATATTTATTATATTGAAATTGCACGTTATTGGCGAATGACCGTAAACACTTTGTAATGATAATATATTATTTTCATGTAAATGAATGTGACTACGAAAACAAAAGGATTTCAAGCTGAAACAATAGACTTTTGTTTGTGAAGGCTGATGTCACTTCAATTTTTGAGAAAATATTGAGGATGACATGCCTGAAGTTTTTTTTTGTATGAACATAATTGAATATTTTTAAGAAAATAGTAAACATAAAGTAAAATAATAGTAAACGTCACCATCTTGTTTCAGAGGGAGCGTGTCAAACGAGTGTCCAAATCTCTTTAGATTACGTCAAAGAACAAAAAAAACATGTTCTCGTAATTGATAAATTAATTACAACATTATAAGGTTAATAATATTGTTAATATAATTGTTAATAATATTATCATTTAAATCGTGGTATCTTTTTATTAGATTATTGTGTAATGCATACTTGTAAGTAGGTTTTGTTCATCACCACGCATTTTTTATATGTTTGAATGAATGCGATAGTTATGAATGCGTATTAAGGTTAAAAAAATAATAAATCGAACCTTGAACTGCCGACCAGGGTTATTCGTTACAAGTTGATAAGCGATATCTTTGCATCCCAAATTGATGCATTCTTCTGGCACATCTGCATCGGACTCCCAATTTCTTTCAGACGTGTGTGCGTACATCCCAGCTGGAGAGGCGTGAGTCACTCTGGTAGTTGTAACGACACCTATTAGAAATTAAAAAAGATAAATTAATAAATTCTTATATTTTAACTCCATAGCGGTTTTTAGTACAATTTTCCCTTAAAGTAGCGTTGAGCGAGACTTTACGAGGCATTGCCTCGTAAATAATTGCCTCGTCTTGTAATCTCGTAATGTCTTAACATGAGGTTCCCAGGTTCCCTCTGCTTAAGCAAAAGCTTGTGCAAAATGTTAAAAGCACATACGATACTCGTTACCATAGGAAATAGTAATTTAATGATAAATAATAACTAGTTTTTGACAGCGTCATGGCGCAGCGGCACTGTATCGGACTGTAATCGCGACGATAGTGGGTTCAATTTCAAATCGAATGAATGAATTATTTACATTTCCTTGTGCCGGTAATAAGACAACACGCTGATTCTAGTTTCACCGTCTAACCATACCTACGTGGAAAACGTAAAGTAAATTACTGTAATGAAAACTATATTTAAAAAACATAAATTATTTATTTACAGTCAGTAACATAAAACAATAAACCAATATTATCTATCACCTTTACATGTTCAATGACGGCAAACAAACGTCGGGCCAATAACAATAGATCGTTAATTAATAAATATAGAAATATGATTCGAATAAGTATACTTTTAAAAAGGTTTTTTTGAATAATTTTTGTTAAGTATAGTATTGAATGTTCAATATATTATGTACATAAGGAAAAACATTTTTATTTTTACATCTTTTGATGGTTGTACATGATATGTATATATCGCTTACGCTTAAATAAGTCTCCAAATTGGGCGAATAATTGGGCACGGAGAGTTTTAACATTCAATTCTCCTGTACATTTCAATTTTGAGAGGTAGAGGGGAATTTGTGTTAAAGCTCTCCGTGCCCAATTTTGAGAACACTATGTGTTGAGTGGCCGAATTCAAACCCACAAACTGACGTAGTCGCACATCTCTACACCTGTGCCATGACGGGCTTCGTCAATCATTAGAATAACTAATACTTAACTTAATCTACACAATGATTGTTTTCCAGCTGGTTAGTGCTGGTATAATTAAAAAGCAATTAACATTGAAGTACCAATTGTTTTTTATATTATCATTTTCTCACTCTGGTAACGAGGCAAAGCACAGTGGTTATTTCCGCCACTCAATGCCCAATAACTGGGGTACGGACGTCATAATGGGAACTTAATGCTAGGTTCCCAAGTTCCCTTTGCCAATAATTAAATTAAAGAATTTAATTTTAATTAAAAATTCTACATACCAACGTCTAGCCCGCTAGCTAACGCCCATTGTCCTATAGATGGTGACCAATTCGCTTTATGCAATTGTGAATGACAGGAACCTCTGGTCACGTTGCCATCTAAGCCAATAACGCCAAATTTGGTCTTAACTCCTGTCAGATACGACGTGGCGGTGCACGCCGAGTCCGGTACTTGGGCGTCGATGCAATAGGTCTGGAAGAAAAAAATTGATAATTTTAATTTAATTCTATCATTAAAATTGTATTTATTTATCAGCTTCACGCAGTATCCCGCATGTGGAAGGGTAGGCAGAGGGAGCTAAATCACTGCGCTCCTGTTAAGTGACCGTACTCAACACCGTGTTTTGCCTCGACAAAGAAATGTAAAGAAATGAAAACATTAAATATTTCATTTTCTCAAGTGGGAATCGAACCCAAAACCTGTCACGTTTACAGTCAAGCTTGTGCTCCGGCGCTACGTCTGGCAGCAATCATGACAATAATTAGAAAAAAAAATCAATCAATCTAATTATTAGAATAATTTAAAAAATCATTAAATTCAATTGTCATTAGAATAATTAGAAGACCCATTCAGTTCAATCATTAAAATAATTGGAAAATTCATTCAATTCAATATATTCAGGGTTTTCTTTTTTTCATGATTTTTTTTCTTCAATCTGTAGGTACGTAGAGTGTGAATTTTTTTATAAAGATTCACATACATTTATATTACCAATTTAAATTTCTTTTCCAATTTTTTTCTCGAAAAAAAAATTTGAAAAAAAAAATTCTTTTTTTGACTCGAAATCACTCAATGGGGCGATGTGTGGGCAATGGAACGTCCTAACATAAGGTTCCCTCAACCTACCCTGCTATACGTGGGATACTACATTTATGTTAAAATAAAATTTTAACTTGGCTTTGAACTATATCCAATTAAAACAAATTATTATACGAATAAGATCGTAAGTAACATAAGTATTTTTCATAAGCTCGAGACAAGATCGACAGACCACCTTCCATTGAGCAGCCAGCATTGTACCCGCGACCTTGGAGGACACTCAGATTGACTGTAAATTAGTATAATTTCCTATTGAGTTTCCTTCCTGCCATTGTTGTCAGTGTCGAAACGATGAAACGGTGATTTCCTGACGTTTGGTCATGCTTTTTTTTATTACCATTTCTCGCCATTTTCAAATTCTAAGATTTTTTTCCGCCGAATTTTGGAGGTGCATTCCGCATTTGAGTGGCGCAACTTAACGCCGCACTTTGCCTCTTTACAAGAGCAAGAAAATTAAAATATGAAATATTAAATTTCCTCTAGAAATCCACTACATATCGCGCTTACAGTCACATTATTGTACCTCTGCGCCACAAATGGTCTCAAAAAAATTATTATGTTGACGAAGAAAACTTCATAATACTTGAATCTACACTCCGATTTTATTCACTTATGAATATATTAACAGCCACACTGACGCAACAGATATTGATGTCAAAGAAATCACATTGACACTGCAAAGTTAAGTTTCTCAAAGGTCAAGGAAACAATATAAATGGAAATAACTAAAAGTTGAGTTTGACATATCCTATTATGAATATCTCACTCTCTGTCTCACAGCCTGTCAACAGTCGTTTGCACCCTGCACTAGCACTGGTCTCAGACCGGCCTTAGTTTCAGTTTTATGTTTATTTTATATTAGAGAACGACAAATCAATATCGAAAATGAATGAAAAACAGTTGTGCTCCATGTTTAGTCCTTGACGGGTTCGAATTAAAAATATTCTAACCCAATTTGGCAAGAGCACATTAGCCTTAATTAGAATTTCTTATAATTATTTAATTACATCGTTAGATTAAAATACCTCTTAATATTAACAAGTACATTAATTTAATTAAATCCGATCGTCTATATGCGCGACGGTATCAGGTTTGATTCACACTTCGAGGAGTGACCTTTTCTCATTTTCAGAATCGCGTAGTTAAATTCCGCCATAAATAAAGCATGTCTAAAAAAAAGTGAAATAGTTTTCTTTGTCATATAGATTATTTTGATAATTGTATAATTTTGTGGTGTTTTTATTTTATTAACAACAGTTAAATATCGACTCTGAGTGTGAATAATTATGGTTGGAGTATAGAGGCTGTCTCCAACTTTTATGTATACTATCATATGCCGTTTTTCAGTTTCTTTCCTCTATACTCCCCAAAGAAACTGCATGTCAATCAGCGTTCTAAGCCACATGGTTACGTTGGTGCATAGATAGTCTGTCTGTCACCCAGTAATGGCACATTTTTATATATATGGATTAAATAACCGTACGACGATCAAATAAAATTAAATTTAAGAGAAGCATCAGATAAAGAACTGTTCCTTAAAAACATTTGTCATTTTTCTTTGTAACAAATACACTTTGTAAACAGTTTTTAACGTTCGTTGACTCCACGAGATCAGATAGTACATATATTTTTTTGATTCACACTACATCCTGCGTGCATTCGTTAATAGTAACATATAAAAGGGCCTTGTTCATAAAGTTTTTACGATTTCCTGAAATATAAAACAACTTTTGTAACCAATACGCTCACGGCTTCGTTGTGCAACGGTTGTGGATTCGATTCTAATTCGAGAAATCATTGAGTTTTTATTTAAACCATATATCAAGCGGAAATCGAAGAGAAATCGAAAATATGGAATATATTTTATGAATATATATGGAAACAGCCATCGCGTGTCTGTCAAACTCATCAATTACGTCGCGTTAACTTAGATTTGTAGTTAACCTTAATTTTTTACTGTAGATCGTAGTATTTTTTAGGTTTTAATCAACGACCAAGCTATGGCTATAGTGTTAGCAATATTGCCTATTTAACAAGAAATTTAAGAAACAATTATGTCTTCCAAAATAAAAGTAGTACCACTCTCGTGCTCTCTACTCATTTCTATGATGAGGGTGATATACTATGAGGCTAACTTAGATGTTATTACTTGAAAAATATATATATTTTTATTTATAATAACGTCTTATAAGACATCAAATCATTTATAAATGATTTGATGTCATGTTCCGCCTGAGCTGAGCGTGCAAGCGAGAGCGCAGAAAAAACGACAGAGAGGCACGATCGACCTAAGTGTTCGGCTTGTAATTAAATAGCACATTGTTGTGTAAAAAAGTGCAAAAAATGTTTCTATAGGTTTTTTTTAACTCCATTGTTTTGGATCCTCGGTGTTATGACTCTCCGTTCCCCACTTTCTGACGAATTCTGGAGGCATTGTGTGTTGAGTGGCAGAACTCAACGCCGCGCTTTGCCTCGACACCAGAGCGAAGAAAAATGGAAATATAAACGTAAAGAAATATTTCACTTCCTCGAGTGGGAATCGAACCCACAGCTCTTAACTCCATTGGTTTATACAAAATAGATATTATATATCCGTGATAATAATTCAATTTATTCTTAAAAGTATGCATATTCTCATCAATGTTGTTATCACGTAAAATTATCGTCCGTAACCCACTACCCACTACCCACTACCCACTACCCACTACCCACTACCCACTACCCACCACTACACGACACCCATTGGTTTCGCTTCACGCTTTATCACTTGCCTCACCTCGCCTTGTCAACTGCCATCAACCCTTTCTTACATACCTTTCTCATGCTTTGTACACGACTTTCCTCGAGTATTATCGATATTGTCTTCTTATTTTGTTCTATATCTCTTTTTTGCTATTCTTTCGTCACTCATTGTCTCGACGTGCCCTAACCTTCTGAGCACGTTCTTTTTAGGGTACCGTATCCAAAGGAAAAAACCACCCTTTTATTAAAATTTTCGCTGTCTGTCTGTCACTGTGATAGATAGTTTATTTTGCAACAGATGATGTATTTCTGTTGCCTCTATAGCAATTTGATTCTTAAAAAATATATATATATTTAATTGTACTCTTTTTACTTATCATATGTGAGTCCAAGTTGCATTTTGCTGGTTTCTTATTCTCACTATGGAATTTGTCCAAGTATTAAAAAAACCATTTTCCAAACTATTCAATTTATTTTCTTGTTTTTATTATAACGACAGAACTAGTTTAGTGCTATCAGAGAAAATTGGAATCGCTAGGTGTAGGAAGAAACACAAAAAATCCCAAAACCAGATTGAGAGCAATCGATCGCCGCGCCGTCGCAGCAAATAATTACAGTACGCGTGTCTTCATTCATTTCCTCAAACGTGACACACGTTTATACCAACCATTCTTGTAATTGACGTTTACGCGACACAACTTTTATTAGAAAAAACAAATATCGAGGCCGTCGTGGCGCAGGGGCACAAACGAGCGACTGTACATAAGACGGTTGCGTTCGATTACCAGTCGGGGCAAAAAAAAAAATGAAAATATTAATAAATGAAATAAATGAAAATATTTTGTAGCTCTTTAAAAAAAATATTAAATAAATATACTTTTAATTAATGAATTTAATTATAATAATTTGTTGGTTTCTAATATACATGACGACGTTTAGTTAAACCCATCAACACGCATATTGAAAATAAGGCTCTGCGCGGGGAATGGAGTGTTTTGACACTAGGTTCCCCCTTCCATACCTCATGCGTGTGTGATGCTGTGATGCAAAACTGTGAAGCTCGCAATCAATATGTATAAAAATATTTGTTGCATAGAATTGTGATAATTTGCAATATTCCTTTCGTTTTGCCTAGTAACCTAGTAACAAACTCGTTTTAAGATTAACATTCAGCTAAAATAGTCTAAGTCCTTGATTCCATAGAAGTATAATATGAATAATAATTATTACACATTTAGCATTTACTTGAATGTTGTAAGTGCAAAGGTTGTGGGTCGATTCCCACTCGAGGTAATGAAATATTTAATATTTTCATTTTCGTACTCTGGTGTCCCGGCAAAGCGCTGCGTTAAGTTCTGGCCAAGTTCAAATTCAGAGAGAGAAAAAATCAGTTTTAGAGATTTTCTACTTTTTTAATATTGATAATATCTTATAGTTGTTAGATGCGAGAAGTTTAAACAAGATTTGTTTAAAAAATATAAGCGTGTCAATGTAATATAAGTTGTTGTTTAGAAAGTACTTTTAAAAAAGAATCTGTAGACGATGATCGCTTCACCGATCAATCGGCACAGTTTTTGTTGGATCGACTTACATCATAGATTTTTTAACCTGTTTTAATGCTAATTGTAAAAATATCGGCAGAAGGTAGAGTGTTTTTACCCTAACTCTGACTGAAATTTCGAAAATCAACCAGATGTCTCGATGACACCAAGTTGTTTCTGTCCTAAAGTAACAGCTTATTGATACGCTGGAAAAAAGCGTGAAAGTATTTTCTTTTGCTTTTTTTTTTCTTCTTTGACAGGGTAGGTATTTATACTTCTAATACTACGTATATATTTACTTATGAGCAAGATGTGTGTCGAAACACTGCCTTGAATGTGTTGATGTCCATAAAATTTGCAATTATTTACACGTTAATGAAATGTTATTTGTTACATAATTATTTTAATGTGGTACTATATTACAATATCATCCACGTACGTTGTTACACATGTTTAAAAATCTGACGAAAAATCACCTTCGTGGCAGTTGTATGACAGTTATGACTGCAGCAAGTGTCTCAAAAAAAGGAATGAAAAGAGGGATTGGTAGAGTCTCTCCATATTGGGTTCCCTCTGCCCTCTCTGTCTATAAGCTATAAAAACTCACCCTAGCCAATCCAGAAACAGGGAACTTTTCAAAATCAAGTGTATTATCCTCTCCTAGCTCTCTCTCCATTTGTCCCGCGAAAGTTCTAGCTGCCATTATAGTCGCCAAGGACATGCCGTCACCGATGAACATTATACCGTTTTTCGCCTTGTTTGTATTCAACGTCTCCCTTAGCTTCGACTTTAGAGCCTCTGACGCGGATTTCCTCCAATAAGATCCATGCTTTTCGTCCGCTGGTATGTAGTTTGGATGCATGCCCGATTCTAAGGACTTTTTGGGCTTCGGTAATGAAACATCGTCTGTTGAGGAAAGTATATTATTAAGATAATAGGAAGACAATATATTTTAATTAAATTTAGTACATTCATGAGGGCAGTCGTGACGCAGGGGCACGAAGTGTAACTATAAACGCGACTGGATGTGGTGGAATAATTATAAAAAAAATATATTTTCATTCCTTCACTCGAAGCAGAGCGCGGCATTGAGTTTCGCCGCTCAACACGCAGAACATCCAGAATTCAGCGGAAAGTGAGGACCGAAGTGTTTTAACACTAGGTTCCCTCTGCCAACCACGCTGTGGGCGGGATACATACAGCATGACGCTGCCTTTATATTTGACCCAAATATTTTATATCTTTAAATACATTGCTTATTAACATTTTAATTCGATATTTAATAAGGAAAGAAACTTCTAACTGGTTACGCTACCATGTTATGCATACGTTGTGCAAATTTTCTAGGTAGATTTTATTGACAAGAACTAGAAAATTTTAAGACGAAAAATTCTTATAAAAATTTAAATTAATTCATTATATTGACTCTACTCAAGACCATTTATCTCGAGATTACGTGAAGTTATCAAGCTAAAAACTTAAAATACACATAAACGAATGAAATTTGGCAAAAAATCAAGAATTGCAGTGCAATTGCAAAAGAAAAAGGAAAAAGCTCGAAAAATTAAAGTCATTACAGAACTCTCGGTGTGTGCGACTTGCACTTGACAAGTTTATTTTATAGAATTATGAGAATCATCGAAATACTTCGTGTTGAGTAACGGATCTCAACGCCGCACTTTACCTTACCAGAGTAGAGAAAAATACTTACAAAAGTAAAAAAAACTATACTTCATTTAATTTTTCAACAATAATATTTCCACGTTTTATTATAATTTTCATTTTGTCACGTCTTGCAATATAATCTGAGTCACGTATAAGAAACCGTGATTTACGTAACACTTTATCATTGAACGGTTATTGATTATACTATACAGATATTACGAGACAATTAGTTCTACATATAATAAAACATTTTGTGGAGTTCGTGGGTTCGAATTCTTTAATATTTTTCAATATTTTCGTCTGGCTGTTCGTTAGCGTGATGGTTTTCGTTACGAGCATAACTTTAGGTTTTATAGTTAGTAGCACCACTTGGAGTAATATTTCAATTATTTTACGCCTTGTTTTACTATAATTAAAAAGAGAAAAAGAGAGAGAGTTTCTCTTTTACAAAGATCAGGCATTAAGTCTCGGCATATGCGGCGTGCACATGCGATTTCTCAAATTTCAACAAAAAATAGTGAATGGACAGCCTTACTATTAACACCACTCATATGGTGGCAGTTACTGCCTATTCTGTTATTTGGGAAAAAATTGAAAAAAGTGTTTTTTTTTTTCATTTTTTTTGTTTTTGGTCAATCTAAATATATATGTATCTTTATTTAATCATATTTTAAAATATTTCTCTTTAGATTTTAAAATCCTTCGTCGCGTTAAGTTATGTATACTAAAATAATAATTGTTTGGTTGACCGAGCTTATTTCAGGATCTACTGATATGAATAAAAAAATATTTGTTATATATAGTTTATGTACCGAGGACGGCTGTAGGTAAGTTATGTATTTAAAATTTAAATAAAAAGTATTTTCTTAATAAACTCATACATTGTAAACTGAAACGGCCTTGGCGGCCGTGAAATGTTAAAGTAAAACAACATTTGTGAAGTACATATCGCATTTAGATTACTAGCACTACGTGTTTTTTTTTATTTCACGCTGCTTCTGCTCAGTGCTAAAATACTGTATTCTGGAATTTCTGCCGAATTTTTGGTTTTGCGTATTAATTAGTAATTGTTGAATAGCGTAACTCAACGCTACACTTTGTCTAAAAAAAAGAAATTTCAATCGTCATTCTCATAATCTGGAATCGAACACAAATCATATACTATCTCACACGATCCTGTGTGACGACAGCTTTTACTTTATGGAGATTATTGCTTAAAATTAAACTACCCTTATTAAAATTCTAAAAGTAATGTAATACCTATTAATCATTTAAGATGTCTTTGAACTCTACACCTACTACCTAATTTTTAGTTTTTGTTCCATAATATGTGTATATACTGTACAGGAATCGGGTCAATTACAGCAGAATTAATTGGTACAATCTGGATGCCGTCGCATTTGAACTAAAACCGGACACTGGTGTCTATAATATGATTGTAAGATAAGTATGTTACTTCTTAAGACAAGGGCATATTACCATATGAGTATACAATAAAAATGATCGATCAATCTGTTGAATTTAGACGCAAGGAGAATCTTCTAAAGGAAAACGTGTGAACTTTACTTGTGAACAAGACTATAATTTGTACATTTAATAAATTTAAACATTAACTATATTGAAAACAATATAACAGAAATATTCTAAGAAGCGATTGCAGTAAATACTTTGTGGTCATAACATGATAATATGCTAATAAAAATATATTCATCACTTTTTATAGTCGTGGCTTAAGCAAACGAAGTTAAGATTCAATGTAGAAGAAAATTGTGGGCAATATATTTTTCTCTTCCATTGTCCATTAAAGATTAAAGATAATTAAAAATTTTAAAGATTTACGTGGTAAAATACTAACACTAGACGTGATTGAATTCTAGACTGGATAAATAATAAAACTTTTAAATATTAGTTAAAGATAGGTATTTACATAGCAAGAAAGGCTGAGGAAATCTGGCAAGACACTGCGTTCCCATTAAGATACTCAACCCCGCCCTTTGCCTCGTTACCAAAGTGAGGGAATAAAAATATTTAAAATATAATTTTCGGATTGTTGATATCATACATTACTCCTATAAAACTTTTTGATAATATTCTAAAGCTTAAAGTAATTATACTAATAATGGTATTTTAATTAATGTCTTTATGGTAAATTAAATAAATCTATAACAGATATTATATATATTTATATAGATTTTTATTTATTTGTCCGTTCAATTTGAACATACGGACGATGAATCGATCGAATTCGAAGGGTAGGTATTTTTTACTAAAAAGTAGATTGTATTAAATAGATTAATATATTGATAGATTTTTGATAAACTTTTGAAAGTGGATATATTTTTTAAACAGAACATAAAAAAAATATAAAAAATATTTTTCTCGTTTCTCATCAAATCATTCTTGTTATATGAAAGGCGTATATATAAGCATGTGAATAAATATAGATATAAGCGTAAAAAATCATATATTCAATTCCAACATTTTAAATTTTAAACAATATTTTAGAATTTTTAAAGGTTTTTAAAAAAATCTTCCCAAAAATATTTTTTCATATACGAAGAAAAGAATACAAAAAATGACAAACCAGCATAAATTAATGTGAACGTAAGGAACACTACTATTACTCGTATATTCATCTGTCGCACCATGACTGACGTGCGCACGCGCAGCTACACTTTTATCAACTGATTGTCAATCTACTACCCGGTGTAAATTATAGTTATTCTAGCGTTAGCCATTAGCAATTTGTATGATTTTTTAATAAATCAATAAGAATACAGCTTCACGCTATTTCAAGTAGGTATATGACGATTATTTATTATTGCTATAAAATAATATCCTGAAGTTAGATATTATTTTTTTATGATACCCATTTTTTCGACGATGACTCGAGTGTATCCCGATGATAAATATTAAGATTCTATAGTTAATATAATATTAAAGTCCTATAATTAATAGAAATGTATCCGATTAAGCAACTATGTAGACGTATCTAATCATATTGCTGCACCTTTGCATTTTATTCTACAATTAATCTTGATAACAATTTATACAGCTTCAAATATAGCATGAGGGCGTCGAGGCACAGGGGCACAAGCGACTGTAAATGCAACGGTCGTGGGTTCGATTGGCACTCGACTTCCACATCAGTTGGTTAGACAATTATAATAGGTTCCTCTACCTCCAACGATGACCAACTTTCCGAGTGTGTTATCTCCGTGTCTCAATTCGTTCTACTTTAACCTATATGAACTAATTTAAATTAAAAAGTTAGTACATGCTAGATGCCATTATTATATTTAGTCCAATTACATAGGTACAGTGTATAACTATATATAACATATATAAAAATAACAACTTATATAATTTAATTAATTGTGTTTGCCGGTGACACTCACGTGGAATATAAATAAACCACCTTAGTGATGTGGATTACATTTATAGAAAGACGCTATAGTAGAGTACTGGGGCAGTGACTGCCTGGTAACGCAATGGCTGTGAGTTCGATACTCAGTCATGAGACTGTCTCCGTCGCCGCCTTTCAAAATAGTGTCTGGAATTTGAGCGGAAATAAAGATGGTAGTTCCTCAACACCACACTCTTTCTTTCTATACTTATGCAAGAGGCCTTAATAAATGCATGTTTAAACGTGAAGCAAGAGAAAATAAGCAGAGTTTCGATAAATCTATTTTTAACATTCAAGTTTTTCTAGTATAAAGATTTCGCTATTAATTCCATTTAACAGTTTATCCTTTTACCTACATTCAAATTGCAGATAAATATCACAGATATCGTATAAGGTAAATACCCGAGTGAAACGCTCACTATAGAATTTATTGTTATATCAAAGTCCTCCATGTCCTCCGCTCTTCGTAACCACATATTTTTTTATATAAATATTTTTTATTTATTTAGCTTAAAAATATATATATTATTTCATACATATTTTTATTTTTTTTATTCGAGATTAGACATTATATTTATAAATATAAACCGCTGAGAGCGGTCTTGAGATCATAAATTATAATCTATGAATGAGTTCGAGCGGTTTTTATAAAGGCGCCTTAACCGTCTATCCAGACATTTTATTTGTTTCAATGTTGTTTTAGATTTGTTTGTTGACTGGAATAAAGTGTGGAATAAATAAAAAAGCATTTATTTATTATTTAACTTATTAAAATAGCAGCGTTCTTTTTTAGTCACTCAACACTTATTATTGTAAATTGTCCGTTTTGACCGGTCTTCGTATCTTGACACATTGTATAAGTTAGTCGCAGGGGCATAAGCGTGTGACTGTAAACGTGACGGTTTTGGGTTCGATTTTCATTTGGAGGATAGATTATTTCATATTTTCATTTCCTCGCTCTGGTAAGGAGATAAAGCGCGGTGTTGAGTTCCGCCACTTCGTAAATTCAATGGAATGAAACGGAGTATCTTTACACTAGTTTCCAGTTTCTAGTTCTCTCTGTATATCTTGCTGCGTGCGAAATATAGCATGAAGTAGTAAAAAGGTATAATATATCATATGACAACAAAAAATATATATTCATATTTACAATGTTTTAAGATATTGTAATGCAAAATTGTTTTCGACTTGCGAGTCGATCACCTGCACACTGGGGTTATTAGCATCTGTATATATACACTTATATTGTATAGGTCAAGTTCTTATTAAATTATCAAAACAATGTAGTATCGTTATATGTATATAAATCTATATATAAATAAATATTATTTTACTTCAATATCAGATTTAGAATTGTAAAAAATCATAGCATAAAATAATAATAATTGAATTTTAAAAAATCTGAACAAACGTCCGAGATGTAACAACAAACCATTTTCTTTTAAAAAAATCCTTTTTAATAAAAAATAAATAAATAAGTTACATAAATAATATAAAATAAAGAAAAATAAGCTAAGTTTTTTATATGTACGAGCTACCAACGAAAATATGCTATATCTACGGAACAGAAAAGAACAGTGGATAAGCAGGAAATAAATATAAGGTAAAAGTAAATATTATAATACAGGTAATAATGTCCTTGATGTAAAATATACATTGTGTGAGTGTGCTGGGAAATGAAGTTCCTATGTATACGATACAGACTGTAGGTTCGATTCGCACTCTAGGAAATCAAATATTTAATGTTTTTATTTCCGGCTCTGGTAACGAGGCAAAGCAACATTGAGTTCCGCTAGTTACCACGCGATGCCTACAGAATTCGGAACGTGGAGAACGGAACGTGGAGAACGGAACGGTCTTGATGGAAACGGAGTATCTTGACACTAATTTCCTGGGTACCCCAAAGAAATGTCAGGTAATTAAAATGAAATTTTATAATAAAATTGATTCTAGTTAGACACATTAATTTCGTTTATATGTTATGGTCGTTTGTCTTACAAACGACCACAACGACGACGACGACGTTGCGTTTACATTGAATGTTACGTAGAGAACTCTAGCTTCACTCTGCCTACGTAGCTATCTATCAGAGCGGGAAAATGAAAACAATTTGAAATATATATTAAACATTCCCTCAAATGAGAATCGAACCCGTAACTATCGTGCTAACTGTCAGACGGTTTATTAATATCGGTCACTTAATGAAAAAGTAAAAAGCGATAAATATAAAAGAACACACTAGCGTTCGAGGAAGACGCATACCGTTGTTAAATCATTTTTTATTGATGTAACGGGATCCCTAATTTGAGTATTCGAATCGCAACAGCTTTGAATTTCAAACGATGGAGTGTACTAAAAAGAATGCAACAGAATTATAAGAAAACATTTATTTATTTATTTATTTTTCTGGGACGGGAAAGCACGGCGTTGAATTCTGCCACTCAACACGCTCGGTTCCCTCTGCAATGTGCGGGGTGAAGCGTGAAACTAATTTTTTTTGACAGCTACGTGAATAAACTAACCACTTCACTTATATATACTACACAATAATTTAAATTCTCTTATTATTTTTAAAATATTTATAATAATAATTTACAAGCAAGTTTTACTAAAAAATATCACCTTATATAACGTAATTTTTTACCAATTTTTGAATCGCGCATACAAATTATATACTCGAGATTGCTTTTCTGAAAATCAAACCCGTAATAGCCTTATCATATTATTATTAGAGTACAATAAATTGATCATTCCCCTGAGTTGCATTCGAACCCATGATCGTCGCATTTACAACAAAACATTCATAATTCGTTTGAAATAGTTTTTTTAATCCGTTTTAAATATATTTTTTTTAAATTTAAAATGCATATATTAGTCATTTACTTTGTAATACTCACTAGTATATGTAATAGTCACATATTGTTAAGTCTTTTATATAGATATTAATTATTTTTAACAGTAATTTGTAGTAATATTATTAGATTCTTCTTCATATAACGCAGTATTACCTATCTGAATAGTGAGGGATTCGACTCCCGGTAACAATATATATATATATATATATATATTGTTACCGGTTAATATATATATATATATATATATATATATATATATATATATATATATAAAAGATTTAATAATACGTGACTAAGCGTTATTCGATTCTGACCGACAGTCTGTGGATTCGATTCCCGTTATAATATTGAATATTTTCTCTTATCAGGGCCGTGAGATTAAAATAATGGGGAAAATATTAATTACATCAAAATTACCTCAACACAAGACGGAAAATACACTATGATTAGAAAAATAAGGAAAATCTCTTATTATTATTATATTATTATATAATAAGTATATTTATATATTAGAATTTTTTTTTCCTAATATATGCCCGGTACTTCCCCTTATGTGAAATAAAAGTGAAATATTTCTTTACATTTATATTTCCATTTTTCTTCGCTCTGGTGTCGAGGCAAAGCGCGGCGTTGAGTTCTGCCACTCAACACGCAATGCCGCCAGAATTCGGCAGAGAGTGGGGAACGGAGTGTCTTAACACCGAGGTTCCCTCTGCCTACGTTGCTATGTGCGGGATACAGCGTGAAGCTGATTACCATGTGAAGTTTTTGTATAAGCCTTGCTTTTGAAAGCTAATTATTTCCTCATTGTACAGAACAATATTTACATACAAAATTAAGATAAGGTAAACGCTACAATTTACTCGTCTATGTGTGTGAGATTACCTGCAGTATTTTTTATTCTGTTACCCTATACATATGGTTTGTTTCATAGAAATATTTAAAAGTAGTCTAAACTAGTATTTTTGTTTATGTAGAATTTAAAAAGAAAACCGTTATACCTCGTTACTTAGTGCTGTTTTTGTTAATTATGCGTTAATTTGTGATTTTTTATGTAATAATCTTTAAACACATATTGATACTAATAATAAGATATTTAATATCTAAATATTTGGAATTAGCCCACGAGACAAGTACTATGTGCGATGTCAATAAGACTCTATATTTCGATAGTAGTTTCAGTTAACGGTTTAATACCGAAGAGCCTCGATCAAAATCTTTAGACACACAGTTTTACAGTTTTACTTGAGACGGTGTGTATTATGAGGAAGTTCCTCTTTCTGGAGCCCTAGCTACGGGCGGGCCTGCACCCTTGTCCCTCCGTCCAAAGAGTACGTTTTTATATTTTTATGTGGACTTATATTCACAAATGTAAAATTTATTTCTCTTGGATAATAAAAGTATATATTACAGATGTTTTTTTTTTTGTATTTAATATTGATTACGAACGAATGCGTAAGCATTTTATATATTTTTTTAAAGCGAGTATACCATTTTTACTATGATCGCAGAACATAGTAAAAAAATGTGTATAAATATACACATATAGCCGCAAATATACTATGAAAACTTGATAAATGGTATTTTTATTTCGAAATATATTTTTTAGATATGTAAATAATTTTTCTCTTTTGTTTCCTTTTATGATAGATATCTGTAATATATACCACAAAAGAACATCAAATAGAAAACTAGAATATTAATAAATTATTATCTATAGAGTGTTAAGCTTCCTAGAAATCGAATCTATAACCGTAACCATTTTTAAAGTTTCTACTCACCAATCAATCGGGGAGCCGCAGCCACTGTGCTCAGAATACAGAATATAGTAAACATTTCGACACCGGGGGGCGTGGCTGTGCGACTGACAATTATCTCAACATGTGGAGCTTTATAACTCACATATTTATATGTATAGGCTGTTTGTATGGTGTATAGTCGAAATGAAATCAAACAAGCAATTTAAGTATTTTTATTTTAATAATTTTCAATATATTGTATATAGCATTGAACATGCTGCTGTTTCTCTATATATATATATATGATGAAAATAACTAAGTTGGTGTGTTGGGCACCACCACACACTATTTACACTAAAAGATTATATATATAAAATAAGACGAAATATACAGTTATTATAAAATATAAAAGAAAAAATCTTTCATAAATATTTATTTCTAAATATATATTTTTTTATTTAAAATATCGAAATGATGTAAATATAATGTATGTAAGTATAATCATTTTCTTAAAATATCTTGATTTCATTTTTTCTCTAATAAAATACTTAAGCGAAAAAGGGAGCATGCTGTATAACAAAACCACGTTCGGCCACCGTGGGCTTACACTGTCACGGAGGAGACTGACGCACGCCTTATCTCATTATATATTTTTTAATGATAATCTTTTTAGCTAAAAACATTAAAATTCTTAATTATATAAAAATAACTTTATCTTATATTTTCTGGGTTATATAGAAAGATATACATGTTATGATATTTATTGATTTCACACAGAAGACTAGTAGCCGTTCGCAACTTCGCTCTGTGAACTGTGAAATAAAAATTCTCATTATTCTCTTTCTCATACGAGAAATCCTTTTGAATACTACCCCCAAGAGCCAAATGACAATTTCAAACTCAGAAATCCTTCCATCAGTTAACCAAATTAACCGCTGCAAATAAAACAATGTAAATACATTTATATATCTCTCCAAGTACATATATGGACACGTGACAGTCCACTGCTGGGCGGTTTCATAGGAACTTCCTGCCACGCGCCACCCAACTGTGAAATGGCCTATTTGTGGTTGTCTTTCCAGGTCAATACGACTTGACTTCCTTTAAAAGCGTGACTCCGCCTACGAAACTTGATTATGATTTTGTTTTTTTTTAATTTTTTTTTTTATTTTCTCTTTATTCTTTAATCTTTGTGTATCAAATCTCGTTAACTAACTAAAAGTAACTAAAATCAATCTAACTGAAAAGAAATTAATAAAAAGATAATATATTAATCCAGAGTTCGGGAGAAAGTAGGGAACGGAGTGTTTTGACACTACGCTCCCTCTGCCAACCCTACTGTGTGCGCAATACAGCGTGAAGTTGTTTTTTACGACATATTATTCTATGTTGCAGCTAGTAACAAACAATTGACATATATTTGTAATTATAGCGCAGGGGCACACGGGTGTGACTGTAACGCGAAGGTTGTGGGTTCGATCCCCACTCGGGGTAATGAATTATTATTTATTAATCGTTTAATCTTTTCGCTCTGGCACCATGGCAAAGAGACCGCCGTTGAGTTCCGCCACTTAACCTCGATAAATTCGGCGGAAGGTGGGGAACAGAGTGTTTTAATACTACGTTCCCTCTGCCTACCATGCTATTTGTGGGATACAGCGTGTAGCGCAATGTGCAAGATTACTTTATATACCAGAATTGAAAGTTTCACAACAATATTATCACAGAATAAGTGTGATCACGTGACCCCAGAAACAAAATATCAGTTTCATATTAATGTCGTTATCGTTAAGTTACAGTTGTCTTTGACCTTTAGTTAAAGTTCTTCTACCTTTAAGCGTTTAATCCATTTTTATACTTTGTAGGTTCAATGATGACGCTGACCTCATGACTCAATATCTATGTTTTTTAAGCTCAGCCTGTATCCTGCAAATAGCAAAATAAGCAGAGGAACCGTAGGAAGAAAACACTCAGTACCTCATTTTTCGTTCAATTTTTCAAGATAGTCCTTGTTGAGTGGCGGAATTCAACGCCACGCTTTGTCCAGCAGAGCGGGGAATTGAGAATAATTTAAATATAATTTAAATACTCGTAACGTTTACTGTCAAACGTTGTCCCACTGTGTGTCGATAATTTCAGATATCAGAACCACTTATTATTGTAAATTATTAACTTGGTAATAATTCAATCTACTCAAGGTATCTTTGCCGTTAATTTTTGTTTTCTGGTCCAAGGTATTGTGTAGATGCTATTCTTGCTGAGGAGGATGTGAGCGATTGATTTGACTATTGTGAACGTATTGCATTACACGAGCTCCACGAGCTCACACTTTTTTATCATTCACATTAAACTCGTTTACCTCTTTTATTCGATGGCAGTACATAAAATAACAAAACAATTTTGTATAAACGTTGTTAGTAATTTAAATATGTTAGGAATTTAATTTTTTTTTTTTTTGGAAAAAGTCTTAGTTTATTGAAATACTCTAAATAATTTTTTTAAATCCTTTTTTGGTAGTTCAAAATATATATATATATATATATATATATATACTATATATATATATATATATACTATATATAATAAATATATAGTAAAAATAAATATGGATCAAATACGAAACGGATTTCCAAATTCTACGGTTTATGCATATCTCTTTCGCTTCGTCAGCTATCTTCTTCATACAAGCTAGCCTTTCTTGTTTCATCAAATTTCTATTACATTCTTTCATGATCCATTATGCTTCTCCTGTGACAAGATACGGTTAATTCTTGTTACCAGCAGTTGAAGTTAACAACGAAAAATGAAAATTTAACTCGAAGGTTAAAATTAAGTTTAAACGTGTACGTTTAAAAGTCACGTTAACCTATCAGAGAATTGCTATAGAATAGCATATATAGATATATAATCAATCTAATAAAAACGTACAAAGAGTTCTTATAACGTTAGATAGGCCCTTGATACATTTAATATTAATTTAATGAATTGCATAGAGTCGTGCGACCTGCTTGAACTATAGTTTCGTTTGGCTTTGACCCACTGCGTGATAACATTTTCGATTAGTTACTTTTTATACTTATAAGTACAAAAATTGGATTTCAGAATGGAACAGCGTTCAGCTTTTGTAGATTCGATTATATTTGAATTATTTTCTTCGTCTCGACAATTTGACGGTAAGGTAAGGTTTGAAAAATTCCAGCCTTGAGTTCCACCACTCAACACGCAATGCCTGGAAAAATTCAACGGAAAGTGCGAAACAGAGTGTCTTAACACTAAGTTCCCTCTGTCTACCCTGCTATATACGGGATACAGCCTGAAACTGATTTATTTATAGATTAAAAAGACTAACAGTTAACTAAGAGAAGTGTCTCTAGTTAATGTGGGTATTGAGATAGCGTTAATACACTCCGTTCCCCACTGGCTTTTTTGTTTTTAATAAAAAAAAATATTAGAACTAAAAATATATATTATAATATAATAATATCACTGCGCCACGATATGCATATTAAGGTTATCGAATACTCTGACCGTAAACGAAACGATTATTAGTTTGATTCCCTCTCGGGGGCATGGAAATTCATTTTAGAGTGTCGTTACAGCTGGTCCCCTCTGCCTACTTCGCTATGCCTGAAGATCCGTAAAGCTGAAAAAATAAACAAAATAAAATATGAAATAAAACTATTATCCACATGATTAAAGCATTTTTCATACATGAAACCCATTCCCCGGCCACATTGCAGCCGCATGACGCGTGATAGGCGTGTGCGAATGCTGCCACGCGATTGGCCGAATATCACGTGACGTCATGTCGTAGATAAAAAATTTACAAGCTAATGTCTAATCTATTTATTATCTGTGATGTTTATATAAAGCATAGAGGCTGTATTTTTTTTATAATTATAATACGATAAAATATATTATATAAAGTACGATTGTTTTATAAATGTTTATTAATAGCTTAGAGATATGTGTGTGGCATATTTGAAAATCGAGAATCATTTATTGATCCACGTTTGTATAGAAGGAAAATTTAACTCAATGAAAAAAAAAGCATAATACTGTACTAATGATTAAAAAATAAATAAAATACTTATATATGCATGTGCATGTACACAGACGGACCGGCAATTAATAAAAATATATATAATACATATATTCTATTAATAAAAACTTTTTTGTATTATTTTCTTGTAAACATTCAATATACAGACTTCTTGACTGTTTTATTATATTATACTTTAAGTTTTTATAGGAAAAAATTAACATAATGTAAATAACAACTTATCAGGTAAATTCTCTTTTAATTATATTGTAATTGGTGTACTACGATGTTATTATAATAAATATGAATAAGCAATATATTTTATAAACATTCTGTAGTTGCTGCTAAGGAATTAAAATTTAAACAATTTTAAAAGACAAAACCTAACTATATGAGTAAATACTTTAGCTGATAGTGTCGCAGCATCACGTAATCTGACTGTAAGCGTGACTTTTGGGCTCAATTCCCAGTAGAATGTCTCATGATTTATTTTCATTTGCTCGCTGTAGTAAAAAGACGTCGTCGTCATTGAAGTACGACGTCGAAATTCATGTCTTAACACGAAATATCTCAAAACTTTGACAGAGCTTGGGGAAAGGAAAACGTATGAAATAAGAATAAATGACATCATTACGTAAATAAAGGAAAAGCTAATTATCCGAGTCAACTTCAAGGAGAAAATGTATCAAAGAGAAATGTTTTAAGAGAGAATATCAATAATATGTACATATACATATTACTGTGTTCTTACTTGTTAAATTTAAAATGAAAAATCTTATTATCATATATAACAACTATAACGTTAAAAGCAAATGTTGTACGTTTCACAATAAATGTAATCGTCCATAATCTATTTGCTCAGAGTTTACTATAAATATCATCCCATATTTATTTCTTAATCTAGTACAATATTTAATCCGTTTAAATATGACTAAGTAAATCCTTTTAATGCTTTATACGGCGGATTTTTTTATTTTAAATTGTAATATAGTTGTGGCAGAACAATATACCAGCAATTTAAATCAGGTTCACGCTGTATCACGCACAGAGCAGGGTATGCAGAGGAACCTAGTTAAGTGTTAAGATTAGATGTAGAAAATAAAAGTCAACGTATATTCACATATCAATTTTATTAAAACGTCTTTTTTCATACGAAGCTTGTATATTCATCTAGTATACACCAACTAACTCGCGTAATATATATGTATATATATGAAATTATAAAATAACAATCATATTTTACAGAATTGTATGGAGGAATCACATTAAAACAATTGTGGTTATTTTTATATAATAATAACGATATAACGATATAATAATAACGATGTTTTAATCAAAGTAAAATTTTTAAGCTTGATATATTATATACTATATATGTTATATATATCTTGTTGTATATTTAATAGAATGTGGATGATTGTGCTATATAATATTTTTTGTATAATTTATTGCAGAAGTTACAAATTTAAATGAATAAGAGACTATAATAATGTGTCACAGAAGAGACTATAATAATGCGTCGTCGAGGAAATGGAAATATTAAATATTTAATTCCTCCGAGTCAGAATGGAACCTACAACTATCACATTTTCAGTAGTGCCCTAGAGGAAACCGAGATGGTGGCGAGTGCCACCATATCAGTAATTTTAAAGAATAAAGAACTTTAAAAGAACATAAAAATTTTACAAATTAATTGTATCATAAGTCATCGGCTCAGTTCAGTAACAATTAGTATTAGTAAAGTAAATTTTTTCAATGAAAGAATACTTGCGGTATAGAAAATGTTTACATTACTGGAATATCTTATATATATATATATTTATGTATTATAATAGCACTACCAACCAGGAATTAAATCGAAACGTATTTATCAATATACATAATAACTATAATAAATATTTTTACATTTAAATAAGTATAAAAAAATATTTCTTTTAAATAAAATTTATATTTTAAGTAAATATATTACTTCTCTTGTGTTCAATTAATTAAATTATTGCTTGTGATATGCGAAGTGTATTTCAAATTACATTGTAGTACAATTTTTGAACTTTGTTTTGTAAAAATTGACTTCAATTTATACCTTTTTTTTTATTGTCCCTTAGTGTACAAAATAAATTTCTTTAATAAATTACGAATATCTTAATTAAAAAGGAAGCCCATTTATAGGCTATTTATAATATTAAATATATTTTGTAAATAATTTTTATTTTATTATGAAATTAATAAAATCAATATATATAATATTTAACAAAAAAATTAATTAATATTTATATTATTAATGTAATAAATCTATCTTTATTCAACTATTTAATAAATAAATTAAATAAATATTAAGTGGAACCATTTGTTTACATTATGATTTAATCCATTTATAATATAAATAAATATAATTTGATTATAATTATTAAATATAAAGAATAATTTTTGTAACAAAATAAATAATTTATGAGTAAATATAAATGACTCTTAGGTACAATAATAACATTTCTTTCGCTTATCTTGGCAATAATTGTGACTGTTTTAATGACCGTCTTAGTAAGATATATCGATTTTAATGGATTTAGTACATTGACTTATACAAAATTATAACGATATTTTATAATTACCCTTTTTATATATAATTTTAAATCTAAAAGATGCATCTTTATCTTTATCAGTAATCAGTAATATATCAAAGTTTTTTAACAAAATACGATTTTGAAAAACATACTATATGGAATTTTGAAAATTTACTATATTATCAAAGTAAATATTTCCTTATTAATCTTAATTTTTTTTGTAATTATTTTGGTTTAGTGTGTTATTTTGTACATCTAGCATATAAATATATAAATATTCCAATACTCCAAAACCGACTAAATCTTACAAGCAGATAAAAATAACCAGACATTGAACAAATATTATAATATATAAACAAATTATATACCAAAATTGTTAGAAATACAATATAATAAAGATGCATCTCAAAACTCTAACACGAATAAGCACATCCAATATATATATAGATATATATTTAATAGTTTTATTAGACTACTTCAGTCAACCTTCGCATGGAAGACTAACGAAACCTAAACATGTATATCTACTATAATAATATTACATACAGCGCGTCTGTACAGATGCTGCTTCCGGTTAGGAAATGGACACAACCGTTTTAAATTTATCTATAGAACCTTACAATATTTAGAAGTCCCATACAAAAATTATGACACATATATAACTAGTACTAAGACGAAATGCTATAACGATCCTACATTGAATGCTTATAGACCAAAAGCTAAAAAAACTAATTACTTATTTCATTTGTAATGTGTTACAAAAAAAAGTTTTTTTTTTACATTACTATGATTCTTTTTATTAGTCATAATCATTAAGCGTATTCAATTATTTTATTTATTAAAATATTTTTTTAAATATTATTTATTATTAGATATATAAATCGGTAGTAAACTAATATTCAAATTATAATAATAAAAATTAATTAATTAATTGTTTAGCTTCTGGTCTATTCTACACATTGTACACAAATTTCGGCCTTCAGTAGTCTTGATAACTTCGAGATAACATCAATCTACTCTATAATATCAATATGTGTGTAATATGTAGGTATGTATGCAAGTACTTAGAAACTGTTAAACACGACGATTTTATATTTATGGATCATTGTATCTACGTATTTAGTTTTCAGATGTTTCCCATTACAGTCGATTATTTTATGAAAAACTTATTATCATCAATAAAAGCCCCTTTTTTTCATCTGAAACTTTATTAATTCATAATCTTAGCAAAGTTTAGTGTTGCCTCCATTGCAATATGAAGTTGGACAGGCACTAGTATAATATTTAATTTATTTAAATCGTGTAAGTGACGAATTACTATGACTTAATAGTTATATTACAGGATCAGTAAATACTTGTATTACTTGTCTAAAAGTGGTAGTTTAACACAACCGACCACCCAATTATTTAAATATACAGTCATCAACTATATACAATGTACTGCTTTATGTTATACCATTGTACCATCTACATCACTCATGCCAGGTTATATAAAAAGCAAATTCAAATTATTTGCATTTATTACAGCTGGATAGCTAGCGAAACTATATGTCCCCTCTTACATCTTGTTTCTAGATCTAGATTTTAGATCATTCACACTTATAAAATAGACAATTCATTAGTCTATAAAGGTTTCAGGTTATTTTTGTTATCGCTGGAACCGCTGACACCTACACGTTGCGTCTGAGCAAACATTTATCTCATCAACATCTCTAAATCAAGCATATTACGTCATTACACAAACAGCCTATATATCCACGAAATCATTAGAATTACTAAATAAAAAAAATCTATATATTTAAGTAAATATAATATGTAAAAGGTCACCAAAGGCCGTTCATATCTTGCAATATCATCATCAAATCATGCAACATCTTCATCATCACATCACATCACGTCATGCAACTTCGTTGGGATATTAGGCGTTTATCACACAAAAGCGAACACACGACACTTAAATAAGAGTTTCTTTCCCGCCAAGCTTGGTCAGGTCCGGGTAAGGACACTGTCGTGGTGGGCGATCTCTTTTTGGTTTTTGCTCTGCATACTAGTTTTTCGACGTCAGTATTGTCACAAACTCTGTAATATACATAGAAATTATTTAATAATTAGAGAAAATTATGCACAGATAAAGTTGCTAGCTTGACGTTATATATAGCATATAGTACGATAGGCAGAGGGAACCTCAAAAACTACTAGGGTGTAAGCATGAAGCTAAAAAATATAAGCATACCATCGTAATTGACCATGCCATCACCATCAAGGTCTGCTTCGCGGATCATGTCGTCCACTTCTTCCTCACTCAGTCTTTCCCCAAGGTTTGTCATGACATGCCTAAGCTCTACTGATGATATCAAACCATCATTGTTTTTATCGAATACCCTGAAAAATTGTAGGCATTAGTACTGGCTGAACTAACACTAGAACCATTAAATTAACAAAAAATCTGAGATACATTTGAGAAGCTAAATCTCGGAATACTCTATAAGATATAAAATAGTACAAAAAATGTAAGTACACGAATCACCCTGCCCTAAATGTCAATGTAATGACATGGGCCACTCACGTAAGATGTGTAATAAAATGAATTTTGTGGATGTGGATGACGCTGCCAAGTCTGATGACGAAGATGACGGTAAGTTTTTTTATTCATCCAGTTAGAGGAGTTTTATATCAAAATTCAGAGTTTTCCACACAAAAGAAAGTGATAGGGGCACGGCTTTTTGCTCATCGGCATAAGTAACAGATTTTTAATACTATAAATAATTTTATTATTAAGGCGTAATTTCAAATAACACGACGTCATATGTTTTAAAAATTGTTAAAAATTAACGAAATATTTTATAAGTTATTTACTAATTAAATATTTGGTTAATTTTTAATATTCCATAGTACATGATTTACAGTCAAGAGAAAGCTCTTTCTTTCTAAATTATCACCATACCTGAATGCTTCCCTGAGCTCATCTTCACCATCTGCTCCACGCATTTTCTTGGACATCATCTGAAGAAATTCGTTGAATTCAATCGTTCCATTGCCATCCTGGTCCACTTCTTTCACCATATCTCTGAGCTCAGTTTCTGTAAAAATAATATGCCATATGAAGATCTGACAGGTAACAAATAAATATTGACACTTTCAAACTGAAACCATATGCCATTTCCATAGTTTCTTTTAATAATTTATAGTTAGTTTGTATACAGAAGAAGTAGAAGGGCGAGCGAGGGCATATAGTAGATGTCTAGAACTCTTCTGAAATCATTTACTTAAAAGGAGGAATATGATTGTTATATCATTTCCAATCTGAATAGATTTATTTAAAACAGCCGACATTTGATCGTGAGTCGACCCTACTGTGTATGGGACTACAGCGTTAAGCTGATTTGATTTGTTTTTTTTTTATATAATTATTTTAAAATCAATTAAAGCAAGATAAAGCGCGGCGGTGAGTTCCACTGCCCAGCGCGCAATGTCTTAAAAATTGAGCGTGGAAATTTAAATTGGTAAACGGAAAGTCTTATATATATTATTATGTCCTTTCTGTATACCCTGTTACTAGCTTTTTTGTTTAGCTTTTTATTCCCACTGTACTAAGTACAGTGGGAATAAAAAGCTAAAAAAAGAGAAATGGTGTAAAATATCTCTCAGCGACAAACCAAAACGAACATGGCACAAGCCGCGAGCAAAATCTAATCAAATTTCCTGTCAATAAAGTCCGATACCTCCCCGAAGTGGGTCGCAATTAATGAAAACCTCAGAACACCGAGCACAACCCATAAATAACGTGAGATACGTAGACATTTAATTTCGAGGATACTAAATGCAATGCTTCGGTTTTACCTTATTGTGTTTTCTCTACCGTTCAGTTAGTTACAAAAAAAAAAACAACACTTTGAAAACTGTTATAAGAATATTTGAATAAAGGTTTCTTTTTTTCTTATCTAATTATTTAAGCATATAGTGCCACTTTATATAATAATAAAATGTATGTAATACTTGATTCATCACCGCAATTACCGCAATATTCGCAATACAAATGAATAAATGTATAGACGTTTCAATTTGCGGCTCACGATGAATGGGTCTCCATGAATTTTTATCAAGCGACGACCAGTTTTACTTGAACCCTTTAATTTAGATAGTTCTGCACTGCTAAAAAAATATATAAATTCTACTAAAATTATAAATGTCAAAGTGTGTAACATATAGGCTAATATTTATGTCAAGAAGCTTCTGCATAATTTGCCTATTATAAATGTCAAGAAATTTGAGAAAGCACCAACCAACAACTGCACATGAGTTGTATTGTTTTATTTGTATGCTGTATGCACCGCATCTGCAAGTAGCAGGGTGCGGAAGGCAGGGAGAACCTAGTGCTAAGACTCTCTGTTCCCCACTTACCGCATATAAAATGAAATAGGACAAATATGAGCCTTTCTTCCTAAACGTAGGTGACCGTGTACTTTTAGTTGGTGCTACCTCTGAAACGGCCCTAACTACATATTAGTCTATTGATCTTCAAAATTTCAGCTTTGCTCAAATGACTTAAGTCTGGGGGCCCTGGGATCTTGGGCTATTAAGAGTGAATGTCAAGGACAACTAGGATAAAACAAATATTTAAGGACCATACAACAAAAGTGATTTTTTGTCGCTTTTTTTTCTAATGGTAAATCCAACTCACACTTGACCGTTTTTTTTTTAGAAAAATAAATCATAATTGATAAAAATATTTTTGCTAACTATTCTTAGATCAGATCCGATAAAGATATTTAGCGTCTCACGTCATTGGCGCCGTGGCTTAGTTGGTTAAAGCGCCTGTCTAGTAAACAGGAGATCGCGAGTTCGAATCTCGCCGGGGCCTTTAATTATGACTTTTATCTTCAAATTTACTTTTAGTTTCTTTTTTTTTATATTATCTGTGAAGTAAAATAGCTAATTGCGTTTCAATATTTCTTTGTAATAAGCTATAATTAAAATTATTTCAGGTTTTTTTTTCAAATATAACACTTGTACAAATTATTACTTATATAGACTTCTAGTATTTGTTTTTTAAATGTATACAAACTAACAGTCGTTATCTTTTAATGTTTATATGGCTGTTCAATTATTAAAAAAAGCCATACCTAGTATGAGAGAAAAAAAATTATCTGACAAGTGTGAAATCAATATAATTTAGATTTTTGGAGGATGGCACAAACGTGTGATAACAGTTAGGTAATGCCATAATGTAACGACAAATATAATGACATTGTGACAATGTGATTTTTATATCATTTACTTACAAAGACATTGGTGTTGTTAGTCATCAAATATATCAATAGTATTGTTTGTTTTATGTTAAAATTGTATAAACTTGTAATATATATTGTAGAACATGCTGTATAGTGCTTGCTTTTCACAATTTAGAATCGCTGTATAAAGCATTGATCACATGTTGGAAACAATATATTTAATGAATGTTAATGGTTTCGATGTAGCCCTCTGCACAATGGGAAGGAGCCACGGTTAAGGTTATTTAGAAGTCTTATTACATTTTCATCTGTTTCACGTATATAACTTAATAATAATTAAAACTACTAGACTGATTTTATTTAGAGGCCGTCGTGGCGCAGCGGCACAAGGTTGTGACTGTAACGCGACGACGGCGTTGAGTTCTGCCATTCAACAAGCAATGCCTTCAGAAATCGGCAGAAACACGAGATTCCCTCTGCCTACCCTGCTGTGTGCGGGATACAGAGTGAAGCTGATAAGCCATATTTATACAAATACATAATAATTGAAGGTAGCGTCGGCAGTACAGCTTCGGACTGTAAGCCCTACGGTTGTGGGTTCGATATTTGGAGGGATAAACTATTTCCTTTATGGTTGAAATATTTTCTTTATGAATGAAAGAGTTTCAGCAACACTAGACTCCCTCGGACTACCCTGCTGTAATCTTACAATATTCACTCCAGACGAATTCTTTTCCTATGGAAAATCACTTATGCTATTATTATATTATTATTCATAGGACATAATTATTTAAAGATATGCAGGTATGTACGTATGTATGTATTTATGAGTTGTTTTGAGTAAAACATTTGGCAAATACTGTTTACAATTACACGGTTATTTTAGTCTGTGAATGAATCATTATGGTGGAGTGCTTAAAGTTCTTGTCATTTATTTTGCGATCATTTTGCGTTCAAATATAAGATACTTTTATTTTCGATATTTTATACAGATTATAGATAATGTGAGGCCAATCGTGACGCAGGGGCACAAGCGTAGTCTTAAGTGCGACAGGTTGTGGGTTCATTTGCCACTCGAGGAGACGAACTACTTATTATTTTCTTTTCATTTCATTGCTCTGATAGCGACGGCAAGCTCGGTGTTGAGTTCCTCCACTCAATCACGCAATGTCTCCAGAATTTGGTGGACAGTGGGGAACGGAAGTGTGCTAATGGTAACATTGTCTTAACACTAAGTGTCCAGATTTCCTCTTCCTGTGACAGACAGACAATGTTTAGTTGACATTAACCACAGGTTTCTAAAACTACGCATACCATTACTTACGGAAATTCTTACGGAATTGTGTATATATATATATATATATATATATATATATATATAAGAAGGACGATCAAAACTAATCGGATCTGCATAACAATGTAGTATCTGTCTGTATGTCTGTATGTTTCCTTAAACTATTGAAGTACCAACTTACCTGAGGGTCTTTGTCCCAGCGAGCGCATCACCACTCCGAGCTCTGCCATTGTGATCGTACCGTCTTCATCTTTGTCGAACAGCATAAAAGCTTCTTTGAATTCTAAAAAAGATCATATATTATTATAATATAGTGCTCTATACATCCGTATATCGTTTTTGAGGCCCGCCTGGTTGTGGGTTCAATCCCCACTCGAGGAAATTAAATCGAATCGAGTGTCGAGGGCGGCAGCGGCGTTGAGTTCCGCCACGCATCTTTTTATATGTACAATGTAAAAATATATTACAACGTATTTACATACCTGCAACTTGATCTTCTGTGAGTCCGTATTCTGACTGAAAAGAGATAACAAACCATTTTTATATATTATCCTTTAAATAATAAGCATAATAATGTTAATATAAAAAAATAATCATTACATAATAAATTGTAAGGAAATTCAAAACATATTTTAAATAAAGTAATATATTAAATGTCCACTAGATATATGATATTATTTTACTCGATATATAAAATACTATCTCAAAATTTATTACTGAGTTAAAAGTAATATATTTAATATCGAGAACGTCTTGGCGCAGTAGTATCGTGGCGTTGTGGACTCGATCTCTATTGAGGGGAAAATATATATTTTATTTTCCTCGCTTTGGTAGACACAGCGCAGTGTTAAATTCCGTCGTTCCACATAAATTTTCTCGAAAATTGATCAAATAGATCTTAAAATAAAAAAAAAACTAACTGAAAACTGTCTTGTCGCTAAGTCGCTTGTGAATCTTCTTATTCTTCTATATTCTTTATTGTATTTGTCATCAGTTACAGCCGCCATTTTCCAAAATGATATATGTTTTTTTATTTTATTTTATTAATTTATTATATAAACATGAACATAATTGAATCCACTTTTTCTTGTGCTTTATTAAGAGACACTGAAATAGTTTTCCCTAAAAATATATTGGCCAGTATTATTTTTAGCTTTTACAATTTTATTGAAAGTCACAAAATATACTTTATGTAATTTGCACTTTCACTTCACAAATATATTTTTTTATGTTTTTTGTTTTTGCAAATGTTTTTTTAACACAACAAATGTGTGACACGCGCGACGACTATGACATCTGGTATAAGTAGCATCTATATTTAAATTGAATTTTTGTACTACAGCTGTTATTCTCCAATGGTGCCAAAGAAAATAATATTATTATTATAAATATTTATACTTTATTTTTTGTGTATTCATCATGTATGCTGCCTTTAGGACGGTAGGCTGGTGGATATAAAGGTAATATTAACGCATACCCAATATATTTCAATACAGTCGGTTAAAATCTGCGGTCAATGTAGAACAAACAAATATTTCTGTGATCTTGGCACAGTGAGAATCATTTGGAACGCCTCACTTTTGGCGGCAAAATTATGGATACATCAACGTCGTCAATATTAGCGTTACAAATAGCTGTTATTTCTAACATATTTATAACATATTCAATGTTTCTATAACGTATTGCGTTTAGTTGTTTGATTGTTGGTCACGAATAATCTAAATATGAGTTTACTTTAAAGGATTAATTGTATTTTAGGTATTGCAAGGACACCTACATGGCCTACCTAACTGTAATTAAATGATTTTTCCAACTTCTTATGAGGACGAAGGAAAACAAAGTTGAATGCAATAATAATAACATTTGAAAGTGAGAGACATCTATTTTGTTTAAAATTAAACATCATAGTGCCGAAGATTAAATTAAGATGGCGCTGTCGAATAATAAATGTAATATTACAAATTTGAAAGGCTCACTCTGTATAAAATCAATATCGCTTCTAACTCGCAATGGTTTTGAGTTCGAATGCCATGTCTAATGTTAAATATATATTTTTTTAGCTTAACGCGAAAACCCAGTGTATTGAGACACTCCGTTTCCATTAAGAAAAACAATTCCGTTCCCATTTTCCTCGTTTCAAGTGGTGGGGGAAAATGAAGAACCTTAGCTTCTCAGATTCCTGCTGCCTATACTTCTACAGGATACAATGCGATTGTGAAATTAAAAAAAAATGTGAAACTAAAAAAAAATATATATATATTTTCAATAGATAAACAAATTCAATGGAAAAAATATATATATTTTCAAGCTATTCCCGTTCGACTTACCGTGAAATTGGAATAACACGGTGGCACTTCGCGTGTTAGTTTATAGCGAGTGATTAAAAAAGCGGTAGACCGGACAGTTCACGCCTTGTCTTTTGTGACTGGAACTCGTAAAATGTTGGGCGCGGTGTTATTCTCGATTTTGTTATAAATTATATGTATTTATATTATTATAGGCGGTCGTGGCGCAGGAGAACAAGGCAAACTGGGTTATGGTAAAGGTAAAGATTATAGGTTCGATTTCGTCTTGAAATATTTAATATATTAGCTTCATCATCAGACCAGCTCGATGACACCATATTTCTGTATTATAAGTTAATCTATGTTTTTAACTGGCAAGTTTCACATTCAGTTTCTTAAATTTTACTACGTAGCCACTTACTTACTAGTCGACTTAATAAGAACGTATGTTTTTTCAAACACAGGTAATATTTGTAATTTTAAAACAAACATATGTGTATTTTCGTACACGCATACGTGAAATGGGCTAGTTTATAAAAATGTAAACTAAAACTCTTATATATTACTATGATATTTTATGAAATAAGATTTATTTTATATTTTAAAGTGTTATTCCAAACTTCCACTAGAGGGCGAGGAAGAACTCCCATGCGTTGGACCGACCAGCCTCTCAGCCAGTAGAGATAAGTGGCGAATACTCGTGAGGCGTGTAACATCTGCCGCTAATGTCACTTTGTAATGACCACGACCGCTCTGACAAGAGTGTTACGACAGAATGATGATGATTCCAAACTTGGAAAAATGGAAAAAGGATAATTAGTTGTTTACGATACACATTCTAGTGTGGATGATAACATAGTGTTTCTCTGTCGAGTGCCTACTACTGTAGATTAATCATTTAATATAAACTATGACTATGCTATTAGTGCTTGAGATAAGCGCACTACGCAGCCAAACAAACTCTTGAGTTTTATAATAACATTATCGCAGATATCATTTTTCGCACTTGTAATGTTTCATATTTCTATATAATTTAATATTGTGCTTGTTACATAGAGATAAGTATATATGTATTCATTAGAAATTATTGTTTGCTAGGATAGTCTAACAGTTCTAGTTAAGCTCTTCCTCGCTGAAGTGTTCTTAGTAATAAATATTATAAATATATCGTGACGCTGCGCAGTTGTTATTTTCAAGGCCCCTTCTGACCTCTGAACATTACACACTAGATACATTTGATTAAGCTGCTCCCTGTTCTGACAACTTTGTTAATATAATTAATTATTACAGCCGTTTGCATTGAGTTTCAATCGAGGGTACATTAGACAGTCTCGGGGTATGAGAGGTCGCTGACATTTAACCTTCAATACCTCTTCAATACAGCTTATGGTTTAGAACGATTTATATTAATTATTGAAATGTCTGACAGATCCCAAATATGTATAACGATATTCCACTAACTATTAATAATAGATATACCTGAGTATCGCAGGGTAGACAGAAAAACGTAGTGTTAATACGAAAAAGAAACAATCTACCTAGTCGTATTTAAATAAATTAAATGTTTATATTTAGGCCAGTAGTGGCGCAGGGGCACAAGTGTATGAATGTAAACACGATTGGTTGTAGGTTCGATCTCCACTCGAGAAAATTATATTTATTTAAATTTACTCTTTAATTTCCACACTCTAGTGTCGAGGCAAAGCGCGGCGTTGAGTACTAGGTTTCTTCTGCCTATCCTGTTATGCGCAGCTTGCGCATATTTTTGCGTAATTTTTTTGCGTTATATATTTTGGTTTACGAACATTATTAATATCCCATTTCACGCCATTCTTTAACTATTTCCAATTAAACGCCACCCACAGCTGCGTAAATCAGAAGCTTTAATGACTTATCTAATATATTGCTAGCTAATCGTCGCCCGTAACTTTGTTAGCGCGGACTTTAATTTTCTGTAACAATTTCGATAAATCATATTTTTAGTGACAATAATCTATTTTTATTTCAATATCAGTGTGAATGTTAAGTTATTAGAACAAGTGAATGAAGTAGTATACTTCCTCTTCGGAGGATATGCGGAGTCAGCTTAAGTGATTGAATCCGGAAGGCAAGTACTAGCGAGGATGACACGGTGAGAATGAAGATGAACGTGCTCAGCTGGTTTGGGCACGTAGAACGAATGAGTGATGAAAGAATGGCAAAAAAGATTTATGATGGAAAAGTGAGTGGTAAGAGAGGTAGGGGGAGGCCTCGGTTGACTTTCGAAAACAAAGATAAAGGAGGAAGGTCACGTAAAAAACAAGAGGACCCCCTGGATGTATGAAGAGGTTGATGACAGTGGACGAGGCGAAAGAGGTATGTAGAGACCGTAGCGTTTAGCGCTCCGTTCCCTCTGACTATCCAGCTGGGGATAAAACTTGAAGTTAAGTTCTTTTAGTGATCTACTACACTCTCTATATATCAAATTTCTACGTTTTAAGTGCTTTTTGTGAGAGAAAGAAAATAAAATATATATATATATATTTCACTCTCCCAATTGGGAATCGAGCCCACAACCAAGCTTGTGTTTCTGCTGCACGACGGCCTCTTCCTATTTTTTGCCATTAAAAAATACCATAAACAATCAATGTAGTTACCTATATAAGAATTAATGTAAATAAAGAAAAAAAATATTAAATTTTGTATTCGTATAACACAAAATATATAGTCAGTTACCAGAATAGGCCCCCCGTCGTAAATCTATTCCAGATAGCAATAGCCGTTAGCGAAGCGTTCGGGAAGATGAAACGATCGCTCACTTTATGTTCGGCGACTTGAATGAAATTAGAATGTTTAAATACCCTCGTTTTCATAGAATACTTTGAAATGTAGCTCGTTGCGAATACTGGAAGTGTAGAAAAACTTTTTTTGTGAGGTGATGTAGACTAATTTATTACTTTCACGCTCTTTTTTTTTCGTGAAGCAAGATGGGCAGAGAGAATCTTTTGTTAACACGATTCCATCTTTTCTTCAGAATTCGAGACATTGGTGTTTGTGGTGACGAAACTCAACACCGCGATTGTCGTGCCAGAACGAAAAAAAGAAAATAATTTATTTCCTCAATAGGGAATCGAACTCACAATCATGGCGTATATAGATTACAAACCTAACTAATAAAGTTAGCTAAACTAACTAATTCCCCTATAATGACTAAAACGGCTACTAAATATTTCTCTTATATTCATTAACGTTTATAGCATAAGTAGCGTAGTGTTAAGACACTTCCGTTTGTACTTTCCAGAATTCTCGAGGCATGGCATGCTGAGTGGCGGACAGTTTGTCTCGTTACTAGATCGAGGGTATAAAAATATTAAAGATTTTATTCCCTTGAGTGGGGATCGAACCCACAACCATAGTGCTTACAGTCGCTTCGCCACGACGACCTATTTCAAGTGAATATTTCAACTTTAAGCTTACCAAATTAATAGTAACGATGAGCTCATACTGTTGATGTTTGTGTCCCTTCTTCTTCTTTCCCTGCGGTGTCTTGACAGCAGCCGCTGCAGCTTGCTTGGGAGGTGCTGTCTTCGCTGCACCTTTCTGGGCTGATGGTTTAACTGGAGTCTTGGGGCCACCTTTTGTTGATGCACCTGTGCGACATGCTTTTAAGACTGGCAAATACTAAATACAACTAAATCGAGGACTGAAGTATATTTTCAGTATCTATTTACATATTATAACATTTTGAATAGATAAAAGGTTTCGGCGATGAAAAATTGCTGCTCATGTTTTTAATATTAATTCAACTAAGATGTTTATATAAACGCTTATGGAGGTCTATCTATTCGGAATATTATCTATTTAGAAGAATTAGAGTAGACTTTCTATTCTTTCGAATGCTTCAAGCATTTAAATGGTAAATTTTCTTTATTTGTAAAGCTGACCCTTTGATAGCCATCTGGTTTCCAAACAAACGTCATCTCATTTGGAGATAGGCGGTCCCTTATCTATTTGCTTTGGACGTTTTCCTACTTCCGATTACGGCGACGCGGAAAGGACCGTAAAATCGTTTGATATTTATTGAATTTTGATTTGTGATATAGAACTATAACGGTAAAATTTAACTATTTAAAATAAAATATCCAAGGCCTACCTGTAAATATTCAAGTGACATAACATAAACTTGATTTTTATTGTTATAAATATTTGTTTTATATTGAAGAAATATCAAGCCACTTTCGTTGTAGAGGCCGCTCGTTACGAAGTGGCACAACGCCTGACTATGAATGCGACAGTTGTCGGTTCGATTCTCACTTGCAGTAATTAATCAATATATAAATAAACAAGGAAATATTTTAAGACTGGTGGTGGACTATTTACACTAAAGCAGAGGGGGCTTTAGTGTAAATATTGATATTTGGCGGTAATTACATTACCCTTTTGACACGGCGGCGTAGATTTCTGGCCGGCAGCGTTCTTTTGATTGACGTGACCACCGCCGTCTGCGGGTTTGTTCCGGGCCTGTAACAAAATATTTTTCAATTTAATTATATTCATTTATAATATATTAAATTTAAAATATTTTATAAAAACTGATAATTGGTATTTGAAAATGATATAATTATATGTAAAAATCGATATGTTTTAGATGAAGAAGCTAATGTTGTTGTATGCACATATTTATTATTATTTTATAACAATTGTATCAGGCAAAGGGCATTTAAAATGATTTACCTTTTTTATTTTTAATATATATTTTTTTATTTATAATGCATTATATCAAGGGTGGATTACTCTAATTATTTTAGTGAAAGTTTGTCTATTGTTTTCTGAAATATTACAGAAGCCTACACTCAAATCGGTAAACCCAATCAGCCAGTGGCAGAAACTTAAGAATAATTGTTATAATTTTCTCACATATTATATCTTCAATGTATAGAAAGCGATCAGTTAATTTTTTCATAATACTAAAATAACTAAAATAACAAATAATTTTTGCATTTATCCAGTTTAATTAAATAACTTCGCAATTACAGTGTCTTCTGTATAATATTTTTTACTTTTTACACAAAATATACCAAAATAAAGTAAGTCACGCAGTATTACAATTAAACCGACAAGCGCACGCAACAACTTTTCGTGCGTTTTTTCGACGTTCCAAACCGCTTGTTGTTCTTTGTATCACCGTGACGCACGTGTCTGTAAATACGATGGTCGTGGGTTAATGGTCCTTGCTTGGTGGATTTTTTTAAGCTTCACGCAATATCCCGCATATAGTATTAAGTCACACAGAGGTCTTCGATTTTCGAGGTATTGCGTGTTCGGTGGAACAAGATCACAATGACCAGAGCGAGGAAATTAAAATATTCATTATTTTATTCCCCCGAGGTGCCCCTGTACCACAACCTCAATTTTCTGAATCTTTTGTTTTTGGTCAGCTTTAAGCTATATTCTCTCCGTTCTCCATTGCCAAAATTAAAGCCTAATTATTGAATGATGGAACTAAACCACCTTTGAATGTCGCAGTGGCACAAGAGTGTGACTGTAACGCGGCGGTTGTGGGTTCGATCCCCACTCGAGGAAGTGAAATATTTATTTACGCTCCTAATTCAATTTCTTCGCTCTGGTGTCGGAGAACACGCACTGAGTGCTTCCTAAATTCGACAGAAAGTGGGGAACGGATTGTCTTAACACTAGGTTCCCTTAGCCTACCCTGCTGTGTCCAGGATACAGCGTGAAGCTGATTTAATTTTACCTCTAGGGAAACCCACCCACGACCATCATATTTAGATTTAGGCCCCGTCCCACTGCACCACAGTGGCCTCCTTAATCTATATATAATATATATATTTGTATATAACTAGGAAATATATATATATATATAACTAGGAATAACTTTTCTCATACAACGTGGATGTGAGGCTCATATACTATCAAAGGGAATTAAAAAACTTCTCTCATTTCAAAGTTGGTGAAGCTTATTATGAAGCTTAAAATGAAACAAAATATAACACAATTATGTGACCAAAGGTTATTTTGTTATCTTCATACGATTTAATGTGACTGTAAACGTGACAGACGCGGGTTCGATTTCCACTGGAGTTGAGTTCCGCTCAACAAGCAATGTCTCGAAAATTGGACGGGTATTTAGTGCCAGGGTACTAGGTTTTATTTTCCTACCCTGGTATGTGGAGAAGAGAAGCTAAGAAAAAAATTCTTTCCCCTACACTCTATGAGGACGTTGCTACGCAAGTATTTTTAAAACATTGTATTATAGTGGGTTACAATATGCTACATTATAATTTTTACGCCGTCTTCACCACTGGCATGTGTCATGAAAATCTATATTAGTTTATTTTCACAAATAGTGAACTTTTGGCAAGGTAGGCAGAGGGTACCTCTTGTTAAATCGCTCTGTTCCCATTAAGACACTTTCTTAAATTTTCATCGAAATCTAGATATATAATTTAGATAGAAGTAAATGGAAATATAAACGTAAATTAATATTTCACTTCCTCGAGTGGGAATCGAACCCACAACCGTCGCGTTACAGTCACACCTTTGTGCCAATGCGCCACGACGGCCACAACGTTAAATAGTTAAGTTTATATAAACGGTGACACCCTGACATAGATTCCTTGAGATTATTCTGTCATGTGAGTTACTTGAGAGGCTTGCTGGTTAAAATGTTACAGATATGAGATTAATTAAGAATCCTACTTTTCAATTTTCGTGGGTTCAGTTATATAAATGTTGTTTTTTATTAATGTGATGGTCGTGGGTTCGATTTTCACGTGAGAAAACAATATCAGAATAAAAAATAATCTATACGTTGTATATATTAAACATTTTATATATTTATCTTTATAATAACAACAATTTCGTGGTGCTCTAGTATTAATAATTACATAATTAAAACGATCGTAAAATCAGTCAAAGATAAAAGCTAACTAGATCGAGGCAATGAAAATATTCATTTGGTAGATATTAACTAAATAAAAGGAAATTGAACAGTTGAAAAAAATTTTCGATAAATACTTATTAGTCAGGATTATTACTTTAATATATTAACTCAGACAGCAGTTTTATTGAATTCTTAATAAGGCTCTGAGCAAAACCTTCAGTTTTCAATTTTCAGCTTCAATTATTTCAGAAAAGCACTTTATCAGCACATTAACTTTGTGTTAAATCGTTACAGAAAATAATGTTATAGATTGTAGAATAGAATAAAAAAATATATATTATTGAGAATTTTCTTATATGTTGAAATTGATTATGGAGAAATGTTAGACTATTAGTGGCGTTGGACTCCGGTTTACGATATTTTTAACGTTAATATATGAAGACTCAGAGTTGAGTTACTCCGTTCTCTACTTTCTATTTTAAAGATAAATACAATTTGTTTTTTCTTCTTGAAAATAAAAAATCTTATATAAATATTTCTGCCAGTGAGAACCAACGTAGCAGCTATCGTTTTACGCTCTATCCACTGTGCCACCATGGAATAAATTTGAATATTTATTATTTACAAATAGTAATTACATATTAATACTCCTTATATTGAGATATTATTATGACTATCATATACGTACATCGCTTCCAAATATAACGTTTCATACTAGAATGCCCTATAATCTTATTAAATTTACATACGGAGTAAAGCTCGTTTGAAACTTTAAGTCGTTCAATTTATGCGACCGGTGGAGATACGAGTACGGTAGGCACCTTTACAGCTAATCCGCTACTTTGAGAAATTGTTATATAGTCTCTGTACGTTTGGGTAGTAGTGGATTCAATTTCTTTTTAAAGGAAATTATTAGTGTTTTTTGTAATTAGTAGTGGAAATCTTGGCCACGACGGCCTTATTGATTATACTTAAAATAAAAATGGAAATATTATATTTAAAATACTTTTACACTAGGTGCGCCTACGCTTTTTTCAATTAATTCTGTAAAATCAAGTAATATAGAGACTGTCAATGTTTAGCACTTCAATGACAAGTAAAACAAAAAAAATAATAGATGACAAGAAAAATATTTTATTTTTGATATGTTTTCACATAGTTTTAATTTCTTTATTTGTCATAGACATTGTGGAACCTACCAATTACCTACAGAATTAACCAAAATTTTAATATAGAAATACAAATTTGATATTATTACACCCTAATTACATCACCATGACCTCGATGGCTCGAGAGTATTATGGTATAGTGGGACAGTATTTGAGAGGTAAACGCCATGCTTGTCGGTTCGATACACTAAAGAGAATGATTTTATTCCAATTATATTAATTTTCTCTCTCTGATAAGATGAACTCAAGACACAACGTCTCGGGAAAGATGGGGCAGAAAATGCTCTGCTAGGATACAGAATAAATTTCAAATAATATGACACTCAACGCGTAAAAACAAAAATAGGAAACTATGCAAAGTTACATTGAAAAAGTAATAAAGCGAACGGATAAATAGTTTTTATCCGTTCGCTTTAGTTTAGTTTAATTTAGTTTTACATGAATACGATTAGGATTTTTATTACGAAGAGCGGAGTCAACTCGTTAATGTATATAACATTACGTTTTTACAGATTTATTGTTCTGTAAATATATTATATAAACAATTATCTGTGACTGAAAATAAATGGTGAGAACATAGAAATAGCTAGGTCATTTTATTTATTTTTTTAGTTTCACGCTGTATCCCGCATATAGCAGGGCAAAAGGCAAAGGGAACCTGGTGGTAAGGAACTTCGATCGCCCTTAATCCATTAACTTTCGAGACATCGCATGTGGTGTGGCGGAATGCAACGCTGCTTTTTGTCGTGTTATTAAAACGGGGAAATGAGAATATCTTTATTTTCCCAATCTTCATATTTTATATTTCATAACTTTCTAAAAAGAGAACGAAGATCATGGTGAAAAAGCGCGGCGTTGAATTCCGCAACTCTGTGGAGTCCAAAAAAGGACAATGGATTGTCTTATAAATAAGTTTTCATTCAAGCAAAGTAGGTGGCACAGGAAGGAAGTAGGTAGTAGGTAGGAAGTATAGTTACACTAACATTTAGTTTCATCAAAAAAATGGAGAATGAAGAAATTCTTGGAACGGCATGGAATTCTTTGTTAACCCCACAAAGATATAACAATATATTATTTAAAAGTCTTCCATTTCTGATTGACTGAGAGGCAACTTATTTTGTTTCGGCTTCACGCTGTATCCAGCATGCACCAGGGTAGACAGACACTCCGTTTCCTTTTTTGGAAATTGGCGGAAGTCAACGCCGCACTTTGACACGAGAACGAAAAAATTAAAATATTAATTACTTCGTTTCTTCGAGTAGAAATCGAAACCACAATTCGTCGCTTTTACAGACGTACTTTTGTGTCCCTGTGCCACGACTAGCCTCAAGTAAATAAAGAATGTTATAGTATAATAATAACTAATAAATCTTCATACTAGAGGATAGATCTAATATTTGACAGTAGCACCGTCAGTTGGTTCCCGCGCGTCGCCACTCTCGCGCACCTCTCTGTATATCCGTTCGCAAAAATGGTTTGTTTAAGAGAATTATTTTAAGACACTGTGGATATAAGCCGTTTTTTTATTAAAATAATATAATATACATTTAAATAAATGACTTTTTTTAGTCTTGTCTTCTTTTGTCTATACTTGATAAACTATTATATTTTTAAAGAAAAAGTGTCTTTAAAGTGATATTTTTTTTCTTGCAGAACACCCAAATAGATGATGAGCAGATCACAAGTGAGTATTTTAAAACGACACACTTTCTATTGAAACTTAGTAAAATATACATGTTATATATATGCATTAATCTGATGCCGTTATGGCTCATTCATTCATTCATAACATGACGGTTGTGGGTTTGATTCCCACTCGAGGGCATTTTATGCCTTCTCCCTGCCTATCCCTGCTACATGCGAGATTCACCGTGAAAGTAAAAAAATATATGTATAAAGTCAGATAAAATATTATTGCAAAAATACAATAGTATTACCAATTACTATTGTATTTTTGCATAAACACTTATTATTTATCGCAGCAATAAATTAAACGTACGTAGATTGGTTTTATATATCTTATTGTTTCGTTTCACAATGGATGAAACAAAAGTTGTTTTCAATTGTCGTTTACACTATATGGTTATTTCTATTATTTTTTTAATGGACTATTTATTTCATTTTTTTAATTATTTATAACAATCTTATATATATATTAATATAGAATAGCATTCAGAACACATATGTATATTTTTTATGTTAAATAATAAAATTCAACCGATTATCTTAATATTCGTATAGGGTGAATATAACTCAATAATGATGAAATATAAAATTATGTAAAATTGGCTATTTCTACTTATTTATGTAAAATATACGTAAATAAGTAGAAATATCCAATTTTTTGGATATTTTTCTTTATTTATACAATAATCTCCCAATTTTTCGGACATATAGGGCCATATGCCCTACGCTTCTTGATTACGCTGTGAATTTAATACTTAATACCTCGATTCCTTGTCTTTATGAATGACAGACAGACGAAAAACAATGTGATAAAAAATTGTTTTGACATACAGGTAGACGTTAAATGGAAATGGAGGTGCGCTTACTGTCTACTTCAACCCCCTTTGTTACCTTGCATTACCTCCGATGTCGGAGAAGGTACCTTTTCACGATAGACTCAACTCTTCAAAATCATAGAGGTGAGAGAGAAGAGTTGAACCAACTTTCACTTAAGAACTTTTCTTTTACAGTGCTCAGACGGGCTTTCAGCATGTTCGACTCCAGCAAGCAAGGGCGCATCGAGAAGGAGAAGGTCAGGACGATATTGAACACAATGGTTCACAGCTTCGACGACAACGAATTAGATCAAATGTTGGACAACGAGGATGTTGATGGTAAGTGGCTGGTACTAGTCACAAAATGTCAGACTGCAGCAATTATGGTTTTAGTTCATATTTTTAATTGGGAATTGTTTATATTATAAGGGAAAAGAAAAATATGTTGATTTCCTACATTCGTAAAGTCCAGTGGTATATAATGTATTACATTGTAGTTTGAAATAAGTGCGAACTGTCCTAAATTCCTCCCTTTTGTTACCAAATATCATAGTTACAAATGAATATTATAAAAACGAAAAAAAATATTGTGTTAATCTAAATATAAATATTGCCCGTGTAATGCCGGAACTCAACACCATATTTTTTATTATCTAAAACGAGGACCTAAAAGGAGGGAGATTTATTTTAAATAAAAACATTCCCTCGAGAGAAATTTCGACATCGAATCGTGCGTGGAGACAGATACGCGTCCCAAATCCGCTACGAATTTGAAATTATAATATGAAGATACTTGCGACCTAAACGCGGCTTCGCCCGCTTCAACTTGTTGCCAAATTATACAAAATCCTTATATAAATTGTAGCCTAGGTGTGTGTTGGTCTGATGTATAAGCTATATTACTGTAAATTTTTATTTAGATCTGTAGCTTTCCGTAGCGTTCTGTAGCTTTTGCGTGAAAGTGGAATAAACATCCAACCTCACAAACTTTCACATTTCAAATATTGAATGATCTGTGAACATATAAGTCATATACACTACAAGTACATATATTTATAGTTTTGATTGTCTCGACCTATCACTCCAATGGATCTGAATACAAAATTATTTACATGTACATTTTTAATGTAAGATAAAATTTATTTTCGCTTTACATGCATTACTTATTTTGTATAAGCTATTAACAATTTTTTTTTAGTTTACTAAGTAATGAAAAAAAATCAACTAGAATAGAATTTACACCTCTCTATGATGTATGAATAAAAACGTCAACAGTTTTTAGACCTGGTACTTTGAAATGACTTTATTGACTTGGTGTGTGTTTTAATGGTGTTCGTAACATATCTTTGTAACTAAAATAGAATTACAACTTTGAGTTTACGATGGTTAGAATAATATGTTAAAATGTACCATCGTGGCGCAGGCGTGACTGTAAACGCCATGGTTTTTGGGTTCGATACCCACCCTGAGGCCTCCAGGATCTGGTGGAAAATGGGGAACAGAAGTTATCCAATGTATTCATTCAATTCTTGATTGAACGAACGAAGAAACCTATTCATGTTTGTAACATACGTTACATGTACGTATAAATAATGTACTATCATGTAGTATCATAGTAAGTGGCTCCCACAGAAGGACCCTTAATTACCGCTTTAGATGGCCCCAAAACGCTGATATGAGTGAATACACCAAATATTCTGTATTATAAAGAAAATACGGAAAAATGTAATGGGGATAGAATATTTTTTGTCTATATTAATATTCGATACAAATTTGAAGAATTTTGTTTGGTTAATTTGCTTATTCGAATTGAAAATTATTTTAGTGTTAAATAATCCACTTATCTTGGAAACATACATCGTCCATTTTCTTTCTAAATATTAATTATTGAACGAAGCGGACTTGAACCCACAACTCATATGCATGTGACTCACAATACGTCGAATTTCTACCGAAAAATTTTATTTATACTATGATAAAATTTTACGGACTTCTACTGAACTATTCGACCAATAGAATGGAACTCTTTTTATAATATAGCTATTAGAGCTAGTCTTTATTTGATTAAGAAGACTTTCACAACATTTAAATGCTATAACAAAAGTTATTGAGCTTGATGAGTTTTTTCTAATGAGAAAACAGAAGATCTTGAACATCTGATGAATAACATCCTCAACCATCCTGTCACGCTGTATCCCGTATACAGCAGGATAGGTAGAGGGTAGTATAAAAACACTACATTTCACGTCCCGCTAATTCTGCAAGCATTGGATGTTGAGTGACAGAACTCAACACCGCGTTTTGCCTCGTCACATCAACATACATCTAAGAAAAGCTAATACCTAACTTTTCCTCGACTGAGAATCAAATCTACAATCACCGCGTGCACAATTAAACTTCTAAACTGAACTAAAACGACGCCTCATAAAATTTTATATGCTTAGAAATCCGCTTAAATTTTAACCAAACTAAATTAGTTTGAACTTACTATAACATTAGCTTAGAAGGAAATTGTACTTTAAAATAGTTATTCGCATGTTGGAGATAGCGAGCTTTAACTTCACAAGTTTCTATTCATTGTATAGAATTTAGTGAACTCGGGCGCTACTTTAATGGTGTTAGAGAGTTATTTAGATGGATTATCTTTGTTCTTTTATTTGATATTGACGCTAATGTGATATGACGGGACGTTTTTGGTTTCCCTTGGTAAATTCAGGGTTAAGATTGTTTTGTATTATTAATAGTATGAAAATATTTAAATTTATAATAAAGGGTTGAGGGTACTAATGCGATTATTGCGGGTTTGATTCCCAGTTATTTTATTTATTTTGTGGTTGAAAGTATCTATAGGTAGTGCTAGGTCAGGAAAAAATCTGACACAACTACATTTACGGTTAAATATTAAAAAATAATAGGGAGGCAAAACTTGGTATTAAAGCCGCTAGTCCAAATGAGGTGTCAGTTGAATCTGGCTAAGCTAAGCCTGAATTTCAGAAAATGCTCGAGAACCTCCAACTTTTGTACGGAACCCTCGGTGTGCGAGCCTGACTCGCGTTTGTCCACTTTTTTAAATGCAATCAGATCTAATACGCTCAGCTACGACGCAACTACTACGCCACAATGACGTAAAATTTATTTTCTGTTTTTTTTTTAGCTTTACTATGTATCCCGCTTACGGCAGGCAGAGAGACGGACACTGTTCCCAATTTTTGAGGCATTCCTTATCGAATGGCAAACGAGTCTTGATAACAAATGGAGAAATGAAAACAATACATTCCCCCTCTTGCGAACTGAACCCACGACAATCGTGTTAGCAGCCAGACACTACCATTGCGCCTCCGCAGCCTCAAAATATAATTAAAAATATATATCAATATGTATAATTTTATAGGTTCAGGAAAACTAAACTTCGATTCATTCGTACGCGTAGCAACACATTTTCTGGATGAAGATGATGAAGCTCTTCAAAAGGAGCTCAAGGAAGCTTTCAGACTCTACGATAAAGAAGGTAAAATTATTCACCACCATTAATATTAATATAGTTTGTAAGTTAAATAAGCATCTATAGGAGGACATTTATTAAATTTATATTATTTACCCCTAATTAAAACAATTATGATAGACACACAGCGCATTGTGGAGTTCCGTCGCGTAATACACGCAATATCTTAAAAAATCGACTAAAAGTAGGAAACTAAGTGTCTTAACACTACGTTCCTTTTGCCTATTTATTTTTTTTGCATAAATAAAATTAACATTTAAAAAGGCATGTGTTCGATAAATAATAACGATATCAGTATCTATATTTCACTGATTTAGTGCAAAAGATAATAATCGTATATCAGACCGTGCCAAGTGGAGTGTGGATAGCAGCTCTCCCATAGGACTGCCCACTCAATGTATGAAATATCACTGTATGTTATACTTAGTGCTACAACCTGCTGTTAAAGGTAACGGGTTCCACTTATTTGTCTGATGATAGTATTTTGTTATTTTATTAAGTAAAAATTATTTATTCATCTTTTTAATATAGTGTTTGCTTATACTCGTATGTAGTATATAATCAAATGGTCAAAAGTTTTTGTATAATAATGAATTGAATCATAATTAATTTCTAGATCTTTATTTACGGATCAAGGTGTGAAAAAAGAGTGTTTATTTTTTATTTTAGCGAACGATAAATATTTTCGGAAAGTTATGTCACTACATTCGGCTTGTTTACTCGAGTGCGTTGAGTAAAAATTAAATTAAATTCGTAAATGATAGTTGCTTCAATATGTGATAAATATAATAAAATAAAATAGAATAGAATATTATTCATGAATATTATGCACAGATACAAATAATACAAAATAATAAGAATATATTTGTATAGATCTAAATATTCCTTGAAATAAAATTTAATGGTATCATTTTAAAAAAATTGTACCGATGTGTTTAATGTCCATATTAATAAAAATAAAACAAAAAAAATAAATAAGCGAACAACGTTTTTCGTTTCCATAGTTTCTAAAGCAAAAAAAAAAACAAATGTATATATAATCCAGAAAACATAAAATGTTGTCACAGAATACTTACAGAGAGCATATATTTTCTATAATAATTGTATCAATGAGCTCTATCGATTGCTTGGCTTAGAGCCAGCGCTCTATCAAACAAGTGAAAACTTGGAAAGCAAACTGTCTTCGCTCGGTGCTGAAATAACAGCGCGAACCTTCATTAATATTGAATGTTTATGTTTTAATCTATTTTAGAAGTCACGATTTAGAGTTGAAGCCGGTCGTGGCACGTGGGTACAAAGTGAAAGTGTAAACGCGATTGGTTGTGGGTTCAACCCCACTCGAGGAAATTTTTATTTATATTACCATTTCTTCACTCTGGCGTTAGGCAATGCTCAACGGGGTTCTGCCACTTATCACATAATACCTCTCATCAAACCATCGATTTTTGATGGAACCTACAACCAGTAGATTTACAGTCAAAATTTGTGCCTTTGCGCCGCAACTGGTACAATATTTATTTTAAAAAAAATATTCTACATATTAAATTAAATATCTAACTTCACGTCATTATAAAAATACACAGCTTTTAATCCAATTTTGCTTGAGCTTCTTACAGTGAGGCAGTAAATTGTTTGGTTGCGAGCGCTAAAATCGTTTCGCTGACACTTTTATCGTTCGTATCGAAATACATGAATATTCGTTGAAATACTTTAGCCGCTTACATTTAGCTCAAATTAATTTTATTTCAAGTATAATCGAAAATTTGCATTTGAAACTTTAAACATTTTTTAAAACTTTAAACGTTGTTCATTATTTATAGGTAACGGGTATATCCCAACATCCAGCCTACGAGAGATCCTAGCCGCGTTAGATGACCAGCTGACGCCGGACCAACTCAATGAAATGATAGCTGAAATAGACACTGATGCCTCTGGAACTGTTGATTTTGATGGTAATTATGTATTAAATAAAACAGCTTCAACCCTTTTCCCCTCTTTTGCGGAAAGTAGTGTAAGGATTTAAAGAAAGGGAGAACCAAATGTTACGACACTCCGTCCTCCAATTTCCCCCCAAACTGTGTAACAACGCGTTTTGAAAGGCGGAACTTAATACTGCCTTTGTTTGATTAAATTTATTTAGAAATAAAAAAAATACAGCCAGGCTATGCCAAAGCCAAATTTACTACCACAGTCTATATTATATTTATAGATGTCGTCAAAGTTTAATAAACATAAATTTACTATACGGAAACTGACAAAACAAATTGACTCTATTTGTCAGACGAAACTAGGTCGCGACCTGACAGGAACCACCGCCCATTATACATTTGATTACATAAAATATGGCATCTCTTAAAGTGACGTTTTAATTATGTACCCAAAAATTTCTTAACTAAAAAATCATAGCATTCAGCAGAGTAGGCCCTATGTAACCTAGTGTAAAGACACTCCGTTCCCCAATTTCCGCCGGATTTTTGGGCCTTGCGTGTTGAGTGGCGGAACTCAACGCTTTTTGCCTAGGTGTCAGTGCGAAAAAATTAAACTTTTCAGATACACGATGTACCCCGCACACATCAGGGTAGGCAGAAGGAACCTCGTTTTAAGACACTCCGTTCCTCACTGTCAGCCGAATTCTGGAGGCATTATATGTTGAGTGGCAGAATTCAAAGCCGCGCCTCGATACTAGAGCGAAGGATTGGAAATATAAAAACGTAGATAAATATTTCACTTCCTCAAGTGGAGATTGAACCTACAACCTTCGTGCTTAAGTTACACCATTATATCCCTTCACCACGACGGCCTGGATTTAGAACCAACAATCATATCATACAAAAATACGTCGAAATTTTGCTACACGAAATACTCGAAATTTTGATATCTTTATTCACAAATATTATTTGGAGATATTTCGAGCTACCTCTGAAAGAGCCCCACTTTCAAGTTAAATAAAAATTTCAGCCTTGCTAAAGTAACATAAGTCTGGGGGCCCTGGGATCTCAATTTAGAAGGAAATATTTTAATTAATTATATTCTTTATGTTTCAGAATTTATGGAGATGATGACAGGTGATTAAAGAAAAATAAAACAGCCAGCTGCCTTCGACAACTGTAGAAAAAAATAATATTTTTGTGAACAATGTATTAATAACAATACCTATACAATTTTACTTCTTTGAATTGCTTAGTCGGTCAGTTTAGCTGTCATGTATGTGAATGTAATTTTTTTTTATATTTTATTTATTATTATAAGCACAGATAACTTTTCATTTTAATATTTATCGATTTGTAATTTAATTTAAATATCTGTTGCTAAAATAATATCTTATACAAATATTTTCTATTCAGCCACTTCATTAATAAAGTGTCACAAGCCACAAAGAGCCATCCTAACAGTACGCATTGTGTCATTTTATAGATATAATGAAATAAACTATATAACGGTTCAATTTAAATTTTCTATTCTTTCTTTATTTTTTGTGTCACGCTGTGTCCCGTATTTAGGTAGGTAGAGGGAGCATAGTGTTTAGATACTCCGCTCCCCATTTTTCATCGAATTCCGAAGACATTGTGTATTCGATGGCGGAATTTAACGCCCCACTTTTCCTCGACAAATAAATGAAAATAATAAATATTTCATTTCCTCGAGCGGGAATAGAACCCACAACCTGTCGTGTTTACAGAAGCCGCCCCATCCACTGCAAAGCCCAATCGCTTTGTCCGTAAGACAATGGTCTGTGTTTGGTGGGACCAGGATGGTGTGGTGTACCACGAATTATTAAAACCTGGTGAAACGGTGAATACGGATCGCTACCGACAACAAATGATCAATTTGAATCCTGCGTTGATTCAAAAACGATCGAAATGGGCCCGAAGACATGGCAAAGTTATTTTGCAACATGACAACGCTAATAACGCTACTTCCGCGAATGGTCACTTTGTTCTCAGAATAAAGAATGAGCAGAGTAAAGTATTGTTCTGTCTTTTTGTATCTATTCGCATTAAGGCTATATTTTTCTCGTTTTCTCGCTTCGTTTTAAATAAAAACTAAGCTGAGCTAAGGCACTATATTTTAAGAGTTTTTATTTTTAAGAAGATCAGATTAATGTTGCTCTCGTAAAATAGAAAAGTTTTTTATTAAAAATCTACTTAAGTCAGTGTAACTATTGTGGAATAAAATTTATAATGCTTGTATCATTCACGCTGTATCACGCACATATCCAGGTAGGAAGAGGGAACCAAGGAACCTTATGTATACACATACTCCGTTCCCATTAAGATTTCCTTTCTCCAAGTTCTAGCGAATTCTAGAGGCATTGAAATAAAAATATTAAAAATTTCGCTTCCTTGAGTGGAAACCGAACCCATAACCAGTTGCGTTAATAGTCACACGCTGTGGAATACAAAATTAAGCATTGAGTTCTGCCACTCAAAATGTGATCTTGCACGGAATGAACTCTCTAAAATCTTGGCTACTCTGCCACTGCCACTATACGATAAAAACGTAAAGCCATTTTGTATTCTTAGCTTATGTGTTAGCCTAACATAACTTAAATTGTGGGCTATAATTTTTTTTACATAATTATTTGTAATACAAATTTAAATCGCTGTTCCACTGCGCCCCGATGGCATCAATACATTTCTCCAAAACAAAAAACTTAGTAATTACAAAAGTTTTGCCGCGAATATAATATTTCTCTCTTTGAAGTTTGGCGAACATTGCTCGCCTCAAATAACGAACGATTAGGGGAATGCTTAATAAGAGCTCAAATATCAATCAAAATTATTTTAAACTTGCTTTTTTCAGCATTTCTTTTATTTCACTATGTTTTGTAGAACTATTTTTATTTTGTACTCTATTATTATTATTATTATTTTGTAGAATTAGTGACACATTATTCCGTATTAAATTTTTTTCTCTCTCTCTCTCTCTGTTATAACTCTGTCATATAACTTTCTTTTCTAACGTCTTTCTTTCTTTCTTTCTCAGGTGATATTGCATGTTGGGTGGCGGATCTCAATGCGCTCTGCATGCGATATATTGAGAAAATATTAAATATTTCACTCTCCCTCGTGGGATTCGGACCCGCAAGTCGCACGCCTGCACAGAAGTAAATAGGTGGCAATTCGCGTGAAGGAAGGGTCGAAGTAGGTTTATAGGTCACAGGATATCGTTAACAAACTGTGTTCAGATATTTATCAAACTAAGCACGAAAAGCTTAAGAGTAAAATTAGATTTAATTATACTGCGTGATTTGTTTTTGACAATTTTTTAGGTCGCGCTTTCTATTTGTCGTATTGTTAAGCAAAATTTAGAACATGCAGGTTCGCACGGGAAACGTGTGCATGGGAATAAGGAAAAAAAACAGTTAAATCCAAAACCTATTATTAGCTTTTTTTTTTGCAGTAATATACAAAATAAATGTGTACGCCCGCAAATGTAGGTATACCAACTTTTACAAGTCGTCCTTTGACCTTGAAGTTAAAATTGGTACGGAACTCTCGATGAGCTAGTTTATTATTGAAAAAAAAAAAACTAAAGCAATTTCATTTATTTAAACGTTACATATGTATGAAAATCACAACAACGCAAATGCGTGACTATAGAAACAACGTTTTCCTCAAAACAACTAACTTCCCTGTCGCCTTGACCTATTTGTTATGCTTAATGCTTGAGTTCAATCAATAATTGTATATTATAAGCTAAAGCTACATTTTAGAAATGCACTTCCTGGGACAAATGAAGAAAATCTTAGCGCACTCTACTCTTATTTTGACAAGTACCCAAATGACGGTAATAGAATGTATAGTGAGAGTTTAATGAAAATTCAAACCTTATTTCTTTTATATAAAGGTTATATAAATTCCTTTCTAGGTCCTTTCTTCTAAAAGAAATTTAATTATTTCAATTTGAAATGAAAAAATCACATATTTTCACGTAAAGACAATAACAGTTACTTAACTTAATGATGACAGTTACAAATAAAAGAGATTAATATGGTAACAATGTGGATCGATCAGAACTTATGGTTTAGTTGTCACAGCGTTTGGACTGCTATCAAGTTGGATCGAATCTCGCTATGTAACTTTTTAAAGTTTTCTTAATAAGGTGAAGTGGAACAGTATATCAGTGTAAAGGCAGAGATATTACAGAGTTAAGTAAATTTATTTATATATTTTTGGTGTAAGTAGCTGGTAAATAATATAAAAAATGTAGAAAAAAGTACTGTAGCGAACATGTAATAAATAAATAAGTAATAAATGACTATCAAAAGCCAAATGCAGCCCAGATGTTTGAGGGTATCTTCCTACATCTTGCCTTGCATCCCCTCCATAAGTGTTGATAGTAGCTCGCATTCGCGATACATACTGAATATTACACCTCTAACAGAAATACCACAAAAACATTCTTCAGGATTTGGATGATCTCCAAGAAATGTGGGTTTAAATTCCACTACTTTTAAAGTTTTCTAAAAAAATATTTTCAATTCTTAGTACTTAACACTTAAAAAGTGTTTAAATATATAAATGAAGTATGCCATTAAAATTAATTCCTGAATTTTCATACAATTACCCACTGTTATTAAAGCCAAAATTATTTTTGGAATTTAATTTGGATAATATAGTTTTTTTTACTTCTAATACTTTACCTGTGCGTCCTTACAGTTTCTCTAGAGATGAATATGATGTCTACTGCTACATCTACTGTAAAATAGCAAATGACTCGTGACATAATAATATTTGACAATGGTTTATGTTTCTTTTATATTAAATTACGATTAAAAAACTTTTAAAAGTTGACTCTACATTAGAAATTTAAAAAAAAAAAAACTTTTCTATACATTTTCAACAAAAACCATTGCAATGTAATATAAAAACAATCGAAACAAATTATCAATGTTATATGGCCAGGCGTGATCAAGCGACGTTACCTGACTCACGCTCCTAAAGCTACTGGTGCTAGTGCTCCGGGCCTGCAAGAAGAAAATTTGGTCCTATACACCAAGCACACAGCAAAAGAAGACGACCAAGAAGATTGACATGCTGTACTCGTATGGAAACGTGGGTTTGTTTGTTCGCCGTTTAAGTTTATATATTAGCAAATATTATAATTAATAAATATTAATTATACCTATAGGTGTACAAAATATTTACATTGAAAATGCTAACGATAATAAAAATGATAAAATTTGCTTAAATTATTAATAATAGATTAATAATTTAAGCAAATTTTAAATTTATAAATATTAAAAAACTTAATGCAAAAATTGCAATTTTACAAAGAAAGTGTTAAAAAAACATTTCAAAAGTTTAAAAGGCGATATTAAAATCCATGTCTAAATTAACTTATCTGTATTACTTCTCATTTCCTACAGTACCGACGTTTTAAATAAGCTTCGGAAGCTCTACGTTAAAAAGTAATTCTATAAAATATTTCCCCAACGTCATTTAATATCCATCTCTTTGTCATTTTCGTTCAGAAGCGACTTACAAAAATTTAAAGGAACGGTCGATAATAGGATTGAAGATGAAATATGAGGTGAATATAGCCGGCTATGTAAGCCGGGCGCGAATGAAATATCAGTGTAAGTTACACGACATATATATTTTAAATTTATATTTAAAAAAATAAAAGCCTAATTACATATTTGTGTTTAATTTTAATATCAACTAGTCGTCTCAACTAGTCGTCCTCAAGTTTATTTGCATGGACTTTAAGATAAGAATCCAAATTTTTTTCAATTTTTTATAATATAAGTTAGAGTGTTATCTTTGTGATCGTGAAACTTGGAAGCAAAAGTCGACTTATTTTCATCAATGAAATATATATTTTTTTGCTTCACGTTGTACAGCTGCATATACAGAGTAAACCTGGAAACCAACTATTAAGGCACTCTGTTCCCCATTTTCCGTGTTCTGGAAGCATTATGTGTTGAGTGTGGAACTCAATCTCATGAACAGAGCGAGCAAATGAAAATACTTAATACTTAATTTCCTCAAGTGGAAATTGAACCCACAACCTGTCGCGTTGACAATCCTACTATTAGATGGATATATTAATTGCATATATTAAATAACTTTTTTTACTCAGATACATAAACTTTTCTACTTTTGATATAAATATATATCTTAAAGACATATTTTATAAAAAAAAGAGCAACAGCTTATCAAGCATAAATTACAAAATATCGCATTCAAAGTCATCGTTTCATCAAATTAAAAAACGATTTCGCTTAATATCGTTTACAGTTTGATAAATTGAATCAATTATATTGAAATATGACTCGATGAGATTAAAATGTTGAATGAAAATACTTTATCAGAGTAGATTTTTTTTTGGAAAGAAAGAAAGGACTTACTTCTCTTATAAATTAACATAATTGGAGGAGCAGATTTGTATGTCTTATAGTAATAAATAACTATTGAACTATTTAACTAGTCCTAAATAAAAAAGAAATTATTTTGATTCAGTGGGAATCGAACCCGCTTACTTAATATACTACTTATGCGTATGTATTCAAAAACTGTCAACTTATGTTACAAGTAAGTAAGGCATTTATCTCGTTATTTATTCCAGTGAAGTTACAGTAAGCTTTTGTGTCACCATTAGTAATTCCACTTGATTGCTCGACTCTAGTATGTACAGAGATAATTACGTAATAATTCAGCCAGAACTAGATGTTGAACATTTGCTTTTATGCCTAATATAAAATAAAAATAAATCAAAACATACCTAAAGAAACTAAAATTGCTTTTCCATACAACAATCTCGTAATAATATATGGCGAGTTATTAGTTTGAAGTCGTTACCCACGTTACCATAATAGTATTGTAAAGTGTGAGTGCGAAGTCAGGAAGGAAGAAAAGATCGTGCAGCATATCTATCTATATTGGTCTCACACATAGAACAGTTATTCGATGTAAATATGCAAATTGAAAATTGTATTTGAAATAGAAATTTCACTAATTCGGCGTTGAGTTCCGCCACTCAACACGTGGTATCTCCAAAATTAGGTGTTGGGCGAGGAACGGAGTGACCCACACCAACATTCATACTAGAAACAATTAATTGGAAATATTTCAAATACAATTTCGAACACGACAAATATCCATAATGCAAGCATTCATTTGTGTAGAGATAGTAGAGTAAGAAAGTGACTCTGTCACCATCAAGCGGAGAAACGTGTCACTCGTTCAAGCTAACCATTGATTTAAATCACTCCATACTTAGCCAGTGTTTTGATGCATTATTTTCATCCGATTTCAGTTTAGTAGCTGAAGCGGTGTAGAAGGCCATACACACACTTATAAGCGTAACATCCAAAGCTTGCCAAGGCAGACAACGATTATATACAATATTAACGTTTTATTTAATACAATTTTTATTTTATTTCTGAGATTGAGTAGAGTATATAAAGTATAAATACAATATAAATTTAAATATTGTATTTATATTTAAACTATGTCTCAGTGGAAATTTGTGACTTAAAGAATATAAATTCTAATTTCATAAAACGAACAAATACAATATCAGTTTTTTTATGAATAATTCATTTTATATAAACCCTATGTGTTTAATCTGAAAAGTATATAATGTACATAAATAGTAATAATAAAACTAAGTGAATATTGTTTTCTTAATTATAAAAATAAACAATCATTTATATAATATCATTTTAAATTTTATTATTATTACTTAATTAATAATACAAAATTCAAATAAAAAATACTCATATAAATAAATACATAGTACCTCTATTATTGGTTTGTTAACTTACATTAAATCTTACAAGCATTCACAGAAATATCAATTAACATTTAAGTGTTATTAAACACATCAAATAAATATGTGAATATTAATAATATACTCGTAGTCTTTATAATTATTTAGTACAAAAAATATAATTTCATATCTTCTACAGTTATGGGTACGTACCCTACTTATTTATAATTTTTCTATACAAAAAATAAGAAATATCAGCAAATATTATATGGGACGGAGCTTTAGAAGGCATGAATAAATTTCAATAGGATATTTCTCTTACAGAATTTCAAAACTCGAAATATTCAAGATTTTCCTTCGACCGGAAGCTCTTTATGTAATTTGAAGACTTACTTCAATACAAAACCTTAGGATACGCGTACCTTGACCTACTTAGATATGTAAATAAGAACATTAATTAAAGAATATAGATTTATTAACATAGTATAGAGTAATTATATTATTTAAAAGTATAGTGAAGTATTACATATGACAAATTTCTACTATCACTACTTACTCATTTATGTATGTATTTTAATAGTGGAAATCTTTCCTTGCTGGTAATCGAACCCACAAAAATTTGTTATTTACAGATAAAATGCTTTATTGTTAAATAATCAACATTACAGGTTTGATATTTCATGTAAAGTCTACGAATACAAATATACTACATTGAAAATGAACAAATATGCGAGTATGATATATAACGTTTATTGAAAATAAAAACAATGAATAATGAACTGACTAACAAAGAGTCCAGTGTTGTTAGCGTTGTATATATCTACACAAATCTGATAATAAATATAAATAACAACTTTTTCAAAACATACTAAATTCTAAATAATTTTTGAGTTAGTCGTCGCTCTTTACGTCAGAACTTTTTCTAGGTTCACGCTTTATCCCGCTAATAGTCTGATCATTGCCATAACATTGCCTCATGAGTAGTGAAAGTGGAGGAAATAAAAAAAAATATTCACTCATTCCCCCGAATTGTAATCGAACCTATAACTGTCGCGTTTAAAGTTGCCCACGGCGTTACTTTATACATATTTCTACTTAAAACTGTTATATAGATAAAAATAAAAGTTGAAGTTATTAAATTCAATTCGTTCGGAAATTTGCCGTAGCGTGAAACGCAGTCAGATGTATTGTGGTTATCTCTAGAGGCTTATACCGCCATGGTTACTGTCACATTATTGTAAAATATTTTACATTTTCTATATTACTTTTTCCACTTATCCTTAAAGTAATAAAAAGAAAATGTTGTCATTAATATTGTATTTTTTTATAAGCTTCACGTCGTATAACAGGGTTATCATTAAGATACTTCCGTTCTTCACTTTCAGAGTGACAGGACTCTATACCGCGCTTGTTATTAAAAATAAAAAATTAAATTACGAAATATTTAATTTCCTTTATTATTTCCTCCATGCATGAAGAGGTTGATGACAGTGGACGAGGCAAAAGAGGTATGTAGGGACCGTAGCGTTTGGCGCTCCGTTCTCTCTGACTACCCCGACCTACCCTGACTAGGGATAAAGTGTGAAGCTAAGTTAAGTTAATTTCCTCAAGTGGGAATCGAACTCACAGCTTGTGCGGCTTATAGCCAACGGTTGTGCTACTTACCTCGAATAACGTAACTAGTGATTTTTACTTATGTAATAAGGTTATGTCAATTATTTTTGCTATATTCTTAACATCACGCTTAATCCCGCTTATATCAAGGAGGCAGAGAGAGAGAGAACTAGTGTCGATACACTCTGTTTCTCGTTATTTATGGCAGAGATCCGCAATGAAATTTTAATTTGAAATGAAAATAAGTAATTTCCCAAGAGATTTCTTATATATTCATTATATACTGCGAAATCATCTCTATTTATCTACTTTTTTATATATAATTACTATCATAGTTGAATATAATAAAAGAAAACAGCCTTTCTTTTAAAATGACATACAAAATTGAAATAGTTAATTATTTTCGAATAACAAAAGAAACGCAGAGCAGTTGTGCAGTAGCTTTCTTTCAATCAAAGAATTTTCATTTACCATTATTCCCCACCGGTCTTCTTCCATTCATCACCATCCCGCGGGACGTCGAGACGCGGTCCCCATCTATTTCTTAGGTAGATTTGAAAAGACCAGAAAATGTACAAGTATCTTTAGTGGACTAAATAAACTTTGAAGTGGCTAGTGTTTTTTGTGAATCTGTGAGTGGTTTTTTTAAAATATAAAGTACTTTTTTAAAATTTTGTAGTATTTTTTTATGTTTTGTGGAGAGTTTTAGGAGAGATATAGTCATTGTAGATTAAATAATTTATTACATAAATCAATAAGGTAATTATTGCATTAATAAGATTTTTTTTAGGATTCTTTAGGCATTTTTAGTCGTCGTTTTTAAGTGGGTTTCGCATATTGTGTATGAACATGTATCAATAATATGCAATTAATCTAATTATAAGCTTTCATTTAAAGCAAAGTTTCAAAATTTCATTGCTTTAGTCTTGAGATATAATCCCAAACAAAGTAATAAATTTAGTATTTTAACATAAAATTCATAAAATGTATCTAGTATAAACGTTGCGATGCGTAAACCAATTTCCTATAGCGTCAGCGTCTACTTCCGGACATCGAGCTGATGCCAAGTTACGTACCTATGGAAACCTACATAATTACTTTAGTAACGCCTCTTTCCCAAGGAAAAGAAAATATTAATTATTTCATTTTTTTTTTATGGGAATCCAACCGACAACCTGTAGCATCTACAGTCGCACCTCTGTGCTATTAAACCACAACTGGTCTCAATTATTATATAAAACTAATATAATCTCAAATTATTTTTTCAATTACAATAAATATATTTTATTTTATTTGTAATTGTAATATTTCAATTACAATTAAGACTAGCATAATTCATGAGAAAAATTGATACTAACGCACTAACACTATATGGATGTTAATCTGAAATAAATTATTTTTATTTTATTTTATTTATTAATTACAATAATTATATATAAATTAATACACAATTGAGCTACGGCGACATCTTAACAAGAAAACACCCCCTAATTATAATAACTGGCATTAAATTTAATGTCTGCTATAAAAGCCATTACAACATTGACATTTTAGATACAAGAGCGGAGCCACTCATTAAGGCAACCTCGTTAACTACGTAATGATCTTCACGTGGCCAAGTTTGGCAGAAAATATGAGGCTATTATCACACTGATGTCAAGTTTTTTTTTGTATATATACTAGAAGACTTTCAAGAAATCCTCTAACCCCCACAATTCGTTTCCGATCAAGTTTTAAGCTTTCTATATCCTATTACCAAGGCCGCTGGGCGCAATGGGACAGCGTCAGCGTCTCAGTGTAAATTGATGAATGTGGGTTTGATACATATTTAGAAGAATGATAATAATTATTTTTCCTTGCTATTTTAGACATAACACTGTATTGAATTCCGCCACTCAACATGAAGCATTTTAAAAATGAGGCAGAAAGTGGAGAATGAAATGTCTTAATCTAAATTTCTCTCTGCCTCTGCGAGTAAACGTGTGAAAATGCTTAAGGAAACTTTCTAGTTTAAATTGTGTATTCACAGTGACAAAATATATTACATATATTGATCTGAATACTATTAAAAATATTTTATTAACAAATGTTTTTTTTTATCAAAACAGTTATAACAATTTTACAGATATGACCGTGTGACACCAAGTCTACGAGTACTTTACTTGGCTCGCCTTACCCTTAATGAGTTGCCGAACGAACTGAATTAATGAGTTGTTCAAAACAATTGAGTTTTTTTTTTACTTAAAATAAATTCTATTATTTGGTAAATAATTTTGTTATAAGATACATTTACTATATTAACATATCATAGTTTTCATTGACTCGCTTTGGTCTTAAAGGAAACAGGATGTGTGAACATTAGGTTCCCTGGCTCCAAGGTTCACTATTTCTTACTGTGCAGAATACAGCGTGAAGCCCAGTCGAGGAGATGAAATTTTTATCAAAATTTACATTTCTTCGCTCTGGTACCGAGGCACAGCGCGGTGTTGAGTTCGGCCACTCAACACGCAATGCCGCCAGAATTCACCAGAAAGTGGGGAACGGATTGTGATACACTAGGTTCCTTCTGCCTACTCTGCTGTGTGCAAGATACAGAGTGAAGCTCATTTTTGAAAAAAATTAAAATGAAATTAATACATTAAAGGTCCCGTTGTCTTTCTATCTACGTGCGGGATATAGCGTGCAGGTAAATAAAACTAAAATGGATATGACGATACGACCATAATTAAGTCCAGATTCTTAATTTCTATTCTTAACTTACATAATAATTATTAGAATTACATACATATATCATATATCTATACATTTTATTTCTTCTTCTACACATAAATACATAATATAACGCTATCTTCTAAGCAAATTGAAAATATTTTCAATTATTAGTATTTCGATTATATTATTATATTAAGAACTTATGTCTAAATATAATTTCCTTTCCTTTTTATCTTGCCTCTTCTTTCTTCTTTCTTGTTGTTCTTTTGTAAAATCCTAAAAGATATATCAAATGTAAAAATATTATAAATATTATATGGCGGATAATTTCACTATGTATATATTAACCAAAACTGTTGACTATGGGTCAAGAGAGTCAGTCATAGGTTATATATACACTATAATAGTCTTTTTTGAACAGGTGACTTGTAATATAAAATTATTAGTAACACATATTTATATAAAAAATACCTTGCTTCTATTTCTCGGATCCCTAAAATCTTCCTTCGAAGCCTTCCTCCTCTTGTCCTTTAAGATCATTCGAGCAGCTGCGAACGCCATCTTGTTTTTATAGCACTTATCGAACACTTTTGTTAAATCACAGTATTTTTATATATTTTAATTGACGATTAATTGATTTAATTTTTATTTTAATTTAATATAATTTAATGTAAATTATTGCCTTTTTTCGTTGTTGGTTAATTGTAATTCTTTAACTGTAATCTTAACTGAGTTATTAGAATGTGGTTCGACCGTTTGTTTTACATGTAAAAACACTAACTTAAATTAATATTTTTTTATAAATATTGTATATTTAATGTGAAATATAAAATAAAACCTACGATTATGATATTGTATACAATATAAAGCAATATAAATTCAAACAAAAATGATTATTTAATATGACAAAAGGTAATTTGTAACAGATAATCAATCTTAAATATATTTAAGCTCTTAGCTTAGCTTTTTTAGCTTTACGCTGTATCCCACGAATTGCAAAGGGATCTTAGAGATGAGGCACTCCGTTTCCAACTTTTCATACAATTTCTGAGATAGTGGCTTTGCAGGCTTTATAATCTTTATAATAGAATAAAAATAACTACAATAGGTATACTTTCCACCTACACTTTATATTTCAACAGAAGTTCCAAAACTTTTCATTTTAAGGTACCAATAAATATCAATGTTATATGTTGTCTGTTCAGTGTCTAAAGTGAGTAAGAGCTCTAGTAAAGTTATGATACATTGACACAGCTTCGAATCGACTTTCTTAAGATATCATAAATAAATACTTAGTGTAGAACAAGAGATCAGTTCTGTTAAGAAGTTTAGTTTATGATCCAGCTCCACCTTTTTCTCACATGTCAGGGTACGTAGAGAACACTTAGCGTCAAGACACTTTGTTCTCCGCTTTTCATAAAGATTCAAGATATTACGTGTAGTGATTGAACTCAACGCTTCGCTTTATTCTGCTAGAGCGAGAAAATGGAAATATTAATGTTCTTAATGTTCAAGCTATTATATAATTTATCTGTATAATAAAAGTATAATATTAAAAATGTGTTTATAACATGTTAACTAAATAAATAATCCACAAGGTTATTATTATATATTTTTCAGTATTTTTGGCATAATATATATTGTTCAAAACAACTCATTGTCTGTAAAGTCGGATTAGAAAATCTACAAAAAAATATATACCGCTACGAGACGAGACGGTAACAGCGCTCTGTTCTCTCAGGCTACCCCGAACGAATCTACTAGATTATCCATATAATATTACTACTACTATATTTGGATAATATGAAAATGATTCTAAAACACAAATTTAGACCGAGTTGTAAATATTATCCCCAAGGCCTATGTAATGAGGCTCGAGAGACTTATCAAACCTTTGTAGAAAATTTGTCAACTTAATGCTTATATTAGCTTAAACTAACTTGTAACTTTATTGTCGTGAAGTTAACTACAGTTTAGTTAAGTTTCGTGGATTTTCATTCATTTATTATATATACTAACTTTTACGTACGGCTTCGCTCGCGTGATCAAATGGTAATAATTATGAGTTTTGTATGACATGAATATGTGTGGGACGTAACTTTGACCGCAAGTATCTACAGTAAGTTATATAGAAATTATTTGAAATTATTTAAAAAACCTAGATAACCTATTCTTCGATAAATAGACTAATAATACACAACACAAAATATTTTTTCAATTTGAAACAGTAATTCTTGAGATTAGAGCGTTCAACCAAACAAATTTTTCAGCTTTAAAATTTTAATGTAGAATTCATATTACCAATGAAAAATAGAATATTCGCATCATCAAGACATCATGTCTCGAAGGCCGATATAAGTGTCCTTTTATTAAGTTCATTATATTTGCACTTCTATTTGCGGGATAAAACGTGAAGCTGAATTTTACAATTGATTTTAGAGTTGACTTTACAACAAAAAGCTACAGTTTTTATAGACAGACTAAAAAGACTCTAAGCCACCTCCTCTTCCTCTTCTCTAAGTTCTCCTCTTTCCGGCCATGTGAGTGACATAACATCCTACAAATATTAAATTCTATACACTCACTACATTCAATCAGCTAATATAATATTCTCTACTATGTATTTATATTTAATTATTGGTATAAAATCAGTTTTAGGCGTTCAGAGGTAAATAATAAAATAAATTGACGCCCTCAAGCGTTCTCACCTCGAGTTCTGCCTACATTTGTAAGTGCAGGCATACAAAACGGAGCACCCTCAGTCATATCACTCAAAATGTTCAATTTCACTCAATAATAAACTTTATTTATAATTAAAATAACGCTTAAATTCATATGATAAAGTTTATTTATTTGAGCGCTTTGTGATAATGTAATTTGAACTCAAACTTTAATAAAATAGGGTGGATTTTTAGATGAAAATAACTTTTAAAAGCAGTTACGGCAAATTAGAGGCTGTATTTTTCCGTTCTTTTTTTGTTTTTATATATCGCTTGCTTTTTTAAAAGTTGCGTTTTGTTAATAGTTTCAAGTTAGTTTGGTTTTGTTTTGGCAAATGTACATTTTATTTAAACTACTATTTTATTAAATGTAAGTTAAAGTTAAAGAATTCAATATTTTTTTATTCCTTATAAAAATTTACTTCAAATATTAGTTTATTACGAATGCTAAAATTTCTATTGAATCAACTAATTTCTGAGACACTGATTTCCACTTTTTCCAATATTTATTGATATAACCTAGTATTAAGACACTCTGTTCATCATACACTTATTTTCTCCACTTTTCGCCAAAAATATTCTCCACTTTTCTGCAGGCATTTCGTGTTTAGAGTGAACGGGGAACTGGGTGAGTATATACCAATTAAGAAGTTTAAACTGTTGGCATCCGACATACGCTAGTTGAGTTTTATATTACTTTATTTATACACATTTGGCTTGCTAGCAAACTCGCGTCGTGGAATACTCGCGATTACTAAATATGCAAGATTGTAGGTTCAAATCCAACTCAGAGAAACAAAACATAAAGAAGGATAAAAAAGAATTATATCAAACTCTATTTAAATTATAATATTTGATTGATTAAATAGTTTTAATACGTCAAGCTGAATTACTTATATATTAAGGACCCAATCTAGAACATACTCATCCAAAGTATACTATAGAAGCAAAAAATAATTTAAAACATTTTAAAGACAATAATAATGAATAAAATAATATAAAAAATGAGTTTTGATACAAGATGAAGTGGCTAGACGTGCTCAAGCACAGCAAGTGGCATTCTTTATTATCGACAACAATAGGCTGCTGAGGAAAGATCTAAGAGCTTTCGACAGTTTGTTTGGAAAATATTATTTATAGAATATCATTAGTTTCTTTTTTAGAACAGTTTTAATATTAAAATTTCTTTGTCCCAAAGAAATGATAAATTGAAATAAATTAAATTATTTATTTTGTTACGTTTAAAGATCAATTAAGTATATATACATTACTGAAAACCTGAAAGTATACACTATCGACATAATATCAAAGAAGCCATAATAATATTAAAGCCCGTGGATCGTATTAATAGGCCTTACCGAAAAAATATATCATATACATTTTTCAGACAACCCTGTCTAAAGCAAGGTAGACAGTGGGAACCTAGAGCTAAGACATTTACTTCCCATTAAAACATTTGCCTTCCCCATTTTCCGCCGAATTCTAGAAACATTATATTAAAGGTTTAATTTCCCCAAGTGGGAATCAAACCCACAACCCATTGCTTACAGTCGCACGCTTAAGCACCACGACAGATCTCAAATTTAACTGCTACACCAAAATAATTTGAGAAAAGCGAGAGCTTTAAACATTTCTGAGTAAATAAACTCTTTCCTAAAAACTGGTACAATTACGGGCACATGTGGCTTATCGTGCGGGTTACGGTATTAGAATGAATTGTAATTTTGTAAGAGATTAGACATTTCAGGTAAAAAGGCTTGGGCTAAGGCTTTTTGGGTAATATATTGTATTCATAAGTATGTTATTATTTTGTTTTGATTCTCTCTTTTTGTTAGTTCCAATTCTTTTTTGTACGTTAAAGTCAAAATAGAAAACAATTTTACTAGAAAGAAATATTATCACATATAGTTAGGAGCATTCACTTATAGTATAGTTCTATTAATAAAATTTTTTAAAAATAAACAGATAAATTGAAATATTCCAGCGTCCGACACCCATTCAAGGGACAAACGACGCCGTCGAGTCTGCGACAGATGTTGTGAACCGCGAGATACCATCTATTGGCGCTGGAGACGTGCCAACGTGTCAGTGGGTTCACCAAATGCAACTGTTGGGCAGTCACCAGGTATTCTACCTTGGAGTAGTCAATGGAATGGGTTTAGCTAAAGTTCTTTTGTTTTATTTTGGTAGAAATAGTAATAAAAAAAATTACACTGGGTAAAATATCAGACTTTTCATTTGAAAAGTGTAGAATATTAGGGACAGGAGCTTAGCTTTACTCTGTATTCTGCACATAGCAAGCTTTCTTGCAAAGAGAACTTAAGACACAGGCAGTGTGTAATGAGTAGCGGTAATCAATATCACGTTTTGCCTCGTCACCAGATATTTATTGACTCGAGTAAAATCGAACCTACACTGTGGTAGTAACAGGCAGATGTTGTATCGCTGTGTGAAGACGATCTCAAACGAGTGTACAAACAGCACTATAATAACCTGGCTAAGGTAATAACACGTAAATGTATGAAATACTTTCGAAATTGCGCTAAAAGTATTTGCTCTTTCTCTGTAGCTTATGTAGCTTATACTTTTATATATTTACATGTATTTTGTGGGGTAGACAGAAAAAACAAAAGTGACATTTATATCTGTTCTTCACTTTCCTACTATTAAGAATGATGGAGGTTATCGTGACTGTAACGCGACGGTTGTGGGTTAGATCCGCACTCGAGGAAGCGAAATATTTATTTATGTTTATATTTCCATTTCTTCGCTTTGGTGTCGAGGTAAAGCGCGGCGTTGAATTCTGCCACTCAACACACAATACCCCCAGAATTCGGCAGAAAGTGGGGAACGAAATGTCTTTTTTATATTTTGTCATATAATCTTAAATATATAAATATATAATCTTAAATTACATTGGTCGCTTTCCTAATAACGTGAGATTTTCTCACATTTACCAAAAAAAAATATCAATTTGATAAAACTACTATTTTATGAATGAAATTTATAATTGGACAGAAAAAAATCACGCCAATTCCCGTGAAAAACGAGATCTATTATCGTTCTAACGTAAGATCTATATTGGCGTTTCGCTTAAAAATATTCTGTGTAGAATTCCCAGATGCTATCACTTCTATTACGTGGGCGGTAAGATTCAGTTTTGCAAGTGAATTTGTTATAGCAATTAGAGGAATGGAGGTAGCGTTTAACTCAAACGTACACAGTAACGAATACAAATGTTGAATGGGTCGGCCGTTGACTGTAATTACTTCTGATTTGAAACAATGCCTGCCTTTTATGCTGAGCTTTCATAATTATTTTTTTTATATTTTTTCATTTTAATCGTACATATTATTTATTACGCTGTTCGGAAGTTTCACATTGTTTCTAAGGTGGTTATGGGTTTGATTCCTTTTAGAAGATATATTTTTGAATTTTTTTTGTTCCTAGGCTTAATGACAGAGGAGGAGACAAAACAGGTATGCCGACGGAAGTTCCGTTCTATATATGTCCCCGCTAGAGATACATAAAAATAATTTATACTTTCTTTTATAGAGATATTGAGTCGCAATATTTCTATAAAAGATCTAAGAAAGAGTAGAACGAACAGAGTATCCTAAAACCATTAAAAATCTGGGGAGAGAGAAAATACAATTGAATTAAAAATATTTCGGACGGAAAATGTGAAAATAAAATCCTATTATATTTTTATATATGGCTCTGTAATAGCCTCAAGACAGAACCAATATTCCCAAAGGCAGAACAAGCGAAGGAGGTTCTACTGGCTATTTATATTAAGTTCATCACTTCGGTTAGGAACATCTTTCATTAAGAGTATATTCAATATATCATCAAAATAATTTATTTTGATTCTGTTACGTTATTAAAAGCCACCATTATCATTTTTTCTCATATATTTTCCTGATTTTATTATAAGATCAGAGCAAAGATAAATAACTAAACCATTTAAACAATCTAAGCGAATAATGAAGTTAGTCAATCGCGGTATCTCATAATAAAGTTTTGTGGAACTGGAACTCACGTTTCCCTATTTCAAAGTCGGTCAACAAACTTATTACGGCATGTGTATTGAGGGACATTATTCGCTAAAGCTGATATTGTGTAATCTTCAGTGATAAGGGATAGGAAGGGTCTCGAGGGTGGGAAATAAGATATACAGACATATAAACAGTTATTTCAATGTCAATTGTTTTTACATGTAAAAGGATCTATTGTTGCTAAATATATATATATATATATATATATATATATATATATATATATACAAACTTTTTATCGTTTTTTAATACCATAGCGATCGTACCTTTATCCTAGTGCAAAATTCCTCACATCCAAATCAATCATTATAATAGTTTAGTACGTAGCAGTAGATAAATATTTAAATTGTATAATGTCTATCTAAAATAAATGTATAATTGAATATATGTAATGTGTAAAATTGATAAATATTACCTTAGATCTAAGTGAAATTCTATAAAATAATGTAATGTTACAAATAAAATATTTCTTTATAATGAATGAAAAGTCAAAAAAGGTACGGAGCATTGTCCGTCTGTAGTGCTGAACTAAATAATAAATTACAAGAAATTTCAACAAAAATACTACGTTAAATGGAATTAAAATTAAAAATTACGTTAAATTAAAAGAAATCAATCAAAAATATCCCTATATATACTTGGATAATTTTACTATAAATGTAATATAAACTATCCTTGAACAGGCTATCCACCGAAATATAGACGAGATCCATCAAAATCATAGGTCCGATTGAAATTCAAATAGGCTACTGTATTGAAAATATAAATATTCAATGTTGTCCGTGGTGAAAGCTTATAGCTTTAGTAATATCTCTATACGTATAATTGAGGCCAGAGAACTCGATAGGTTGCGGGTTCGATACCCATTGGTGGAAATGAAATATTATTTAATATTTTCATTTCCTAGCCATGGTAATGAGACAAAGCGCGGCATTGGGTTCCAATCTTCACTGTTCAATACGTAATACCTCCTGAATTCAACTAAAATTGGAAAATAGAAGAGTCTTAATGGGAACAAAATGTTCCCCCCAAGATCTTCTCTTTTCTTCTCTTCTCCAAACCCTTCTATTCTCCGAGCACACTAGGTTCCTAGGTTTCCTCAGCCTACACTGCTATATGCAGGATGTATCCCTCACTTTTATGACACATTGACATGAAGCTAAATAAAATAGTATATTTATAGTTGATTTTGTGATTGCAGAAAAGGTTTTTACTTATTAAGTAAAATGTTGCTACAATAAAAAAATCTACCATAAAAATGCCAATTTTCAGCCAACCATAATAAAAACAATACAAAATTTTATTTTCTTTACAAAACTGGATAATTTTTGAACAAAAATTAAGTAGTGGCAACATTTTAGTGAATATAGCATTGTTTCCAGCGATGTTGACAATTTTACAAGCCTAAGAGTCTCTGCGGAGGGCACTCCACTGAAATATCATTTACATTTATAACGATAGCTGTATAACAAGGTTATTGAAATTAAAATTTGTTTAATTTTACGCCTTTTAGACGATTTTATGTTTGTACAGTATTATTATTCTATATATTAATAAACGACACATAGCAGGGTAGGTAGAGGGAATCTGGGCACCTAGTGTTAGGTCACTCTGTTCCCTGATGAGACACTTCCGTTCCTTACTTTCCGCCGTAATGTTGAACCATTCCATTTATGTAATCAGATTCATGCTGTATCCCGCACACAGCAGGGTAGGCAGAGGGAACCTAGTGTTAAGACACTCTGTTCCCCACTTTCTGCCGATTTCTGGAGGCATAAAAAATGCCTAAAATATGCTTTCTTCGCATGCGTTTTAATAACTATTGTTATCTGTTAAACAAAAAAAAAATCTCAATTAAATAAACATTTCCACAATATTATATGTTACTTTAATTTTTATTTTAAAATAAATGTATTTTGTTCAAATTATTTTTTTTTAAGAACAGAATGCACAAAAAAGCGATGTTACTCCTATGAACGGGTATAAGCAAATAGTTATCAAGTTCAATTGCTTAGTCATTGAACAGACAAGTCGCCAATAAGAAGACAAGTACAAGAACAGAAAAAAATATTTAAAAAACCTTGTTTTAACATACAGAAACGAGCAATTGAATACTCTTATAGGAATTACGAAAACCACATAGGTCTTAACAATTTCACTTAAACTTAACTAACTTAAATGTACTGACAACATACATTTATTACATGAACATAATCCTGTGTACTTATTGAATAAATAACTCAGTACTATAAGCGGGCGAAGCCGCAGGCACATCGCTACTTATAAAAAACAAATATATTTAATCATCTGAAACTTACAGGATGTTCAATATGAAATGCCTACGGCAGGTAGAAACGGATAACGCGCGATTCTATCAAAGCGGCTAACAATCTGAACGGCTTTGTTCTAGAAAATTGAATTCCAACCGACAGTTTTAATTACCGGCGCAGTCTGACTGTAGCTTATATAATATAGAGCTTGCAAGTTTTTTTTGTGTAAAATAATATATGAAACAAAATTGTATTAAAATGTAGACAAAATTGTTTATTATATATATAGTATTAAATATTAATTTAACCTGACGGAACAGTTGCAGATTGAAGAAACACCTCCTAAGGTACTTCAAATTTCATTTAATTTTAGCTTCACGCTCTTTCCCGCACTTTTCCCGGTAAAAAAAAACACTCCGTTCTCATTAAGACACTTTTGTTCCTAGTGGCCGCCAAATATTGGAAGCATTGCGTATTGAGTGGTGCAACTCAACGTCACGCTTCATTTCGTTAAAAGAAATGAAAATATTAAATATTTCAATTCCTTAAATCAAAATCGAACCCACAACCTGTCGCAGTCGCATCCTACGTCACGATCTGCTTCAAATACATATATTTAATAAAAATATTTATATTGTTTGCCTGTAATTAAAACAAATATGCAAATATGAACAGTAATAAACAAAGTTTGAAATCCAATAGTAAAGCATACACTCGTATATACAAATCAAAATAATTCGAGCGTATTCAATTATTTTCACTTCAAACATTTCAAAATTCTTTTAAGCTTTTAAAGTGCGCTTACAGAGAGCTTTTAAAACCTGCAGCGTGAAACTGTTACATTTTTTGTTGCACTGCAAAAAAGGCGAAATTTTAAAAAATCACATTTTCCCGCGGTCTAAGCTTTTTTTCGCTGATGTACTCGCACGTGACACGGTTACCGAGTTGGGACTGTAATATGAAATAAAAAAATATTTTTATATAGAAACAAGATGTGTTCATGAATTGAAAAATCTCGTTTATGGGAATAAACGAGATTTTTCATTTCCCCATCCCATAGGTTTTTGAGGCTGGTCGTGGCGCAGTGGTACAAATTGTGCTTCACAATCGACTGGTTGCGGGTTCGGTTCCCACTCGAGGAAAGAAAATATTTATTTATGTTTTCATTTCTTCGCTCTGGTGAAGTCAGCCGTGTGGTCCCAGCTTAGAATAGGATCACCCTGATACTGTTGGTGTCGTAAGAGGCGACTAAAGTACGTGTGGAAGAGTCACGTCGCCAGTAATGGCAACACGCATGGGCAGACTCGACCGGATTTAATACCACCCCCGGCATGTTAAACCGGCGTGAAGTAGTGGCCCTTGCTACTGCGTTTCGCATTAGGTAATACCGGGCCCCGGTGCCCTTCATCTCCACCTTAAAGGCTGGCAACGCACCTGTGGCTCCTCTGGTGTTGCATGGGGTCGTGGGCGGCGGTGATCACTTACCATCAGGTGACCCAAACGCTCGTTTGCCTTGTCCTCTCCCATAAAAAAAAAAATATATATATATATAATATATAAACAAGAGAAATAGGACTGTTTCTCTACAAAGGCATCGGCCGCGTTGGCACCAATTTACGTACTGTAATTGGCAATTACTCAGCAAACCGCAACACAGCAGGTTCGCTAGAACAGAATAATGTATGTACGAAACGGTTTTTAACCGCGTGAAGTGTAGCAAGTGTTTTTGATATAAAATTTAGCAATTTTAAATTTAAAAATGTGGGTTAAAAAGTGGCGTTAAAGTTTAAATAACATCAATTACTTGAGATTTTTGTAGGAAAACGTGAAAATATACGTGGACTTACGAAGTTTAACACATGTGCTTATAAGCCTAAATTTATCATCGTTCTGAAGTATTGTACGCGACAGGTTATGGTTTCGATTTCCACTCGAGGAAATAAAATATTTAATATATTTCAGTTTCTTCCCTTTGGTGTCGGGGCAAAGAGAGGCGCGGAGTTCAGAGTCACCAATCAAGACACAATGTCTCCAGAATTTGGCGAAAGTTGGGAGCAGAATATCTTAGCAATAGCCTCCCTCTGCCTACCCTGCCACAAGCGGGATAGATCATGTAGCTAAAATATGTCGACTGGAAACGTAATGGTTATTTGTTCGATTTACGCTCGAAGAAATGAATTATTTAATTAAATTTCATTTCAATATTGTATCAAGGTCTGAGGAAACACTACTTACTTACTATAAGTATAATAATAATAATTACTTGAATGATTCAGCGTCAGATGATAGATGACCGATACTAAGCAAATAACTTATGTATAGAAAATGTTTTTTGATATTTGTTTTCTTAAGGAATTATATACATTATTAATGTTGTGGATAACAGGTTCAAATCATATAGATGAAGTTGATAAGATGTGCATTTCTAACATTTCGAAGTATTGTTATAAATATGTAAAAATTGCCGTGACATGTTTTTCAAATAAAATAAATCATTTGTTTTATATCTGGACAGACTCGACCGGATTTAATACCACCCCCGGCATTTAAAACCGGCGTGAAGTAGTGGCCCTTGCCACTGCGTTTCGCATTAGGTAATGCCGGGCCCCGGTGCCCTTCATCTCCACCTTAAAAGGCTGGCAACGCACCTGTAGCTCCTCTGGTGTTGCATGGGGTCGTGGGCGACGGTGATCATTTAAAAAAAAAAAAAAAAAACTTATTGTTTCTACAAGTCTACGGTGAAGACATATCTCGAGCATGCTTATAGCAATCCCAGATATAATTCTATGAGCCATCTCGCATGTCACAGGTTAACCTGCTATAGAAGAGGGTTTCTAATGACAAGACAGTCCAACCCCCCAATTTCAACTTAATTTTCATGACGTTCCGTGTTAAGTAATGGAACTATGAGCGACAACCTGGGTAGGTTTAACTTCTACACGGGAGAGTGAGTAATTAAGTTAATAAATATTTAATTTTCTACAGAGGGATTCGAATCCACAATCTGTCACGTTTAAAACCACACGCTGGTATCCTTACAACAGCTAAACAGGTACTATAAAATCATACTACTACAGCAATGTGATACAAACTGAAACTCGGCCATCCCAGAGCAAAGCTCGGAAACCAGAAGTAATCACTAGTTCCAGAGAACAAAACGTAATTAACATCTCTATGCGACTATAGGCGTTGGATAATGAAATATCTAGTAGTTAGTATATGCATATACTTTGCATTTGAACGTGTGGATTATTTCTTTAGATCATTGAAATGACGTAGGTTCGAGTCCAGGCGAGGGGTAGTTAATATTTCTTTATTTTTCTTTTACACTATGAAGCCATTGTTGTGTCACAAACGCAGTCTCATAATAGGATGATGTGGGTTTGAACCCCATTGCACTGCGGGAAATGGCTATATCCACATTATTTTTCTTTTCTCGTTTTTCTAGTTAAAAAACGACATGGAGATCTGCCACTAAAATACGGAGACACTAGATTTTATCGCCTTTCCCTTGATGTAACGGCTTTCCGAGATTTTTTTTTTTGTTTTACGGGATCTATTTCTTTGGGACTTTAACGTCAACTTAGAAACAATTTTTTAGTATATTATTATACTTAAAAAACTGTGTTATCAAAAGTCTCCAATTTTGAATATAATTAAGTAAAATTACGTAATTTTCACGAAATGATACATATAGTGAAATTAATCCAGCGGAAGCGAGAACAAAACGAGACTACGCTTTGAGGCTTTATGCCTTTTATCTCTTGAAATTAAAATTTTCCATAAAAAGCCAGAAATAAACTAAATATTTTTTTGGTTCTCGTTTTATCCCGCATATAGCAGGGTAATCACAGGGAACCTAGTGTTAAAGAACTTCGTCGTCCACACTCAACGCCGAGTTTTGTCTTGTTAATAAATGCGATCGAGTCCACAACCGTCGCACTTACAGTCGATATCTGTTCATTTTAAATTAATTTGAAATATTTTTAATATATTTCCTCCAGAATTCTGGAGGCGTTGCAGGTTGAAGTGGTGGGACTCAAACGGTGATCTGTAAATTCAATTAAAAAATATTTTGAATATAAGCACTATTTTTTTTTTTTTTTATAATAACATCATAGTGGCATCTCAGGATAACCAGCGTCTTTAAATACAGTACTTTCAATCTTTACTCGAGGACATTAACTCTTCGTTTAAATAAGACGAGATGCGGCGTTAAGTTCTGCCACTCAACTGGAAAAACAATGAAGTGTTTTGAAACTACCATGTTTTATCTACTCAACCTGCTGTATGAGAAAGAATGAAAATATATTTTGTAAAAGGTCACTTGTTACTGTATTGTTATACATTACGAGGATATAGTTATATATGTATATTAAATTAATAAAATTTAATAACAATATAATAATAATAATAATAATAAAATTATGTATTTTACTAGTGAAGTTCAGATTAAAGTGAAGATCAAAATTTAAGATATATGAAATGGCCCACTAACGGATGCTCGCTTAAAAAAAAATTGGTTAGTCTTACATTTTTGGAGTTGGTTTTCACTGAATTAATTACGGAAATATCAAAACAGTACTGCCTTAATTTAAGCTTCGTGCTCGCTCGCTCTGATAGATATTGAACTCAAAAAAATTCTTTACACTCCTCATTATGTCAAGTCACTTCGTAAGTTGTTTTTCGCCCATTGTCAAAATTTTAATTGATTTAATTTAATTTATCTCAGGATCTCAGAATATTTGAGGCCGTCGTGGCGCAGTGGCACAAGGGTGTCGCCCGTAATCGCGACGGTTGTGGGTTCGATTCCCACACGAGGAAGTGAAATATTTATTTACGTTTATATTTCCATTTTTCTTCGTTCTGGTGTCGAGGCAAAGCGCGGCGTTGAGTTTTGTCAGTCAACACGCAATGGCTCCAGCATTCAGCAGAATTTGGAGCAGAAAGTGGGGAACGGAGTGTCTTAACACCGAGGTTCCCTCAGCCTACCCTGCTGTGTGCGGGATACAGCGTGAAGCAGAAAAAAATAAATGCTATATATGCTATGGTCAAATTGAGTAATTTATTTCATCCACTACTTTTTAAAACTGATATAATTAATAAAAAATAAATCGTCAGTGAAGTGCTCTTCGCTCGTTCAGCAATAAAAATATTCCTGTTCATTTATAACCATTTGTTTAGTGGCTATAGCGTTTTTACTTTGTCACTCGCTTTAAAACGGTTTCACTAATCGTAGCTATAAATTTCATACGAAAATGTGTTTTTTTTTTAATTTTATCCTATATTTTGTCAAATGATCGCGGTTTTGTTTGTAAATAGAAAAAAACAATAACCAAAATGGAAGCTAGTATAAATTATCTATATCGATAAATGTGGCTGTAAATTTTACGTCAAAATTATTATAAGTGACCACGAAATATTAGTAAAACACAAAACTATAATTTTTATCAGGACAGGATCTACGCTATAATTGATTTTGAAAAAAATTTACTATATATAATGTAAAATGAATTTAAATCTATAACGAAAACATTAAAAAATACAATGATTGTATATAAAATACCATTTATATGCACGTGTTAGAAAAATGGTAGAGAATATAAAGATAAATTACTACAATATTATTATAATGAACTGACCGAATAGTAAGAGAGTAGTCATATTGAAGAAACATCAGAAGTGGAAGGTATAAGTAATGTCATCTTACCATTGACATGATGAGAAGCATGGAGGTGTAGGTGTAAAGTAGATTATGACCGCAGCTTATCAAACATTGGCCTTGGAATCGGCATTGGAAAGAAGACATCTCGAATTCATCAGAATGGGCTATTACATCTGGTTTGATAAGCCCCAAAACTAAGGAACACAGATATATTCCTATTGAAAATACAAAACCATCCTACTTTCAATACAGAGGACGTCTGGAAGCTTTCCACCACCTGGGGCCCGCTCATTAAATATTCCGCTGTAAAAATCTTAATATACTTAACTAAAAGTTATATATTAAATTTCATACCAAAAAGAAACGTATAATTATTCAAGTAATAAAATAATACGATAAAGTTGTTATATAAAATTTGTATCACGCGATCGTGCGATGTCGAACAATAAAGGAAATATTTTAATAATATTGCGGTGAATTTGGAAACTGTAGTCGATTGTTTTGTTTATTAACTGATATAGCATATTAGTTTCGAGTACATAAGAGTACATATTTTGTACATTTAAAAATTAAAATAAATAATTATTTTATTTTTAATTATGCATATTTGAGCATATTGCATATTTGAGCATGCATATTTGAGCATATTTTATTAAGTTAGCTTACATATAAGTTTTTTTTTCAGCTGTACGTGTTATTATTATTAGTATTATTAGTAGACAATGACCGTAGTATCAAGCTGGATTATATTTTTAAGAACATATATACTTTGATTAAGCCACGTGGCATGCGGACACTAGTGCGCTGTTGTAAATGATGGCGATTGTGGGTTCGATTCTCTCTCGGGGAATGCGATATTTAATATTTAAATTTCTTCGCTGTGATAAAGAAAGAGGCGCAGCGCGGCGTTGGGCTCCGCCAATCTACACGCTAAGCTTAGGGATTCGGCGAAAAGTGGAGAACGGGAAATGGAGTGTCTTGACACTAGTTTCCCAAGTTTGTGCTCACCGCAGGGAGAGCCGGATACAGCGTGAAGGTAAAAAATATATTATAACATTTTATTCATTTATTATTAGTACACATAAATTTTTATACAAGACATGCACAGTACTAATAGCGAGTCATCACGAAATAATTTTAATAGAATTTCAAGTATAAATGTAATTTTTAGATTATGTAGGTCATCGATTTTAAGTTACTTTTTATGAGCTTTTTTCACGTCATATGTACATAAAATGATTTTATGATCTTAAAACAACTTTCCCGCACACAGCAGGGTATATGCTCAGTACTGTATAAAGATTAGAATTCGGCAGAAAGTGGGGAACGGAGCGTGTAGCTGATTATTATTGCCTTAGTTAATTTCCGTTTCCAAGTCTACCTAACTTTGGCTTGCCATATGTAAAAAGTAACAAATTAAAAGAAGCGATACATTTCTCTGTTCTCTATTTTTTTTGTCATTTAAAAAAAAAGGGGCTCAACGTGCTATTCTCAGCTAGACGAAAAGAAATATATTTTTTAAATATAATTATTTTCTCACAACTATAAAGTAGTGTAAAATAGGTCCAAAATTTACAACAAATAGGTATTTCGTTTAACAGTTCCATATTTTATTACAGCTCATTTAACCCATAAAGTTTTTTAACCTCGTGACCTTGACTCGTTATAAGGCCGGTTCATATTTTATAATACATTTAGTAATAAAAGATGAATGAATTACCCAAAGTAGTTATTAAATTACGTTATGTTTAGTATTTTATCCGGTTTTTATAACGTTGAATGATCATTATTTTATATGCAAAAGTTACAAAAATCTAGCACATAGCAGAGTAGGTAGAGGGGAGTCTGATAATATAGTTTTAAGACACTCCCTTTCTATTAAGACATTTCCGTTTCTCACTTTTCGCCAAATTCTGTTGACTCTGCTTGCTGAGTGCCGGAACTCTAATCCGTGCTTTACCTCGTTACCAGAACGAGGTGGATTGAAGATATTAAATTTAATTTAATTTTCACTTGCATTGGGAGAGCGAAGCAATGAAAATATAAATTTTAATAAATAATTAATTTCCTTAAATCGAACCACCTATGACGTTTATAGTCACATTTTGTCCACCTGCGCCACGACTGACTTCAATTATTATCAATAAAAAAAATATCAAGTATATTTTTCAAAACAAAGTACAATTTAAAATATATATTCTCCCAAATATATTTTTGCAAGAGCGCGTATAACCGAGCTATCTACAACGTGTTAAATCATTTTCCAGCAAAATATGATATCACTGTATACACCACGAGTGTGTGTACGATGTAAACGAAAAAGAAACCGTCGTAGTGCAATGATTTGGCATATCACTGTAAACGTGACGATAGTGGATTCGATTTCCTTGGTAAATAAAATATTAAGCGTGGAGCTTGCACTCAACATGCAATGTCTGTAAAAATTGAGCTGATAGTGGATAATATAATGGAATAATGTTAAGACACTCTTAACACGAGGTTCTCTCTGTCAACTTCTATATGCGGGAAAACACGTGAAAATACTTATACATATATAGCATAAATAGTGGGTTTGATTCCCACTCTAGGAAAAGAAGTATTGAATATTTTCATTTCCTAGATCAAGTAACGAGACGTTGAACGTTGAACGGAAAGTGTCCTAATAGAAAACGGAGAGCAATGATACTAGGTTCCCAGGGTCCCTCTTCTTTCCCTGTAAACCTAAAAAAGAACTCATAAATCAAAAGTTACATATCTAAATATATATATATATATATATATATATATATATATATATATATATATAGGTAACACTACATCGTTATATCATTGCAATCAATCACCGGGCAGAGCTTA
>JBAIZZ010000203.1:669663-783130 GCA_037355905.1 Heliconius aoede | reverse complement strand
GAAGATAAGTTCTTTAGTGTGCTGTCCTGCGATTTCCTTAGTTGATCGGCTAGCTCTATTATAGAATGTAACGGGTCTGAAATGTCTCCATACTGAAATGTAATATTATATTTTGTAAAAATATTTTGTTAATAATATACATATACAGCAGGAAAGAATAGACTCTTCTTACATAAAAGGAACGTGAAAAGCAGAGTGACCTAACCTAACCCTAGTAGAGTTTCTCTGCCTTTGAGATAACTAAAAAACTAATCTTAGCAAAAGGAGAGACAATTAGTAATAATATATATAAGTATTATATTTCTCAATGTCTCTCACCAATACTTACCAAAGATTCAATAATAAACATTTCCTCCTTCATACTCAGATTCCTCATTTCGTGGAATATGAACAAGCTGAGTATTTCCGGTGACAGCCATTGTTGACCGCTACCTATAACTGGTGGCTCTGCTAATGCTATTATTCTAGAATTCGATGAAAAAATAATTATTGATACCGCAGAATTATTAAATTTTCTAGTTTATATTTCGCTAGTTGTATAATTGCACAGTAATGTAATTTATTAAAAAAAAAATATTTTAAATTAAAGCAATTTAAATTAATAAATAGACATATTTTAATTTCCAGCAGGTGCAGCATTTTATTTCCTAATTAAAAATTTTTAGATTTCTATAAAAATAAATTTATTTTTTAACCGACACATAAAAAGTCATTTTTTTATTAAATTAAAAAAGATCAAAGTTATCATCATACCTAAAACCTGGATGTATTCTTTTAACACCACTTTGTTCCAAATCACTTTCATTCAATCCAGAAGACAATAGTTCATCATATCTATCATGTCGTAGAAGTCTGGTACCGTCGTGTAATTGCAGCTCTCTATCGTGCACTAACCTGTAAAGAAGACAAATTATTTAGGGAAACTGACCAAATTAGTAAGTAACATACGAGAACTGTATGAATGTATTTCTTAAAAAATGGAGCTAGTTGGAAACAACAAAAAAAAGCGAAAGAATAAATAAAATCAAATTATACCATACTTCATAATACTGAACTATATACCAACATCTAGAAATCACAATGTCATATGATACATATATCACAACAACTGGAAACACGCAGAACTAGTAAAATAGGATATTTCATTGTCTACTGGGTAATACGTTATATTCTGACATTATTTACGCTACGTAAGACCTGACTCTGCGTGTAAGTAATGATACAATGTGAATATAGAATAAATTATTATTGTCATATATTGAAGTAGAAAAAAGGAACCTAGTCTTATTAAATATTTATTAAATAATAATACAGAAACACAATTGTTAAGTAAAATTTATATTAATAAAGACTATCTATCAACCTTCACGAGCCCGGCATGATTTGTTTGAGGCAAAACACTCATAATTGGTATTTCATCGGCATAGTTATCTCGCAGTCGGATAGACGCAAGGGTTGCAGGTTCGATTCCCACTCGAAAGAATTAATTACTCGCTTTGGTATAAAGGAGAAAGCACGACGTACAGTCCCACGCCTCAACACGCAATGTCTTGAATATTGGGCAAAAAGAGGAGAATGGGGCGTGAACACTTGGGGCGACATACAGCGTGAAGATAAAAAAAGACAAAAATATCACCTATGTAAAACAGCTAAAGTACTAGCATGTATCCTATGTAAGCCATCTAAAACTGCCAAATGACCTCTTAGAGCAGCTTCGACTAAAGGTGAATTCTTCCATACTGTATCTCCATTTTCTAATGTCGTTCTTTGTTGGATCAAATCTCTCGCTGTCATATCTTGGTATAGAACTATAGGCTCTATAGTGTAGCCTAATAGAGAAGCTAATTGAGAAACTAAAAGGCTTTTACCACATCCTTTTGGACCTAAAAAATAAACATGTCATACTTTCAAAAAAATTTAATAATATGAAGGCACCTTTATTTTTTTATTATTAAATGAAACATTATGTTTTTTATATAAAAATATTTTTCTCCTAACTTATACTTACAAGTGACAAATGTGTAAATCATTTTGGCACTATGGAAGTCTAAATCTCATTCGGGGGAAATTTAGGTTTAATAATAGGGCTCTTCCACCTACCTTTCAAAACCACTAATTATATAACGAAATTAATCATCTTTAGATCCCCTAACGACTTATCAATGCAAGAAGGAAAAATTGCAAGGACTAAAGTCACGCACTAAACAGCCATATCAGCCAAACTTACCAACAATACAAAAATCACCAACACTATGACTCAAAAGCAATTCGTTCAATAGTTGAGTCTGATATTCCGTCTTCACAAATCCCTTTCTCTCCGTCTTACTTATCTTTTCACCACATGATACATCAAATTGAGATTCTTGGCCATTTATATTCACATTCACAACAGCGTGACCACTTTTTACTTCTATATTATTTAAGGCTATACTCCATTGCGGACTAGTGTCAATATTTAAATTATGTAATACACCTTCTACATTCTTTATGTGATCTCGTGATAGTATTGTGTTGTAAGGATATAACAGATATAAAAGTTTGTGGATTGGAATACTTGGGTTACGTTCCTGAAACAATATACTTTAGTTGTATAAATTATAATATTCAAATATAATAAAGTTTATCGTTATTCAATCATTATATGTAATAATCAATGAGCCAGATAGCAAATTTTTTCAGTTATTCCTCTCAAGCAATAGCTCGTGAAATGCTTTAAAGAGTTGTATTGCATGATGAACGTCAGCTATCGCTCCATAGGTGTGTAGGGTAGGCTTCAATTTTCAGGGAGGAAAAATTAAGCAGGATAGGCAGAGGGAACCTTGTGTTAAGACACTCCGTTCCCCAAGCATTACGTGTTGAGTGGCAGAACTCAACACCGCTTTTTGCCTCGACTCCAGAGCGAAGAAATGAGAATATAAATGTAAACAAATATTTCACTTACTCGAGTGAGGATCGAACCCACAAGTAGTTAAAAACAAACCGTAAACTATCAACCAGCATTAACTTTCGCTACACACTAAAAGAACATACAAATTTATAACATGGAGAGCTTCAGTCAGACAGTTAAACTGTCATCGTAGAACTGTGAAGTGGCCATAAACTGCTACATTTTATGTGTAAAGCGCGTGCAGTCTCACACACACGTGTCCTTGATGTCTGATACCTTAGTTTTGGTTCACGCGATCTGATCATCACCTAGTTCCAAGGTCAAGGTGCGTTTTCCAAGTTAATTTTGATAGTTTAGTCATTAAATTATAGTAATCTCCTTCAAATGTTTGGTAAGGAAATGTATTTATAATTCGTTTTGGAAATTATTTTGACACAAAATGATTTTATTGTTACTTTTTTAGATTATATATAGATCGAACCCACAACCGTCGCGTTTATAGTCGCACACGTTTGTGCATCTGCGCCTCGACGGCCTCATGTTTCTACGAAGTTGATTTATAACTAGGCTTACCAATATTAGTGCGGCTGCATTCAAATTGTCCACGGGGAAATCAGGCAAGCTTATTTGCTGTAGCTCAGGGCTGATTAGAGCGTGGGCGGCGGACAGCAGCTGTTCTAACTTCGCAGTGTCGACTCTTGGAGCATTATCTTTTAGTATATTTAGATGTTCCTGCGGGACAGAAATGCTAATATTATAACAGGCTTTTCAAAGTTTATTTCAAATTTACATAATTTATTTATATATTGCTACATTTCTTATACGAAAATGTTAAGTAATTTAATAAAAAAATAATATTATATATATATATATGTATCTTTTTTTAATTTTATAGAAGTATTCTATAATTCTGAATATAAAATATTATAACGTGTATTTCTCATGTTAAATGGCAATATAGAAAATAGTAAAAATATACAAAACATAAATTCAAGAGTCATAGAGTGTAAAACAAACAACACGACAGCTAGTGATGTGCAAAGTTGTAAGATTTATAAACCAGCAGCTCACGAGTCGCACGCGAAAACCGCAAAATAGCTTAAGCTATTTCTGATTTATTGCCACTATTTTTAAATGTATATTTAATTTTTTTCCAGCTTCACGCTCTAACCCGCATTTAGCAGGGTAGGCAGAGGGAGCCTAATTTTAAGACACTAACCCATTTTCGCCGAATTCTGGAGGCATTGCGTGGTATTGAGTGGCCGAACTCAACTTCTTTTTACAGACCACCGTGTTCTGTCTATCTCATTAGATGAAAGTAAATAAATAATTGAGGTTATCGCGATGCAGTGGGACAACGTCTAGTTATGAGCGCGATTTTAATAAATTAAATACACACTACTTGTTAGAAGGGCGGCGAAGTGACCTTGTAACACACAATGTCTCTGTCATGCGAGAAACTAAAAAAAATATGATGAAGCCAGTGTAAAGCTAAAAATTATCAATAAGAACGAAAAAAAATCATAATTATTCTGCCGCTTAAATATGTCCTAACACAAAAATTCTTCTGCCAACCCCGGTATGTGCGGGAAACAGCGTGAAGCTAAAACAACGGAATATCGAAACTATAATACAAATACATAAAAGATTTGAATTCACAACCATAATATCGAGTCAACCACATAAACAATGTCGCCATTTTAAGTTTTTTCAAATTTTCAATTTCAAATTTTTTTTTTAGTTTTTTAAATACCATTTACCGTAGCTTACATAAACACGTTTCATGTCTATTCCCATTAACCCCACATTCAACTATTCCCCGCAATTACAAGCGGATATTAATTCCGACAACTCGTTACGGAAGTAACATTTCATTCAGCTAGTTCTGTTTATTGCTGTTTTCAATTTACAGGTAAAAACATGATATCGCTGAAGTAATGTGATTAATTTAAGTAAAAAAAAAAGTTTTGGGTTTGTTTCCCACTCGAGGGAATGGAACATTTAATATTTTCATTTCGTCGCTCTGGTTTCGAGGCAAAGCGCGGCGTTGAGTGACGCTACTCAACAGGCAGTAGCTCTAGAATTGGAAGGCAAGTGGGGAACGGTTTCTTTTGCCTACTCTGCTATGTGCGGTATAATTAAAAAAAAAAACTTTTTTTAACTACACGCTATATCCCGCAGACAGCAGGGTAAGTAGAGGGAACGTAGTGTTAAATATAGATATTTATTTAAATTTGTGGAAACAAAATCAACAACATTAACTATCTATGCATATAATTCAAAGACGATTTACAGTTCCCACGTGAAATAGCGATCGCATTTGAATATAGTTTGCCTTACTTACTTATATATGAAAATATTTTAAAATATATTTTTTCAGCTTGGCGCATCTTGCACGCATATAGCAGGGTAAGCAGATAGAACCTGCATGTTGAGTGACACGGAACTCAACGCCGCAATCTAATACATTTTGTGTGAAATACAAACAAATTTTATGTTATTTACATTTACAGTGTGAAGTTTAGTAAATCTATTTCTTTTTTTTTCAATTCATATTTCTAAGAAAATTACTAATGTTAAAGTCTGACAATAGTTCTACAATTCAATTTATAAAACATAATTTAATATTATATTCTTTATTTATTTTATTTTATTTATTTCTTTTAAGTTATTTTAAATATATAATATATAATTAAATACCTTAATACTTATCTATCTCAAAGTAAAAAATCTATCTATGTATGTATGTGTTTATAAATAGAAAACCATTCTCTATATAATGGTATTACTAAAATTCGCTTACAGATAGCATCGTTCTATCGCTAGATAGATCGCTATTAGCAAGTTCGAACCAAACTACTCATTTGAGCACATAAAACTTAATGTTCCGTGCAAACTAACAGTTGGAGTCTACCCAAAATTATGCAAAATCATTGAATTTATAATGTCCCCCGTCGCTTATCGCGTGTTACGGGAATAAGGAATGAGGACCAGCTGGTATAATAATATTCCTTAAATAAATTACTATAACAAATGCTCTAGTGAGCGGGGCAAAGGCTCTAGTGAGATTAAAATTGTAAGTTAAAAAATATTTCTAGTATTTATATATTTCATGAGTATATATATTTATTGGAAAGATACAGACAGACACAGGGAACGTGAGACATTGCTTGTTGAGAGGCGGAACTCAACGTCGCGCCGCGCAGTTTACCACAGCGAAGTAATGAACTCACTACCTCTATTTAACTGGTGTCTAGGTAAGGTAACTTTGTTACTGGTTTTATTTACTTTGACTTTAATCAGACTACTTGCCGCAAAAAAATCACTTCCCAAACAAACTGAAACATACAATCGTAAACACGAAGAAATATTCAAAGAAATAAGAAAACATAATATTCACCATAAAAATTGCTTCATTCACGCGATATCCCACACCCAAATAATTTTATACTAAAAAAAAACAAAAACAAAAAAGGTTGCTAAACTTATAATTGTCGTCCTTTATGAAAGGAAATATGCAAATCCTTAACGTTGCATGATGTAATTCAACCACCGCAAGTTCACAAAGTAAAGTCGCTGTCACAGGTACCTATGGTGTAGAAGGGTAGTTTATTTTTTGTACAAAAAAAAACTTATGTTGAATGGCAGATAACTTGATTTAGCTTAATGGAGAATATCTCTCTCTATTTAGTTATCTGGATTGATGAAATGAAAATATATATTATCTTACTTCTTAAGTGATTAAAATATCTCTATTTTATCTACGAAACCACTACACAAAACAGTAAACCCAGTCAATATGATAAAGCCTTTACACCGGAGTTAAGGACAAAACTGGCAACGGTAACGAAGGGGCATCCAGTCACTCGCGACACAGATATACGTAACGACGTCGATTCATTGATTCCTTTGAATAACATCATTTCATACGATATTATTTGAAAGAGCATTTACAATTATGTGGGTTATATTTGATATTATGTTAGGAATTTAGTTCTACGTCTACCTTTATAAAGATTCATCCGATAGCATCATAGAACTGCTTCTATCTACTAAGTTTACTATCAAAAGACAAAATATGGGATTAATTTGAGGGTAAGAAAAAATTAAATATAATTAATCTTATAGTCGACATTATGGGTGTTATGCATCAATCGCATACTCTGTTAACACGTCGCCGCGCGGTTAAACAACGTCTAACTATAAACGAGATGCGAGAATAGTAGGTAGACACCGCCCAGTGTTGAACTCTGCTACTCAACAAGGAAATTTCTTGAAAAATTTTCAAGAAATTTTCGAAATGTAGGATATGCAGTGTGAGTTTTCTCTGTCAATCTTGCCATCCGGCAAGCGTAAACGATTGTAACCAGACTAAACCGTATGCAGAAATTTAAAATACAAGTAAAGAAAAAAATATAGTATATAATAGAATGCTTTGCGTCGGAAAAATTACATGACACATAACAAAACAGCGCGACGATACTTCTTGTATGGTTTTTGCATCTTAATAATATGTAAAATTATCATATGTGTATATGTAAATAAATGTCTAATTAGTTTTCATATATTTAATTCTTATCTGTTTAATCTTGAAGAATATTCAAAACAGAAATTTCAAACTAATTTTAACATATTGAAATTAAAATTACATTACATACATACATGCATGCAATAAACAAGTTATATTACTATTAGGGTTATCGTTTTACAATTGTTCTTAAGATTTTCACCAATTCGTCATTAACTAGAACTCGAACTAGAAGTCATTCATAAATAAACTCCCCTTATTTATCAATTATGTAAAGTCACGCATATGAATTGTGGAAAATTCAATCAGTTAAGCACACCGTAGTGTCGCTGAATGGATAATGGTAATAGATTAAACTATTAATTCATCAGTATTATTTCCTCATTATAGAACTATTAATAGAATAATGGTTGTAATATTGGGGCCTGTTTATAAATTTGATTTATTTATTTAAATTTCTTTCTAATTATCATATATTATCATATTAGTTCTAATATACAATTTTCATGGGGCTTTTTCATGGGAATTTTGCCTCACTTTGTTTTAATTTTATTTTTAATTATAAATTACCTTTTGCAATATAATATTCGTTATATCGGCTTAAATCCTTAGCAAAACATATGAAGCAACAAATATTCGTGCCAACACGACATTAATCGCTTTTGGTTTCAGGTTCCACAAGCAACCGATAAAAAAACAATCAATTATGAGGGTAAAACAAATACTAACGCAAATTAAATATTGCGTGTCTAGAAAAGTTACAGTCTAGACGTAGTTAGGTGTAATATGCCCGCGCTCTGGCAGTCGTCCCAGCAGCCTATGTACATTAGAACAGTGTGGGTGGACGGATTCCGACACGCAATACTCACGCACGATGATCCACAATTTCTCAAACTTTGCGCAAAAAGACGAAGACCGCATTCCTCAGCTAGCTGCGTGAAATCTACTATAAGAAGAAATATCAGCGCGTTAAGCCACCATGACGATTTAGGAGGTTGTCTGAGGAGATTGAACCTTGTCATCAGAACCGAAAAGTTCCCACAAGGATCTAATTGCACGCCACATATTGAAAAATTAAACCTTTCCGATGTGGACAGTTCAGACGGTGAATTTATTGTAAAAGCATCACCTCTTCCTTTATGCGATTTAAACGACTTTCGACTAAACTTAGAAACTGATAATATGAGGGCTGTAAAAAGTAATAGAACTGCCAGAAATGAAGTTAAAGAGAACACGGAACTTTCTGACAGAGTTTTGCAATGGTTAGACCTCGCTGGGAAAGTCAATCTACTGACAGTAGAAAATGTGGAGAGGATGTCTCAACCAAGGCACAGTTGGCCAGAAATACAACGACGTAATTTAACCAAATCTAAAACTGTCACTGAATTGAGAGCCAAGGAAGTAAGGGTCGATTCGAAGACGAGTGGGGTTATCGATCGCCAAGTATGTTACATTCCAACATCGGCCAACACGATCGAGAACTACGCGCGACAGTCACGAAACTTGAAAAGCACGCCACGACATGACACGAAGATAAAGGAAAACAAAAAGATCAAAGACATCAGAGCTAGTGTTATGGAAACACGACAAAAAATGGTGTCTGAAAGAAATGCAGTGGAAAAACAATACGCTGAAATGGTTAGTAAGAAATTAATACCGAACGTGGGAAAGTCCAAAAAACAAGTGCATATTTTTATGCCAGAAGCTTTAAATAAAAAGTTTAGTTCAACCACAGCTAGTGTGGCTGAAAGTATTATAACACAGAGATCTTTAAATCCCGACGCTTCGCTTAAGACCATAAATAATGCTTAAAATTATCTATAAAATATATTAATATATCAAAATATTGTCTCTGATGATTGAAATTCTGTATACTTCTGATATTTTGTATATTCAATAAAAAATATATAATTAAATATATATACATAAATAATCTTATAAAATTACATAATATAAATAAATAAAAAAACTCGCAAATTATTATATTATAATGGTATAGAATATAATAGTTTTTCATATTCCTTACAACTTGAAATATACTACAGTCTGTCATGGCGCAGCGGCACTGCGTGAGGCAGTAAACGCGACGGATTTCATTGCCACTCCCACTCCCTCCATTAAAAGACAAAGCACAGCGTTTTGCCATTTTTCCTTTAATGTATGAAGAAATAGAGAAATATTTCACTGTAACCGCCTCGCAAAAAGTAACAATGCAAATACAATACAATTGCAATATAATCAAAAACGTTCTTACCCCATATCCTATTGTAGCAACGTCTCTAGCCTGAAACCTTGATCTTAGCGGAGGGTCCAAAGGCTGTCCCACATATTTGGGCACTGGCAACCCTAGGGCTATTACTCGGAAATTTTCATCGACACGAACTAATCTCCACTTAGACACTTCGTCGATACCGTGTTCCTATAAAAAAATTATAGATAAACAATTTTTCTGGACAAGTGCTTCATTATAGTAATTTCAATTTTACCACCCACTTCTGACTAGAATTTGGCTAAAAACATATAATATATAAATAATATTTTCGAGATGTGTTTTCTTTTTTTTGGGTAAGAAATGCTTCATTTATGTCGTAAAAAAAATATTGATACAGTTACAAAGTAAATATTTAGGAAAATTTGATATGAAAATGGGAAAAATCATAATTTTTATCAACAATGAACATCTAACACATGCTAAAGGGGGCACATCTTATGTCTGAGTGCTAAACTTAAGTAAATTTAGATATTGACATTATCTTTCTTGCCCAAAAAAGAAAAGACTCAAATTCACTCAAATAAAATGACCAAAATTTGTATGCTCTACAGGTAAACTATAAATTTAAAATAATAAATTAATATTAATATTCTACATAAGTAAAATTTACTCACCTCCAGCAGTTTATCATATCTAGATGCCGGTATCAAAAACCTGCCATCTTCCAGATGCATTTCCCTATTTTCCAGGAGGTTATTTAAAACTGGCAACACATTGCGTTCTGCCTTTTCTATGCCTTCTATGACAAGCACTCTACCCTCAATTGCAGCTCGAACTGCACTCTAAAAATAAAAATTATTTTAAAAATGTTTTTCCACTTCTATTAATTTGTAATTGTTTCATAAATTACTACCATATTTTCATAAATTACTACCATATAGTAAAATAGAAATTGGCACTAGTATTGTCATACAAAGTATGTTCTAGATAAGAATGTATTCATAAATATAATACTTGATCAAAATATTTTGCAGTAGAACTTTGAATTTCTCTCCTCTGCTTAAGATCAGCCTCTGTTGTATCTCTTGATAAGGCTACATATTCTAATTCTCGTTGAGTCAATTCCAGATACTGGAAAGCCACTTTCCTCCTGCAAAATTTATAGTATCCTAATTATCTTTAATATTATAATTATCTTTAATAGGAAATATGAATTACATTTACATTTGTATTTGGTCACTGTTTCATTGCTCTTGTATAGATAGGAATTAAAACTATATTATAAAGAAACATTACTAATTTTAAAAGGTAAAAAAAATATAATAACCTGCTTGGCCCTGGACGACCTAATAGAAACATGTCCTGTCCAAGTATATCCTTTTGTAGCATCCATCTCAAATTGCGGAGAGTATTTTGTGATAAAGATTTTAATTCAGCATCTTCGATTGTTACTAAAAAAAAATATAGTATGACACTTTTTCTTTTATATATTTAATATTAAGTATAAAACAGTAACAAATATTATATACAATATATACAGTTTTTTTTTTCGTAATTGTAATGTAACTTTATTAATCACGAAATAATGCTATAAAAATATTTTGTTATTTACATAAAAAATTTAAAAATGGCAAAATAATTATAGTCTAATGTCTGTACTTAAGTAACATTAATTTAAGGTTATACACAATGTAAACATGAAACATACAGTATTTCCTTGGCACATATTCAATCTTCTTAGGCGTTGTAATTTCCTTAGTCACATTTCCTATTGTAATCTTTCCTTCGCTAGAGTACCCACGCACTAAATTCGACTTCAATATAGTTTTACGACCGTTCAAAATACGTATCAAAATATCGATGCGACGAACAGTTACTGTTGGATTAAACATATTTTCTTTACAATAAAAATATTCACATCTATTAAATAATATTCAATTCGATCTAATTATTTCATTTTACAGTAATTATATGTATAGTTAATATAAAAAAAATAATGTTATTGCGAATAATCCGCGAGTCCAAAGTCTAGCACGATTTTGTGACAGATGTCATTGTGACGTTTTACAGCTGATTTGTATGTGTTCCATTGTACACAGTGATCTTTATAGAAATATATTACACTTTACATTATACTTTACATTCTGTTACGTCGAAAAATAATTATATATCTAATAGTCTAATCTATACATATAATAAAACCATAATTCATCGCTGTTTGTACATGGAAGATCTATGAGAAAATATATTATCAATGTACTGGTCCCCGAAACAATTTTTTATTTTTATTTTTTTTTTGTTTTTTTGTGTATTGTTTGTGTGTTCATCTCATAAACGGCTTAACCTTTTTAAATGCAATTTTCACAAACAACTAAAGTATTTTGACAATTTTCCCTTATTATTTTGTGTTAATTTTATTTAAATCTGTTCATAAATAATAATGTTAATATAAAATATTACATGCGACAATATTGCTACCAAATTCAACTGAGTTTTATTGAATGGGCTGAGCAAGAGCAAAAAGTATGTATGTACTATTTCTATAGAATCTTTCTTTTTAACGTAATAAAATGGATATGGAACCAGCAAAAGCAAGTTTATTTTGATGTGAAATAATTCTAAATATATTAACATTATTAGGGCATTTAATAACGGTAAAATATATATATTAAGAAACGGCAATAAAAAACCTTTTAATTAGAAGTGTCTTTATTCATACTCTTTGTGCTTATATCAACCACCACTTATTCATGAATAATTTAAAAAAGCATTCCACTAATAAGATTTTTTTACCCTTAATCTTATATGAAAATATCTAATTATAATATTACAATTACGATTAATATAATAAATCAGTGTTATTAATCTCTCATAAGAAGAAAAAAAGAAGAAAAAATAAAAATATCAAATAATAATCTAAATTAAGTGTTTTAATGTTATACTTATTTCTAATAATAAATTGGCTAAAGAATAAAATTAATATTTATTATACTTAGCTTCACGCTTTATCCCTAGCGGGGTAGTCAGAGAGAATGGAGCGCCAAACGCTACGGTATATTTTTTATGTCTGTGTATTTAAGAAATCCTTACCCTAATATAGTATTATAAGTTTAATTAAAACTATTTTTTGCATATAAATCTAAGACACATTTTGATTATTGGTATTTCAGTTATTGCAAAAATTGAGTCCAAGTGCTCGGTTGACCTTCGAAAACACAGTATCTAAGATACTGGAGGAAGGAGGGCATGCATGAAGAGGTTGATGACAGTGGACAAGGCGAAAGAGGAATGTAAGGACCGTAGCGTTTGGGCGCTCCGTTCTCTATGACTATCCCGTTAGGGATAAAGCGTGAAGCTAAGTTAAGTTACTATTAGACAATATTTAGTACTTCTAACAACTTGGTTTATTTAACAATAAGCTAGCTAATATGGGACCAACTCTGCTATGTTATATGTATTTTTATTCATTAATGTGTTTACAATGTGGAAATAATACTTTAAATGAAAATAAAATATAAAAGTACAAGAAGAAAGTCAAGATGGCAAATAACATAAACGAAAAAATATATTATTCACAATGTCATATTCAATTTGTTTTATATATAATATATTATCCACATTTTAAAAAATGTTTTCAATAAAATATCAATTTAAAAAATCTTAAAATGTTGATATTTACTAATATATATAATCTTATTGAAAAAGATCTATCGAATGAATCATTTAAAAGCAAATGCAAACAGCAATATGCAAGTAAGCAAGAATATTAATTTTTTTCGATATTTTATCAACAGTAGTTATTACGTAAACGTGTTCTATTGGAAAAATATTCCAAAAATTTTTCTGATCAGAGATTACTATATTTGCTTTTACATGATGCAAAAATTCCTTAAAATTTAATTCTTTTCATTTACTCATTTATATCTATCTTTAATCTCTACACTTTCCACTTTCCAAAATTTATCATACAGATAAATTATAGTAGTAACTCATTCACATTCTAACCAAATACTAAGGTTTAGTTTTTCATTTATCCAGATCATTCATTTCATTTATCCATAACACAAATTCCATCACTTCAAACAATCATTACCAACACCTCTAAATTCAATTTCTATTTAAAAATAAAATCAATACAGGACCTAATCGACATTATCATCCTCTATGGGCTCAATCTTGACACTTACAAAGTCAGTGGGCTCTAGTTCATCACCACTAACCACTTCCTGTTTGATTCGTGGCATTTGTTCTTCCGTTTCACTGTTGCTGCCACCATCATTATCACGATCATTATCACTGTCTTTGCCATCATTAGCGTCATTATCTTCTTCTGTGTCATCAGTATTATTGTTCTCTATATTTTGTGCAAAAGAGATTTTCTTGGAGAATGTTACAAAGTCAGCGATTAGTACTTCCGGTGCAGGTTTCTTTGGGGGTCCGAAAATGGTTGTCATTGTGGTTTCGTCTAACTTGAGTTGACACTCTCTTGGCTCTAGGCGCGTGTAAAAGTCTTTCAGGTTCAAATCCCCGCCTTTGAGGCCGTGGCGTTTGCGCAGATGTTTAATGATCGTACGTTTCACTGCGTAGGATTTTGGACAGCACTTGCACTGTAGACATAAGAGAAATATATTAATATTTGGTATAGAGTTACCTTTGTATTTCTTTTTAGGAAAATTGTGCCCGAACGAGGGGGAGGAGAGTCTTAACAATACATTGTAGGAGTGGTAGGGGTTTCAAGCAACGTTAACAAATAATATTGATTTTTATTACTATAAAAACTTCAAAATTAAAGTCACTTAAATGAACTTTATTTGTATGTATGATACGGTTCAAAATTAATCATGTATTTTAAGTAATAATTGTGGCTTATATTTCAATTAATTAATGTTTAAAAATGTTCAAACATTTTGCTACTTAAATAGTAAACATCCAGGCCATTCGTGGTGCAGGAGAACAAGCGTGTGACTGTAAACAACCAGTTTCCCCCTCGAGAAAATAAAGTATTTAATATATTTATTTCTTAGCTCTGGCGTCACTTCACACACAAAGCCTTCGGCAGACTCTGGGAAACAGAGTGTCTAAACACTAGTTTCCCCCTACCATACAGTGTACCTATTACAGCACGAAACTCGAAGCACGTATTACACGAAGCACGTATTACAGCTTCGAAACGAAAAAATAAACACACATACACAATCACTTACCCTGAAAGTGTTCAAGGGGCTATGCGTGATGACGTGGTGGCGCAAGCCGGCAGCGCTGGTCAGCAGCTTCGTGCAAATGGGGCAGCTGAACTGCGAGCGAGTGTGCGACGTGCGTAAGTGGCGCAGCATGTACCGCTCGTCCGCGTAGCCCTTATCTATAGATGGACCATTTATTTATTATTTATTTACACTTTAACGTGGACAATTCAATATCATCATTAGAAAAAACCAAAGGGGAAAAAGTAACAATTGACGCACAAAACTCGATCATTTTAGGTTAACAGGTATCCCGCAATGCAATGTACAGAATGTTGAGAACTAAACACTCTTAGAAGAATGTACAATATCATTCATACAATTGTTTTGTTATTTAATATTTATAAAAAATATATATATTAAATAAAGATTTAATGCTTTTTTATCTTATCTTAACTGCATAACATTAATTTTATTACTCTTATTTTATCAAAACTTGCATAAATTATAGCGCAGGGGCAGAAGCGTGTAAGGGTTGTGGGTTCGGTTATGTAATCATTTCATTCCCTTGCTCTAATAACGAGGTAAACGAGGCAAAAGCTCAATACACAATGCTTCGAGAATTCGGCGAAGCGACTTGATGGGAATGGAGTGTCTTGACACCCAAGTTCCTTTTGTCGATCCTAGATTCCACTTCGTGTCAAGACATTTCGTTCCCTGCTTTGTGTGTGGGATACAGGTGGAGCTAAAACAAAGCTCTAACTTATAAATAAACCAAAAAAAAAGAAACAATCTTACCGCACAACGGACATTTGACTATTTGTCGCTTTGTCAGATGTGTCTTCATGTGCTCGCGCAAAGAACACGCACTTGTGAACAGCTTGGAGCAAACTGGACACGCTTCTAGATCTGGATGGAAGGAAAATAGGGTAAATATCGCTTGATTAATTTAAAAAATATATATTACTTTACAGCTTCACGCCATATCCCGCATCTAGCTTATAAACATCCACTTTATACTAAATTTAATGTATAAAGACAACATCTGAGTGGCGGGATAGAACATTGAATTTTGTCTTGTTACCAAAGTAAGAAAATTAAAATAATTCATTCCACCAATGGTATTGAATCCGAAACTCTTACAATCAGACACGCTGTTAAGCTGCGTTACGAAAGTATACATAATCAATAATCAATAATCAATAAATCAATAAAAAATGTTTTAAAAAAAATTCAACACTCACTCTCTCCAGTATGTTTTCTAATATGATATGTCAGCTTGGACTTCTGTACAAACGTCTGTCCACAGTACAGACAGGCGTAGCTCCTGTCTTTAGAATGCGTTCTGAAATAAAGGGACAACTAGGATCAACAAACATAATATATAATATGATTAATAAAAATCATATTATATATTATTAAAATAAATTATCTATATGCGTGATTAAAAAAAAAATATTTTTGCTAAAATACTTCAACTGCAAATGCTACAGTATGGTATAAGTAATATTAATAATGAAGCCATACGTTTTAAGCGTGGCTTAGATTGGTCAACATGTTCTTTATACGTTATTTAATTATTATTTTTATATTCCGCCTAAATAATACTGAACTGAAATTTAATTAAGCTATGCACAGTACATTCGATGAGTTGAGTTTACGTTTAGATGTACTAGCAGGTAATTTGTTTTAGGTGATCCATAGTGTACAATGCGCAAAATAAAATCTAACAGAAAATTCCACGTCGAGGCAGCCATAGTTTATCACCAAAAACCTACATAAACGTTAAAAGATACATCTTCTTTTAAGTTAAATAGAATTTAAAAAAAATCAATTCTTAAAGTTAAGTCGTGTATGCTGAATGCGAGCCTATAAATTAATTTCATTAGTGTTTATTCTACTAAAAATTTTGGCAGAGGGAACTTGGGAACTTAGTGTTAAGACACTCCGGGGATATTAAGACACTTCCGGTCCCCACTTTCCGCAGAATTCTGGGAGAGTTACGTGTTGAGTGGGGAATACAACGCCGCGAAGAAATTAAAACATTAAATATTTCATTTCCTAGACTGGGAATCAAATCAGATACAGCGTGAAGCTGATATAATTGTAATCTTTAATGAAATATATACAATATATGTAATAAAGAAATTCCAACAGTCATATCAAAAGTATCGTTATCGACACCTCATTTGAAGACATGAATGGATGAAAGATTTTACAAAACTCTAAATGCAACAAAATTTAATTTCAAATTGCATATGAATATTTTAACCACTATATTAAACGTATAACTGCAATAGACGAAAAGTTCAATAAATTAAAACTAGATAGTAGTAAAACTTAATGAAACGAAACTTAATAAACGTAAATAAGCCAAAACAATATGAACATTAAATATTATCATCAATACAAAACCCAGATTAATTAAATGAATTTGCATCCATTCACATCTTAACAACTTATAGATTTGTAGGGAACTATTATTTGTAGTAAAATTTCCAGACATAGTAAAGTAGGCAGAAGGTACCTAGTGTTAAGACACTATATTCTCTATTTTCTATCCAATTACCTACATATTATTTGCCGAGTGGCGGTATTCAACGTCGTGTATTACCTTTTATAGCTAAGTAAAAATGAAAATAGTTAATTCCTAAAACTAATAGTTATATATATACGAACAATAGTTCCCGACAAACACAGCGCACTGCACGACGCACACACGTGAAATTTACATAATTGATGGCCAATATATAAAAAATAAAGTTACTCTAATTAAAAAATAGTAATTTATTGTTTTCTACTATAAAACTTCACATTTTTTATTTTATTGCTTACATATATCAACAAATACAGCCATTGTTTAAAGGAATAATCTAGTATTATTTGGCTTTATCTTTAAATCTTATTAACTTGAAAATCCCTTTCAGAAGGAGCGCCTGATTAGGGTACACGTCTGTCTGGGAAAGATGATTGCTAAAATGACGTACCTCTATTCCCACAGGATCTTGGGCTAGATGGTATCTTAAAAAAACCAAAGTCATTTTTAAAATTATTAATTACGACCAATCAAAGCAATATTCGGACATAATTAATATGACATATATCGATTGCTTTATCAGTCCCTGGAGAAAGACCTCCCGGACACCTAAAGAAGCGCTGGATAGACGTCGTGGTCCTAGACGGGATTAATACCAAAAAGAAGATAATGACCAACTTTTAAATAAACTTCACCTGTATACGACGTAACAAACACTTGTGGAACCAATACTAACAGCGGGTCGGGGTGGTGGTACCTGGTGTGCGCGGTGCACGCGCCCTTGTCGGCGAAGGCGCGGGGGCAGTGGGCGCAGCGGTACGGCCTCTCGCCGGTGTGACGGCGCTCGTGGCGCAGCATATTCGAACGTTGGACGAAGCGCATGGGGCAGTAGGAGCACGCGTGGCGGGGACCCTCGTGGATCTGGACGTGTTCGCGGTACGAGTCCTTCTTCTGTGGATTGGCATGGCATCTCGTTTAGTTTGGAGTTTGATTCCCATAATATGTGTGGCGTTAGGATCTGCCACTCAACACGCAATGCCTCCAGATTTTGGCGACAAGTGGGAAACAGAGTGTACTACCGCTGGGAACCCCCTGTCTACCCTTACATTCGGGATTCAGCGTGAAATTAAAATATTAAAGTTTAATAATTTTATACAAATTAAGAAGTTTTTTTATTTTAAACACATCATGTCCTTGCGATTCTCTGAACTTGCCTCTTTTTTTGTTTTAGTGTGATTTATATCTATATAGGTATATTAAAGTATATTTTGGGAAAAATATAACAATTTAAAAATATTAATAAAAAATCTATCACAGAATGAAATGAATAATTCCATCCAAACTAGCGATCTAATGAAGGACAAAAGAAATAATTGAAAAAACAACTAACCGCAAATGTCTTAGCACAATAACTACAAGTGTATGTCTGTTTGTTGGGTAGGTGGTCCTGTCTGTGCATATATAGGGAGGACTTGTACTGGAACGACTTGCCGCAATCCACACACTCGAACGGATGTCGACCCGGATGACAAAGGAGGTAGTGGAGTTTTCTGGAATTATTAGGAATATTTTTTTTAATCTATTACTATTAGTTTAGTATTAGTTTACAATAAAATAATTTTAAAAAATCTGTTGTTATAAATAAAACAAAGGAAGTTACTCAGAATCACCATATCTGACTGTAAACAGAACGATAATGGCTTGATTTGGGAAACTAGTTAAAAAACAAAATACGGTGTTATGTTCCATTACAAAAAAACCCCAAAAAGTGTTGAAGAATTAGGAATGGTGTGTTCCACCACTAGCTTCCCTCTGCCTATCCTGCAGGCACATGCAGGATAATGGTAAATGAATAAAAATACAATCTCACATATTGCAAACAAAACAAGAACCCAAATAAATACCTTTCATCAAGTGTCTGCAGCACTTCCTTACAAAGTTTACACTTAAACTTGCCGGGGCCGTGTATCTGGGCCATGTGGGTGGAGCACGCGCGCGCACTTTGGAACTCGCGCTGGCAGACATTGCAGTGGACGACCTTTTCGGGCTTTGGTGCCCCATGGACCATCTTAGAAATTAGGAATATTAAATTAACATAGTGGATTTTTTTTGCCAGAGAGGATGAAATAATTAAAAAATTTAAAAATTAAATAGACTTCACGCTGTATCCCGCACACAGCAGGGTAGGCAAAGGGAACCTAGTGTTAAGTCCATTTCATTCCCCACTTTCTGCCCAATTCTGGAATCAGTGTGTGTTGAGTAGCGGAACCCTACAGTGCGCTTTTGCCTCGACACCAGAGTGATAATATAGAAATATATATATTAAATAATGCCTATACTCACTGCACTACAATGGATTCATTCAAAAAATTCATTTAGTACTTTATTGAACAATGTAGCCCAATTGAACATATTCTATCAACAAAAAATAAATTTAAAATTTCCTTCCCTCAAATAAACCTTAAATTTTAAACATGCTGAACAATACACTTAATGTCTAAATAACAAAATAAATACAGAAATTTTAAAAAATCAATAACACAATAATCTTAATATATCAACTTGCCTTAACATGTAACTTGAAGGACTTCCTATGACTCAGCGGTTTGTACATACAAGGCTCAAGGGAACAGTACATCTTCCGTACTTCAGCATGATTTGATGCAAAATGACTTCTCATTTCTTCTACACTCTCGAGAACACTACAGCAAAGACAACATTTGACAAGGAATGCTTTGTCGTCGTCCTCACAATGTTTTTCCAGATAATGATGTATGTACCATACCTGGAATTCAGTTATAAGGAATAAATTTAATTATTGTTTATCAAAATAGACTGACCACTGATTTGGCCAGAGGGTGTATTGTTCATGTTATAAAGTATATTTGTACTCATATAATTTTTTAGAACTATCAAGTGTGGTAAACTTCCATTTAGATATCTAGACAAATTTTTTTTATATACATTTAAAAAAATCCACAAACCATGAAGATCTATAGTATATTACAAAATTTTAAGTAACCTATGCCTATGGTATGGTAAATAATTAAATAATTTACTAACCTTATCACCAAAAGTTTTAGCACAAGTGTCACACTTATAAAAATGTTCTTTATATTTATGGAAGTGAACCCTCAACTGATGAGTTTCCCTATCATGCTCATTCCAGAACAATGTGGAACAATATTTACATTTGAATCCAATGTGGGGGCTAAAGCAGTTCTCATAGTCTAAATATGTCCAATGTTCTGTTAAATGCTCTCTTGTTGCTTCACGATTATCAAATTCTTTGTCACAAAATTGACATATCCATAAATCATCAAAATCAGCAAATTCACACGCTGTATGATTTGCCAGTTCATTGTATGTGTCAAAAAATGTTGCACAAACTCTACAGGAATATAAAGGCACTGTTTTCACACTATGAACTTTATTCATATGTGTGGAAAATGATTGTACTGTTTCCAATTTAGTTGCACATAAGGGACATGACACATTGTTTAACATATCTGATTTAAGTTTATCATAGTCGATATGCGAAAGCTGTGGCACTACATCCTCATTTACACTAGCTAGCAATTGGTTCACATAGTCAAAGTAAGATCTTTCTATAACAATCATTTCTGTGACTGTTACATCATAGTCTTCACTTCCTTTATAGGCTAATACACTATCACTGCTTTGGCTGTTCTCATCTTTTGCTATGTTTTCATCTTTAGGTAAAGTGTCATCTTTTGGTACATTGTCATCGCTGGGCATGATAACAGGTGCAGGTGTAGGTGGAAGTGTAGGTGCAGGTGAAGGTGCAGGAGGAAGTGCAGGTTCAAGTGGAGGGGCAGATGTCAAAGGTGGCACATTGTTCTGGTCTTCATGGTCACTTACAATTTCTTGTTTTACTTCAGGCAGAACAATTTCTATTGGTAAAACATTTTCTTTTATAACTTTTGGTGTGTCAGTCTTTGGTGTCAAGTCTACATAACCAAGCCTTACATGACCTTTTAGCTGTTCATTAACAAAACGATCAGTAACATCAGCACCTTCCACTAAGAATGATGTATTTTTGCCAGCTATAAGGTGTGTCAAACATTTCAATGTGAAATGATGGAAACCCATGTAATGAGCAAAAAAAGTTGAGCACAGTAAATCTGGCTTTGAACATAGTGAACACATAAACTTATCATCTCCATCATAATCTACTTGCCAAAACTGTTCATCGTTTTGGCAGGCAGCATTGGTAACATTGTGTTTTTGGAATAAATGAGAACTGTAATCATCATCAGCTGTCACCCTAAAGTGGCAAAGGCGGCAGTGAACTAAGTTATGAATAGAGCTGAGATGGAAACGTAACTGAACATCAGTGGAGAAAGTTTCCACACATTGTGAACAGGGCCACGGCGAATGGAACTTTTCATGTTCAAACCATGAACTTCTGTCCGGTACAAAATATCTGAAAAATTTAATATTAATTACTTTCATTCTCAAAATATTGTATATAAACAATAAAATTTATACACAATGCAAACTCTATCTAAAATACATCTCTGTCAGATTAAATTTGTTTTAGAGAGAATGTCATTATAAGTTAAATAAATATTTATTAATTTATTTACTTTGATGCCAATAAAATGGGCAAGAGATCCTCTCACTACAAGGCAATGGGCAACTTACATTGTTGCCATTCATTTCATCACTATCATTCATTCATCAGTAGTTATAAAATGCCATTTGTGGAGTTTTAGCTTAGTGTTTTCTTTCTCATAATAATTACAATTCTTAACAGTACTTAAAATAGTAAAAAATACACTTGTGTACATATTTTACTTTAGTATATTATTTTTTTTATTTAAGTCCTCTATTGATATGATATACAAAAACTAACTAACATGTAGAGTGATATTTACAAAAATGTATAATATCTTGAAAACAATTCAGAAATCTTTATAACAATTCAATATAGAGTAGTATGAAGAGTCATAATTTAGACTTGTATACAAAACCTTATTGTTAATGAAAGTATTAAGACTAAAATTTGTTATATAGATTTATATGAGCAATGTAGGAAAGTAATTCATATGAGAATGATAAGTTGTAAACTTGTGGTTTTAAAATTACAATTTTATAATCCACTATTTATGATTCAAAAAAAATTTTACATTAATTTCAGATCATCTATATACATACCTGCAAATACCACAAAAATCTTTCTTATGATTTAATGCATAATGTAAAATCATTTTAGATCTATTTATAAACCAATCTGTGCACAGTAAGCAACTATAAGGTCCGGTCGGATTCAGATCTTTCAAGTAAAGCCAAACATCGGACGGTCTCTCTATTACAGCGGGACCGACCAAGGAGTTTAATTTTCGATTTAATTTTATTGTCACTCCTAATTTTTTTGCCGGTAGTTCCTTTTTCTTCTTTTTTTTTTTAGGTTCTTCATCACTACTACTTGGCGGCTCATATTCATACTCTCCGGACTTTTTCTTGGCTGCCAAATTAGATAGAGGTTCATCATCTGACTCGTCGGATACCATTTCTCACTATTGATCTAGTTAAAAAAACTTGCACAGGTTGCTAAAAAATAATATTAATAGGATTTGCTCTGCAGTAGAGATATTTGCGATGAAAAAATGCACTTTTCAAAACAATAAAATGGCAAACGCTGTGCTATACGGTAAAGATAAAAAGAACGCTCAATTCTCAATTTTATGAACCAGCATACAAATTGTAGACTAAAGAGTACTGTAGTGTCAACAAATATTGACAAGAGCTATAAGTTATACAGTTAAATCGATAAATTATTATTTATTTTGAATATTATTTAACAATATTAATTTTCGCTTTATCAAGCAATTTATTACAATTCATAAAGAAAATTTGTATATTTTGGTTATTCTAAAAAAATTTTATATTTACAAATTATTGTCGGTAGACAAAAACGTAATAATCTGTTAATGCAAAATTTCATTACACCTATGCATTACAAAAGACAGAATAATGATAATTTTAATAAATAATAATATTGTTCATTTTACATTTAGTATGCACAAGATTTTTTTTTGTACGATTTAGTGTATTTAATAATTCATTTGTTCTAATATACTTTTACACATTTTTTTGTGTGTAATGGAGTATAGTATAAAAAAGTCCTATCGTGGCAGCCATTTTATAGATATAAAATTGTCTATGGCATGAGCCAAAGAAAGGTGAAGCTAAACAAAAGGGTAGCATGTAGATAGCATTTGCTAAATTATTAGTGAAATATAATAAAAAAGATAAACATTGAAAGTATATAATCAACATGCATAACAAAATGTATTGTTTTTCATAAATATGTGTTGTGTTAGTTATTAAATAGAAGCACAATGCATCGTGTAATGGTGGCCATTAGGAGTAATAATTATGTATATTGGCATACTTACTGTCTTACGGACTATCAATGATACGTCTAAAACAGAACTACAGTGCGTGTTTATATGAAACAGATTATGACCACTATGTAAACTTGTGAGTGTTTATATTATGTGAGTGAAAGATTACAATAGTGTAAATATTAATTATATTACGATGGCCCAGAACCAAGGGGAGGTTCAAGTGACACCGACCCAACCTGTGAAAGATAAAGATATTTACGCTTGCCTTCCCGATATACGAACAAACGGTCCACTCCGCCCCGACGAACCATATCCTGGTGGTGAGGAACTGCGATGGTTACCCGCGCAGTCAACCGACAGAGATTTAGTTATGTACTTGAGAGCCGCTCGCTCAATGGCAGCATTTGCAGGTATGTGTGATGGCGGATCACCCGATGATGGCTGTGTTGCAGCTAGTCGTGATGATACTACTATCAATGCCTTAGATGTTTTGCATGATTCTGGCTACGATCCCGGTAGAGCTCTACAAGCACTTGTTAAGTGTCCCGTCCCAAAAGGAATTGAGAAGAAGTGGTCTGAAGAGGAAAGTAAAAGATTTGTCAAAGGTATTCGGCAGTTCGGTAAAAATTTCTTTAAGATAAGAAAGGACTTATTACCCCACAAGGATACAGCTGAACTTGTTGAGTTTTATTATTTGTGGAAAAAGACCCCAGGTGCTAGCAGTAACCGGCCTCATAGACGCCGACGTCAGGCATCTTTGAGACGTGTTCGCAATACTAGAAATTCTCGAGCAGGGACACCCAAGGAGCAAACTCCAGAAACAACACCTTCAGTTCCAGATGCAAATATTTCTAGGCCTTCACCTAATCCTAAAGAGGCAGGTGAAATGAGCTCTGTCACAGAAGATGAAAATTCTGAGGATGATAGTGATTCTAGAGATGCCGGTGATCTTGCAGCAAAAGTTGACAATGGACGAGTGGAAAACCCTGATGATTCTCCAAGCAGGATGAGAACTAGAAATAAGTCTAAAGAACAAACTACTCCAAATGGTAAGAAAGTTCAAGATGAAAGTGATAATGATGGATCTAAATCTAAAAAGTCCAACAAACCAAATACACAGAGTACAAATAATAATATACAAGAAAAAATTTTATCCTCTCCAGTTGGCAAGGACAATAAAAAGAAAGTGACAAATGGTAAAGTAGATGTGTCTAAAGTGAAAAAGCGTCTTCCAGATGATACTAAACCTGAAGGTATAATGGATGGTGATGTGCAAATGAAGAAAAAGAAAGCTGCTGATGCCCCTGAGAGTCCATCTGAAAGTTTGACTAATGATAGCTTTCCTGCAATGGATGACACAGAAAGTGTTGAACCAGAACCAGAAGCATGTGATTTTAGTTTAAGTAAAACTGACAAAGAAAATACTGATCAAAATAAAGATACTGAGCCTGAACAGCCACAAAAGCCTATAGAAGGACAAATTAAGACAGAAAATTGTGAGCCAATAATAAAAACAGAAAAAGATGTTATGCCTCCAATCTTTAAAATAGTTCCAGATAAAGACGATAGAGCTATATTAGATTTGAAAACTGATTTAAGTACAATGAAAAATCCAGAAAATATGGAATCGAGACCTCTTCCACTATTTCCAAAGACTGAACTCATTATACCTAAAGTGACTCCAATGTCTACTGATATAATAGAAAAAATTAAAATAAAGGAAGAGATAGATACAGAAGAGCAAAGTCTTAATTTACAAAAGGAAGAATCCCAAAAAGATCCACTAGCTCATAATTTCTCAGGACATGCATTAAGCCAATCAAGTAAACCTTTAAATTTGGAGAATACAAATTATTTTGTAAAAGATAATCATAATATGTTTAATCCTAAACTTAATCATGGCATTAAAATTGAAGGAGTACCTAATAATATATTTAACCCAGCCAATATGACAAAAGATAATTGTATCATAAGGAACACTAAAGATTTTGCTACTAGCATGCAATCATATCCATATCCACCAAATATTAATTTTGCAAATGATCCAAATAAACATAATCCTCTTATCAATCCTTTAAAAACAGTTATCAAACTAGAGCCTAGAGATGACACATCAGAGATGAAAAATCAAAACACTCCAGAAATATTTACAGCTACAATATCAACAGCTAACAAAGTGGACTCTCCTAGTGCTCCTCGCCTAGATAATATGCAAAGAATCAGCCCTTCACCAACAAATACAAGAGCATCTTCGCCACCTCATATGGAGCATCCAGCTACAACTAATACAGACCCTATTTCACCTGCTAATGTGCAAGATATAAAATCGCAAGAAACTGAAGTGGAAGATAAGCAACCAACCGACTTAAAAACGCAGCCAATGCCAAAATTAGATAGTTCAAACTTAAGACCTCCAATATTTCAACCACTTGTGCGACCGGAAAATCTTGGTGTCAGGTCAACTGAAGCTCTAAGTAATCCTCCTGTGTCTGTACAAAATATGCCCCCACCATCACTGAGCCAACCTTCGATGTCAGGCCTTTTACCTCCAGGTCCTCTTATATCAGTTGGTAGTGGCTCTAATGTTAGCCCCTATGGATTCATGCCTGCTTCATTGTATGGTCATCCACCACATCCGGGATTAGAAAAACCTGGATCTTTACCTCCATTGATGCAACAAGTGCCTCCGTCTCACAATCATTCTGCGTCAAATCTCATTTCTCAACAATCTAATCAACATGATTCATCAATGCCACAGGATCTGAAAATTAAACAAGAAGTTCCAGATAATATGCCAGCTAATTTATCAACTCAAAATGTTGCTGATCCTTTACAGTCACTTAAGGAAGTCAAAGTCCCTGGATATCCAATCGGAAGTGCTATAGCACAACATTTAAGTTCTGAAAGAGACAGAGAGTCAATATCAAGTGTAGAAAACAGCAGCAGACCTCCTAGTCAACCACAGAATGAAAGTTCAAATATGCCAAGTGCTTTCCTTGGCCCCAGAATAGAAAGTATAAAGAAAGAACCAGATTTTCTTCATCAACCACATATAACACCAGTATCAACAAGTCAAGGAAGTGGATCAGATTCAGCGAGTACTGCCCCGCCAGTTAAAAGTCCTCATACTCCTACACCTATTAAAAGTCAACCAAGCCATAATGGAACACCTGGTCATCCACGTCCTTCATCTACAACTTCACCTTTTTCAAGACATTTGACCAGTCCTTCTCAACCAAGACAAATTTCTGCATCACCTGTTCAGCCTAATATACCAGTGTCCCATTCAGCTCTTAATTTAATGAACCATACACCTCTTACAATTCCAGCAACAATGGCTGGTCCAGTGATGCATACTGGACAACAACCTGGACATCCACATCCATTTGCTTCCCCACTACATCATCCTCATCATCCTCTTCTTCATCCCTCTTCTATATTCCAACTCTCAGCTGCCGCTGCAGCTCATGCTATGCATCCGTATTATCCTCATCCACATCCAGGATATTCAATGCCATATCCATATCCATATGGACCTCTGCCACAACATCATCCTATACCACCTATGCATCCTGCATCTAGTACGCCAGGACGACATGACCCAGTGAAACCTTCAACAATCGAATCAACGACCATGCTTAGCGCTCACCACAGTACAAGTTCTTCAGTAACAACTCGGTCCTTAAGAGAAATTTCAGAAAGCTCTGATGACCCAAGAAATCCAAATGCGACAACTGAACGACATCAATTGCATGAAACTACAATGACTCATCATCACTCAACGAGTCATCACAGTGCTGTACATACAAGTACAGAAAAACAACCCAGCCACGTTGGCGGCGGTACTAATCACACGCTTTCAATATCCCATTCTACATCCAGTAGTTCATCACAATCTATTCAACATAAAATTAATACACAACAAAAATCCAGTTCCCATTCTAGTTCCCCACTTCATTTGTCTGCTAGTGTATCTCAGACAACAAGCTCATCATCGAGCGTTAACGTGACCAACAATCATACTCATCATCATTCGCATCATCTGGCGCATCATCCCGAACGACTATCGCCAGCGGACTCTATGCTTCTTCGTCATCATCCAAAAATGCTACCAGGGAACTCAAATCACCTTATGATACAACCTCCTTCTATGGGTCACCCAGGCTTAAGTCTGGGCTTGCCACCTGGACCTGGGCCTAGCTCTATAGAAAGCTTACGATTACATGCCCAAGCTGCGGCTGGATTACAAGCATCACATGGAAGATCAGGCTCTCCTCATCAAATGCCTCATGGTCATCCTCATTTACGGGGCCCTCCGCGACCAATACCGGATGAAAATCCAGAGTTAAAACTTGAAACACAATCACAACCCGAAGAAGAGGAAATACCAAGCCCAGCACACATTCCTCACGGACCCAGCCCAGAACCTAAAATAGAGGATACTGAATGTCACAGATCTCAATCTGCAATATTTTTAAGGCATTGGAATCGGGGTGATTATAATTCATGTACTCGAACCGATCTTATCTTCAAGCCAGTTCCAGAGTCCAAACTTGCGCGAAAGAGAGAAGAGAGATTGAGGAAGCAAGCTGAAAGAGATAGAGAAGAAAGAGAAAAGATAGCTCAACAAGCACATAGAAAAATAGCGACACCTGAAAAACCCGAAACTAAACCTCCTTCCAGAGGCGCTATTGAGACGATAACTTCGCCATATGACAGATTCCCACGACCACCTGGCTATCCCGATACGCCAGCTTTAAGACAGTTGTCTGAATACGCTAGGCCTCATGCGGGTTTCAGTCCTGGTAATATACCTCGTCATTGCATGGATCCGATGCTTCAGTATCAATTAAGTTCCATGTACGGTGCTGCTGGAGCTAGAGAACGTCTTGAATTAGAACACTTAGAAAGAGAAAAACGGGATAGAGAAATAAGAGAGTTACGAGAGCGAGAACTTAACGATCGGTTAAAAGAGGAACTGCTTAAAAATAACGTCGGCCCGAGAGCTCTGGATCCACATTGGATGGAAATGCATAGGCGATACGGAATGCCACCTCCACCGCCTCAGGGTGCAATTCCTGTACAATTTGGACTATATCCTCCTGGTCATGGTCCCGCAGCACTTTCACAATTAGAAAGAGACAGACTCGAGAGACTTGGCATTCCACCTGCTGGGGCCGGTGGTCCTCCGCCTTCAGTTCCAGTTACGGGAGCCCCGCCGCATCACCCCCATCATCCTCACCCGGGAGTGGCGGCTGCACAGCTAGAGGCCGCCGAGAGACTAGCCTTGGCTGCAGACCCCATGGTCAGGTTACAGATGGCGGGCATAAACCCTGAGTACCACGCACACACTCACGCGCACACGCACGCACACTCACACACACACCTGCATCTACACCCGGGGCAGCAAGCCGCACAGGCGCAGCAGGACGCGCTGAGTCTGGGGCTAGGGGCAGGCGGACCGTACCGGCCGCTGCCGCATCCGGATCTGCTGGGCCGGCCATACGCGGAACAGCTGGCGCAACAAGCGGCGGCGCACGAGCAGCTGCAGCGCCAGCTCCTGATGGAACGCGAGCGCGGCTTCCTGCACCCCGCGCACCACGAAGACTTCCTGCGGCAGCAGCGGGAACGTGAGCTTAAGGTGCGGGCGCTGGAAGAGGCGGCGCGCGCCTCGCGCCCGTAGTGCGCCGCGCGCCTCCCGCCCGACACGAACGACGCGGCCGTCGTCGTCATCGAGTGAAGTGAGGCAGACCTACCTACCTAGTGAAGTGTGTACACGCAGTGCAGTGTTGCGCGTCCCAGTGAGTGTCCCCGAACACCGACCCGTGCAACAGAACTGTTTCCTTTTTTACGTGTGACTTGTAATTTATATTTATAAATTAAGTATTTAAGTTTTTACAATATTTTTATAGTCGCATGGTCGTGTAGTTCGCTTGTTTCCATGCTCAAATTTATTTCATAATGACTAGTCATAATTAAATTTTATTTGTAGAGAACGACGAGATGAGTCACACGGTTTACATAGAGTGCTGTTAGTATAAATTATTGTTTTATATTTTAAATAATGATTATAGAGTTTAGGGGTGCTGGTTTACGTTCTCACGAATACGCCCGCTCGTCAGTGAAGTGGCGCGAGCAGTAAACAATGTTTTTATGTTCTTCATGTAATATAAGTTAATCGCTGTACTTGTAAAAAAATTAAGACAAAAATAGGGACTGACTTGCCTTCTAATCGACTTGCCTTTTTGTGTACTTGAACATAGCGAGGACCTGCGTTTACATGAGCGTGTACATTACGTCTTTAAGTTTCTCAACACAATCACATATCAATTGCAAGTTTAAAACGTTTCGAGATATTTCTAGAAAATCGGCCCCAAATATTTTGGAGCAACCTATAGGTCTGATAGATTGGAAATATGTTAACATCGACCTTGATAATCGTGAGCTCGTTCGACCATTAATGATAGTAATATATTTTTTTAATTCGTATAGAGCTCGATTAATGTAATTAACTGTGTTATGACTGCAAGTTATAATTATTCTGTCAGTGTTATAAAATAATGACTTGAAATGTCCATACGTTTTCAACGCATTTCTTATTAAAATGAATTGGATTATGAATTATGAATATATATTGTATTAAATAATATAAAATTATTAGAAAGCAAGCTATCGGAATAGAATAAATTTTCACTACACAACTACATAATATGTATTATAATTTTTTAAAGAATGATTTCATAGATGTATTCTCTTTCGATATGCAAACTAAAATGCGTTGTAGAATAACAACCGTGGCACAATATAGAGAACAGTCATAACACAGTGCTGTTTAGTTTACGACATATTAGCTTTACTGCGAATTTATTGCCGGCGTTAAATATTGTTAAGTACAAAGTATTTGTATACTCTAGCACATTTCATAAAAGTTGGCAATATCTGAGCAGTGTCCGAACGTAAAACACTTGTACCGAATATATATACATATATGTATATATGTATGTGTATTCAAAACATTATATATATAATGTTTTGAATAACAATTTATTGAAGATATGAGGCTGTCAGTTCTAGATAGGCCTAGCCCAAATTTTATGGGTTTTTTATCAAATGTTCACTGTTTTTTGATTAAAATGTCTTTTTTTTTAATGAATAATTTTTTGTTTTTTAATTGAAATGTCAATTTAAAGTTTATTTAAAATCAATTATTTTAATTTATTCATATGATACAGATATCTGTAAATTTTTTCTGAAAAATACATTAAAAGTTATGGGACAAGGAACTGGTCTGGTTCTGACGTTCTCATTTACTCTCTTATCGATTATTGAATTGAATCAGAAATGGCGAAAGTCTTAATGAATATATTTTATTTGTAACGTTTCCCAAAAGAAGAATAACATTCTACTTATGTACTGTAAAAATAATATGTATTTATACTACGATATGTTTTGTGGTTAAGAACCACGTGGACCTTTTGTTTACTAAAAAACAGTAATGGCGGAATCTTAGAAAAGTGTGGATTGAATAATGTAAATTTAACTCTTAGTAATTTTTCACCCACTGTACACATTGAAATACTTTATTGCACTATATTGTAAAATATAAAGAAAACCCTTTTGTAATAAATAAATAAATAGATCCTGTTAGTGATGAAATAAAATTAAAATGATAGAATATTCTAGAATTAAATTTCAAAATGTCGCTTGGTAGGTGTTGTGTTTATGAGCAGTTTACTTTTCGATATTAAAAAGAGAATGAGTATTATTTTTAGAGAAGAATTATATCTTTTAATTAAGAGATTGCGTGTCGGATTATAACTTCATTTATTTAGACAATAAGATTAAATGGATGTCTTAGTGCTTTTATGTAAATTTTTTTGAATAATATATGTGAAAAATTCATTATTTTGTTTTTGTTGGATCCAATGTATGTTGTTGAATTTTGTCATATGCTTTGGGTTTTTTTTTTCAAATAATATCATGTGCCCAGTCATGGCGTAAGGCTGCAAATGTGCGGCTGTACACACTACAAATTGTGGGTTCGATTTCCATGCGAGGAAATGAAATGTTTAATTAAAATTTATATCTCCATTTTATTGCTCTGGTAAAGAAATAAAGCGTGGTGTAGAATTCTGCCGATCAAAACACAATTGCGGAAAGTCTGGAACAGTATTCCAATTTAAGAAATATAAGTCTATCTTCATGCTTGCCTGAAGCCCAAAATTACGTCACTACCGTCCCCATTCTTGGACAAATAGCCTATATTCTAGACCGATGTAGATAGATCGAAATCGAACGAATATGTAAGTATGTATCTATTTATATAAGGTATCAAATCTCTTTATTTTTTTGATAATTACATTGCTTAAAAAAATAACTATTCTATATACCAATTATTTTAAAAGCACTCTAAAACTAGCATACCTATTCGAAGTAGAATCTCTATATATACTTTACGAAATAGGAACAGAGAAACAAAGAAAAATAAAAACTCATTCTATTAAATAGCATGAAAACAAAAAAAAAGAAGAATGCTGCTGTCAGTTAAAGTAATGAATATTTTTTACTGTCAATTATACATTTAGTTCACGTTACCAAGTGATTGATAGATCGATATTTACCTATTATTGATGTAAACAAACGATGGGTCTAACAAGTAATACTGGGTTGTTAGCGTGTGTGCCAAAATTAAGTGGAAGACAAAAGGAAATCCGTTACGTAAGTATAAAAATGTTATTTTAAAAAGTTTAAAAAGTTAAGTAATGTTGCTGTTATATGTTTGTATTACGCTTCACGCACACTGCTGGATGGGCAGAGGGAACTTAGTGTTGAGACACTCCATTTCCCACTTTCCGCCGAATTGTGGAGGCATTGCATGTAGACAGAACTTGGGGATCGAACACTCAACCCTCGCGTTACAGTCACAACCATGTACTCCTGCGCCACCACGTCCTCAGGTATAACTTTACGATAAATATAATATAACCATATTAAACTAATCCACGTTTGTTATTCATTAAAAAAGAACAACATCTCTGTTACTTTGTGAAAAATTAAACACGGCACAGAGCCAAACTAATAAAATGTTTCAAAATAATAGTAATGTTTTTCCGAGAAAATCTTGACTAAAATTTATTACAAGATTTGACACAATCATATCAAGAATTCGAAATAAGTAATGAAGTGTGAATATATATATACCTAGGTCAAGTGGATCTAGTGCAGTTCAACGTGTAATCCGACATTTTATAGAATATGAATTTATTAAATAATTTATAGCATGTATAACCGTTGTGGCGCAGGGGCAGTATGTGACTGCAAGGTGACGGTTGTTAGTTCAACTCCCACTCGGTGGAGTACACAATGACATGAAAATTGGGCGGAAAGTGTTGAACGGAATGTCTTAACACCAGGTTTCCTCTGCCTATCCTGCTATAAATGGGATACAGCGTGAATCTGAAAAACAAGTAGCACTTTAAATTGATTATGGATTTTTAGAAGCAGATTAGGCAGTTGTAGCCCTAAGGGGGTTTAGACATCGTTATCCGTTTTCGGACTTATTGTGGGAGTCGAACCCGCAACCACCGCCTTTACAATCAGACGCCGTACTGTTGCCCCACTGTGGCTATTTTATTGTAAACATTAATACTCAAAAATATAATTTAAAACATAGTAGTAGTAATTTAAATTAAACCGACTTGTGAAGCATTTTCAATCCAATATATTATAGCTTAGAGTTATTTCACGTCACTTTTTGTATCTATCTTTTCGTTCATTAAAATATGTATGTAAGAAAAAAACATACATACATTTTGACGCGTTTAATGTCTGCCGTGTTCATATCTATCGAGGACAATTTTTTTTGTGTTTTGCGCGAGTACAGCTTAATCCGTTGCCAAGATAATGAAAAATAGCTTTTTCAACATATTATTTTTGCAATTATTTCATTATTAGATATTTATATTTTTGGGTGACACTATCCATTAGACATATTTCTGTAAGAATAAATCAAGATATATATATATATATTTTTGCCTATCAGGGTAATCTAGAACTACTATGCGAGGTGACGCCAGCTCCGTTTATGCTGCGGCCGTATGCTGGCCTGTACAACCCTTTCTCGCAGGGATGCTCTGTACTGTGCAATCACCCAGCCGATACGACGGCCAAGGAATTTGTGAAGAGAGCTAAAGATGCCTGGGTAATATAGTCCACTAGACACTAAGACTTTTTTAAATATTAATCCTTGTTTGAAGATAGAAGTCGCTACCCATTGTGTGTCAGATGATTTCGCACCGGGATATGTACCAAGATTTTTTTATCTAGTACTCTTACTTTTTTACTCGTACTCGTATTTCTTTTACTTTTTAATTTATTTTAATAATCTTATTATTTTTTAGTTTCTTGAAGGTAAAAGTCATCATTTTCATGAAGATTTGAGTAAATTCCAAGACAACAATGAGAAAGAGAAGAACAGAACACCACACGACATCGTCACAGAAGACATGTTTAGAAGGTAATACAAACTCATATTCAGATCATATTATTGAAAAGGAAATAGTCGAGTGAATTATTAGCTTCTTTCTGTATCCCCCATAAAGTAGAGAAAACCTACTGATAAGACAGTTCGTCCACTCTCCGTCAAATTCTCGAGGCATTGCGAGTTGACTGGCGGAACTCAACGCCGTCGACAACCTTGTTATTAGAACGAGTTAATGAAAATATTAATGAATTACAAATTCCCCCCTGTGGGAATTGAACCTCCCACTGCACCAAGACGGCCTCATTTTTTATACTACATATTATTTATTAGATACACAGAAACAGACTCGCGACCACTTACACCGGCACCTACTCTAGCGAGCGGCAAGTCCCGCGGTTCAAGACGATGCCTGACACCAGATCAACCTCATCCAAGAACTACAATCGTGTTAGACTTACGAAGGAGTCACAGTCAGGTATTTAAATGTAGAGGTTTTATAAGTTCATTCTGTAGCCTGGCCAGAGCAGGGTTACCAAAATGAACTTCAAACGTTGTGCTGCTGCGTCACGACGGTCTCAATTATTCCTTTTCAATCGTTTTTTTATCGTTTTTTTAAGTAAATTACCATATATGTATGTATTTCTGCCATTGTTTTATTATAAATATATATAATTAACTAACTGTATAAGGTATTTTTTTATAAATTATCTTATACCGTTAGTTACTTATGTGTATGTCTATGTATGTTAACAAAATATGATTGTGTAAAATAGCATCAATATACAGAAAAACTAACTGTTTATACAGACATCATAAATATGATTATTCCATTACACCAAAAAATAAAAAAGTTTTAGCGAGCAAGCTTTCTCATTTTACCAGATGCCACCAATAACTTTGTTTCTGGGCTTCATATTGTAGGTAAATTATAAAATTCAGTCGTTCCCCGTTCCTATAGAAATTTCTGTAGATAAATTTATATTATAATAACAATACAGGAAACCGTATATTATCACGGCTATGCCACATCAGAGATGACAGCGGGGCACACAGCGAGTGCCAATGATAGATCTACACTGCCCTCGCTAAATCTCTCGGGCAGTGCACACACTCGCCTCGTCAATGGTCAATGTGAACAGTTACCGCCTCTAGCGTCGCCGTTGGTGTTGTCCAAAAGAACTGTGAAGGAACCTGTCAGCGTGAGAAGTATTAAGAAGGTTTGTTATTTTTTATTGATGTAAATTTAGAAATATTAGGTTGATTTAAAACGTTTTTTTTTAAATTATACCTTTATCACATTGATGAATACATATATACAGTTACCGGCTGCCAGATTTACTAGAGCGTGAAAGCGTAAAAGTAAACATATTATTTTACAACTGATAAGTGCTAATCGATAGCTTGCTGACGTCCAAACTGATAGTACATATTTCATTTAGTTTCAGTCCTGTCGCCTACCTTAAATCTGTCTAAATACTACAAAATGCTACCATTTCTGATATCAAAATCAAAATTATTGCAAATAAAAAAAGAAAAGCCAAAAGACACATCGAAAGACAAGGGTTTTAATATAACTTCTAAAGCCAATATTGTTAAACGTAAACCTATAAAGGCTGTTCCACTTGTGTCCGTAACGTCTTGCGAATGTTCCTTAATGCATGTGACAAGGATTATAATAAAATACGCACCGAGTAGTAGGAAAAGTGTGGTGTCCAACCTAGTCTTGCCTACGCCTTTAGATATATCTGGACAGAAGAAACGGAAACTCTCGAACCTGAAAATATCTAAAAAACTAATAAAAAGAGAAAATACTTTGACTTATAATAGCGATGATTTCTTTAAAAAGCTGGAGGTAGTAATCGTTGTTTAGAAACCAGAAGCATGTAATTATAAAACAGACAATTCAATTTATAAATGTAATGTTCATAGCTTAGGTTTTATTTTTAATTTTCAGAATCAACTCAAAGCTTTAAATTTGGGAAAAGTTCTTAAAAGCAAGAAAATTGACGTCCCATCATCCCAAAGGTCTAAAGGAGAGAAGGAAGAAAAAGACGGCAGTGAACAGGGTGGTGCCATTGACGACGGTAGCACCTTATTAATCTTTATTCTTTTAATAAAGAACATATTTTCTAAATCTGTAGTATTGTTTTCAGAGGCCAATCGTTGCGCGGTGGCACAAGCGTGTCAACGCAATGGTTATGGGTTAAATTCCTACTCGAGGAAATTAAATATTTTCGTCCCTTCGGTTTGGCGTGGAGCAACATGTAATGTCTCGAAAATTCGGAGGAAAACAGAGAGCGGAGTGTCTAAGCTACATTTCCTTAAAAATAATATTAGTTTAAATTCCTAGATATTAAGCTTAATAAATAAAACTAACAAAAAGGTTATGTAAGAATTTCTACGTAGCATGTAACTAACGAAATTGATTGTTAAAATTTTATAAATTTACAAAGAATGTTCTTATTTGTCAGCCGGCGGGGAAGTACGTAGACGCGGCAAGCGTCGTCGCAAAGGAAGGGCGGGGGGAAGCGATCGCCTGACGTCAGCGGGCCTCGCTGCGCAGGCCCAACAGGATCCTGAAACTCAAGTGAATATTTCACACTTTCACATTTTTAGTATTAGAAGAATATCGTTCACTGTATTTTGTAAACGGAACAAAATAATAAATAAACTTTACCTATGACAACTATTTAATATTGATTGGCACAAGCTTTCATTGTTAACCAAGAAACATGTATACAATGTATACTGTTGTATATAGAAAGTATTTTTTTTAATATAATATATGCATATAAGGTATATATGAATTATATTTCCATATGTAAAGAATAGTTTAATTTGGCGGGGGCAAAAGTTTTTACTGAGATAGTGAGTGGAGTGGACCCATATAGATTTTTAGAGTTCCGTAACTCAACAGGTGAAAACGGTTTACTTATAGGATCACTGTTGTCCGTCTACGTTACCAGTTTTTATTCCGAATATATAATACACATAATGATTGTGTGATTTTTTTTTAATGATATAATTATGCATTTACCTATATACCTTTGCCTTGACACCTGCTAGGTAATTACCATTTTTCTTTGTTTTGGCGTTTGGTTGTCATAAATATTTATCATTATATTGTCTTCATAATAGATGAATATACCTGCGTAATCTTCTATTAGGTTGCTGGTATAGTGACGGACTCTCAAAACCCAAGTTCAAGAGGCTCTATCGCCCAAGTCGCAGAAGATGACGTAGTCCTGCCAGTCATTAAATCGGGTGCTGTTAGAAAGACGGATTCCTTCCTCGACGACGACATATTGAAATATTTGCATAGGGAGGTCGACGAAGAATCCATTGAAACAGAGTTTGATACTAAGGTTTGTTATATCATAATTGTCATGTTCTATTACCTGAGTTACCTCCCGCACCCAAAATGTCCTATGTGTCATACTCGTAGACAACTAATACACGCAGATAAAGTCACAAAAATTGTTAGCTTTCAATATATGTAGGGAGTTTCTGAATGAGCCAAATACCGTCACGTGAGCTTGTAATATAGTTAAATATATTTTCAAATATTATCCTCACTGAGACCTTGTATTACAATAGCAGTTAAACAAATATTCACATTAAATGACGTCACAGGCTATGATGCTTATTTCTACGAATAGACATACTATCTAGGTATACTATAAAACAGTTTTATAAAATTCTTCGTGACTGTATATTTTTAATTCTATCATTTAAGTATTATATTTTAATATTCATAATTTAATAATCATATAATTTAACAATCGTTATAAAAGACAGAACAATACATGAATAAAGTTTAATTAGAGATGGCCTTGTTGTCATGGAATTAATAAATACTTATATTAATATTTTAAATGTGGATTTAATTTGCATTTATCTAGCAAAATAAATAAGCTAAAATTGGCTTTCAAACAAATTGTAACTTTTTTTACATGCTTTTGAAAAATATTAAATAAAAAAATTTAAAATATTTTCTTTTATTGACCATGGATTGTCTCTTTATTTTCTTTACACGGGTAGTCATCAACGTCCGCCATTTGTCTTCCTTTCTTAAATGAGAACGCGTCAGAGCTGAGTTTATGGTTCCACTGGAGATTGGAATCTATTGCTTTTGAAGTGCAGCACCCGCATCTGTTGTAGAGTTTTACGCTTATGTAAAACCTACAGTTTTAAAGACAAATACACCATATTAGTGAAATTTATCAAATCTTTTAATTTTTATCTATTCCAGCGTCGTTACGTATTAGAAGAAGCGTTGAGAACCCGTCCGGAACGTCAATACGGACAGGAAATGCAAAGCCTCCTTCGCGAATTTCGAGTGCCAGCGGTCAGTTTGGGCGACTGGCTTCACATACCGAGGGTCTTCTCGAGACAGAATGCGCAGTTCACTTTACCTATTGATTCTAACGCTTTGGAATGTGAGTTTTTTGGAAGCTTTACGCTTTTCCCGTGTAGCATCGTGGAGAACCTAGAGTCGTCACTTAAAAGCGTAAAGATAACATTTCCCAAACCCCATTCGAATTAAGATGACGCGCATTGAGTTATCGAACACAACGTCTTTGCCACCTCCCTTCTCCTCCTCCCCTTCCCCTTTTGTCTTTCCAATTTCGGTGTGTAAAATATAAATTAACTTTTAAATTTTGGGATTTTCTTGTATACAACTAATAAATTAATTTTAATTTTGTTTAGAGTATTGTTTCTTAATGTTTACTCTTAACTGTTCGTACGATTATGAATTCTTATAATAAATTATCATTTAGTATGTAATTCGACAAACTACGACAATATCGCTGCTCAATACGCAATGTCTGTCTGTTTTTTTTTATTAAACAGCTCTATCAGCGATGCAATACGCAGCGAGATTTGCTACGATAAAAAAGTCAAAACAATTGCTTTATTTGACTGTACTGAGGAAGTTCAGGCCTAAAGGATACAGAATGCCTATAAAGGTAAAAATAATTATTGTTTTTTACTTATTGAGACCACCATGTAGCGCAAGGTCACACAAAATGTGACTGTGACAAAGTATGAAACGCGTCTAGTTGTGGGTTCGATCCCCACTAGAGGAAATTAAATATTTGTTTATATTGATATTTTCATTCCTTCGCTCTGATGTCGGGGCAAAGTGCGGCATTGACCTCCATTACTCAATACACAAAGGCTCCTCCAGATTTCAGTGGATAGTTAGGAACGGAGTGTCTTGACACTAACCTAGTCTGCTGGTTAAGGAGTACAGCGTGAATCTGATTTTTTTATACTTTACTACTAACTTCTACCATATATGCTGCTCCCGTAAAAGGAGCACCAATGCTTCCACCTATATAGTTTTATCATATATTTATTTTGTTCTAGGACATACATGAGGGTTTAACACTAATGATGGGAGGTATTCTAACAACGGAACAATCAATCCAATTCGAAAGCATCATGGAGTGGGCAGGCTATGAAGAAGACGAAAATATTCCGGATGAAATTAAACTAACTCTTTTAGATACCGGGCTTAGAAAACATGTACCTGATGGAGTCGATGCTTACGAGGTTGTTGTTGTAATTATGCGTAGAATTTATTGATGCATATGAATTTGAACGTATCTGATAATACAAGGTTGTCGTGGCGCAGTGGAATTTATTTAACATTTTCATTTTTTGTTCTGGAAACAAGGCGAAGCGCGGCGTTAAGTTCCAACATTCGACGCACAATGCTTCGAGAATTCGGCGAAAAATGGGAAACATGGGAGTGTCTTGATACTAGGTTCCCTATGCCGATCCTGCTAAATGCGGCATACAGTGAGAAGCTAGAAAAAAAATACACGCAGTGGAACTAAAATCTTATTTTCAGAGTAACGAGCGTTCTATAAAATATAGAACTTGGTGTGGTCTGTGTGCAATCTGTGAACGAATGTATGGTCGATTTCCATCAAGAGAAAAGGATCCTCCAGATGGTGTATGTGTACTTTAAAAACAGTTTTTTTATAAATTATTCCACATTTATACATGTTGGTGGAGAATCTAACTATAAGTTAACTCCGTACAACATCGTTCCAAATTTCTCCGTTAGTAATAAAAGAAAAATATAATTCTGTCTTATTTACCAATTGAAAAGTTTACAAAAAAATATGTAGGTAAAATCTGATGATTATCCAAGATTATATCATGGACCCAAAATCACAAGTTAACCATAAAACTTTGAATATGGAAAATTATTGATTTTCTTAGTTTTAATCTCGAGAGTGGATAGGTACCACATTATCTTAACTCTGGCATTTCTAGCCATAAATAGATTTTATTAAGGAATTGTTAAGTGATTTAAATTCTATTGATTTTCAGATGGAACTAAGTGACTTCACGATGATAGAAACAAAACTAGCCGTGTTAAAAGTACACAACGGACTCGTTGAAGTTCTTAACACTATTAGGACACGATAATATTTTTGTTTAGATATTATTATAATTTATAAATGATTGTAATTTATATATTTAGATATTTGTATTTAATAAAAATGAATTATTTGTTGTAATATATTGTTTTCTTTGGATGATATTTTCCTACCTGTAGTTGTGTGTAGTCCTATCCTGTACCGAATAGATTTAAATTTTTAATTCCTCCAACAGATATTAAAAGATGCGAAGGACTAAAAACTTTATTATGCACTTGCATGTATACTTAACTAAAAGTCAATCGTCTTTGCATTTTAAAGTTTAAGTTTGTGAAGTTACAAATTAGAATAAAATTTTAAAGCACATAAATAACTAAATCATATTCAATATAAAAATAACCAAAACAGTGCTTATAAATACCGTAACAAAACCAAATGATCAAAAAATTATAATCCAAAAAAAAAGTTTTTCTTTATATTTTAACATTTATTACTAAATTTAATATATGAAAGGCTTCAAGTTTATTTTTAAATAATAAGTCGGTAATGAAATAAAATCAAATGTGAATGTCCTAGCATTATGTTTATGTTTTGTTATCTGTTTTAAAATATAATCTATGATTCACTGAGGGTAGAGACTTAATACGCTATCTCCGAACATCGATAATATCATTTATAGGGAAAAAATTAAAACTGTGTGTAAATTTTTAAATTTTTAATTTTTTAAATATATTTTTTATACGTTTAATATTTATAATCCATATTACATTAAAGTTTTTGAATTCGAATATACAATTATTAGCTGATATCGATACTTCAATAGTTACATCATACATGACAGGTCCATCACTATAAATGTTAAACCGTTTTTATTACAAAACTATTTTTGTTTTTCGCTGAAGCGTTACAATTTTATTGAGACTAATGATACATTAATAAGTGACCGTTAGCGTACAAACGTAATTACGTTTAACGTGAGTTCACGTAAAAACGTGAGTAGTTTATAATTATAGTGTATTTTGTGTAAATTTTTAACATAATGATGAATTTTGACGGCGATGCTAATACCGACGGTGAGTGTAATTTTAAACATTTATTACTGTAACTATGCGTTGGTATACTTCCTCATTACAGAGTGGTGATTATTTTCATTTTTAGATTATATCGTCACCGCAGTCCAGATTTTTAATTATTGTGGTGTTGACAATAGTGGTACATTGCATGTTGATGTTCTGATGGATAAGTTCGCGCCTTTCATAAGACCAAATAAGTAAGCAATTTAATTAATGTAACAAATTAGGGTTAAAATTAAATAAAATGAAATAATGAGTAAATAATAAATTCTGCCGAATGGTCGATAAAGAACTTTGATTTATATAATTATTATACTTCTAGGGCTGAGTACAGTTATCTTAGATCTCTGCTGGATCCTGAACATAACAATCCTGAAATAAATGTGACAGATCTGGCGGCTACATTAAACAAGTACAGCGAAAGCCAGAAAATAAAAACTGATCTGGATGAAAGGTTGTCTGCTTAAATTATCTATAAATTTAAATTGTACTTAAATTAAAATCATTGATGAATTATTTTATCATTGTTTGTTTTACAGTTTTAATCTCAAGAGTGGACAGGTACCACATGATTCGGACTCTGGCATTTCTACTGATGGTGAGTTTTCTTTATGTTGTTAAGGATCCAATAATATTTAAAGATTTTTATAAAGATTTTTATGTAGGGGGTGAGTCCCTGTTAGATAGTTTTCAATAAAAGCGGGCTTGAGTGGTGATATCTTTCTCAAAGTATTTTAATGAATCAATTGTCAAAATATTTTAAAAGAGATACAATAAATATTTAAAGCAATAAAATATCTATTTTCAAAAGAGAGGACAGTGTGTCTGTAAATGCGACTGGTTGTGGGTTTGATTTCCACTCCAGGAAATTACAATGTTGAGAAAAGTGCGGCATTGAGTTCCAGCACTCAGCATGCATTGCTTCCTGAATTTGGTGGAAAGTGGCAAATGGAGTGTTTTACCAATCTCAATAGGTTCCATCAGCCTACCCTGCCTACACCTTCACATTGTATTCTGCATACAGCCTAGCCTGCTGTATGCAGAATACAATGTGAAGCTGAATTTTTTATTTTAATATAGATACAATTTACTTGAAATTATCGTCAAACTGCCTCTTTATTTTTAATATTATGTTATTAATTTTTTTTTAAATTTATCTTTTTTGAGATATAAACTTTTTTTACTTTTATATGCTGTGATTCACATATAGCAGGATAGAAGATGGAAACCTCTGTTCCTTGCTCTCCGTTTGTTTTCTCACCATAGGAATGAAAATAATTTTTTCTTATGAGTTGAAATATAACCTACAACTGTTGCATTTATCTTTGTGACAAAATGTTGAGTTATGTACAGACAATAAAACAAATCTTACTTCTAATATCAGGAAATTTAATTTAATAACATAAATATTCATTATTTCCTATAGCCTTGTTGTTTGTAAACATAAATAAGAGGAAAATTTTATAATCTGGGTTAATGAGGAATGTTTCAGTCAATTAACAATATTGTACATGAATCCTAAAAGAAAAATATTAACATTTAACAAGAAATAATTAAAACATAAATTTTGGTACATCATAACTCACAACTACACTTATTATAAACCATCCAAATGTGCTAACCCATGAAGTCTTATGCTAGTATGAAAATACCTTAAAATTATTATATGCTTATTACAACTAATTTTGATTGTCTACATTCAATTTTAACATGTTACTATTATATACAATTAAGATTGTAAAAAGAAACTTTAATTATATGTAAATTCTGCAGTTACTTTAGTACTCGCTTTCACATTATTATTATTATTTACTTGCAATAATATTACTCAATTAAATAAATTATCAATGGATCCTATGACTTAAATATTTATATACTTAACCATATAGTAAACTAGCACTTGTATTACCAACAACATTACTTAATGTGGCCAAATAGAAAGAACAAAAATTTAATAATTTTTACAAGTGCCTGTGAAACCTCTGACCGCACTCTATTAATAATGAATTATCTAACACGAAGGTATTCCAATTTGAACCAGAAGTAGCTGTGGGAAGGGAAACAGAGTGTCATTTCACTAGTTGCCCCTATACTTACTCTGGAGTATGTGGGATACAGTGCAAAGCTGATTTTTTTTAGTTCCTGAGATTATCATGCTTAACCATTACACAACCAAACTAACATGTCAGCTTTATAATGTTATTATAGATTAAAAATCCTTGAAATATAAATAAAGTTTTATTCAACTCTAGATAAACATTTGTGCACTAATTTCCTACATATGTCTTGTGCCAATATTTACTTTGCACGTTTGATATGCAAATGTTCTTGTAAATTTCAACTGATAAAGACTAAAGATTCAGTCTGTCTTGAGTTTGTCTGTGACCATGTATTTCCATATGTTATATCAATTTTTATATTTGCTTATATTAGTTTTAGGTGTTTATAATGTTTTAATCTTTTATTCTTTGTTGTGGAAGTTTCTGAGGAGGTTTTTAGGGATTGAATATAATGGTGAGATATTTTTTACTTTCTTAACTATATAATTTGGTATGTCGTTATGCCATTGAATCCATGTAATGCTAAGAAGTTACTTCTTTTATACATGTACATAGTCTAATATTATAATTAAATATATGATAACTATAAAAACCTTCAACACATTGTTTTACTTAACAATCTACGCTAGAATCTAATTAATTTAGCCTAATTTTACTCTATACCAAAAAGATAAAATTTAGGTAACTCAAATAACATATATTTTAAAAATGATTTCCTTAAAACATTGTATAATCATATGAAATCTAATATAACAGTGTTTTTGCACGGCATCTGTTTTAAAATGTCAGCACATGTGGCATGCACAGAAATAGATCTATTTGTAAACATACAGGAATATATCATATTTGAATATTCTTTACGTAACGCGTAACTTTTAACTGTTGGGTGATTTTGGACAATTTGGACTATTCCGTTGGCTTAATGGTTGAGGATTGGATAGGAAGATAACCATCGTAGATTCTATTTTCGCTCAGGGTTAAACTTAAAGATGTATGCTTATAACTTTGTTTTGTCGTCTTATACGTTGTAAAGTACTATAATTTTATTTAAAAAAAGTAATTATGAGTATTTTAACAAGCTAAGAACGATACCTGTCATCGTGACTGTACTTAAATACATTCACTTCCCTTAAAGTACAGACAGACAGACAGACAGTGATTCTATAAGGGTTCCGTATTGTTCTTTTATAAACAAACGGCATCATAAAAATATATATTTATATTTCGTTCCTTTTTTTTAAGGCTTCCAACCGCTAGAAGAGTTACTATGCGAGCTCAAAGAGAAGACTCACCTCGCTCAACAATTGCGTACGCAGCTCGACTACTCTGATCGTCACCACGAAGAGGCCTTAGCAGCGGTTACAGCTGAGAGGGACACCCTGAGGAGTCATCTTAATATGTATGTAGTGTTATTTTCATTCACAGAACTGATGATTCATACAAGTTCGTGGCATATGTAAGTTTCATATATATATTATATTATAAGATAATGGAACGAACATTTATTCACCGTCACAAACTTTTACGTTTATAATGTTAGATATTAGTAGAGTAGAAGAAATTGAAAATATCCTGATTTTAATTTTTAGGGTAGTACATTTCTAGGTAAGATTTTATTTTTAGGATCTTTAAGGAATTTTGTGGGTTAGGTAGAGGCAATCTGGTTTCAAGATACTACACTCAGTTCTTCATTTTACTCATGTTAGAGATATTGCAGCCGTTGTTAAATGGTAACACTTTAATTTTGCATTATTGGATAGAGCTTATACACAATTATTATTAAACAAATCCAAACGTGTATTGTACAGATTTTTTTAAACACTTTTATTATCATCTATTTACAGGCTACGCGAAGAATCAACAGGTTTGTCAAACATTCGTCGTGACTATGAAGAGATGTGCGAGAGGCTGTGCTGTACGGAGCAAGACCTGTGCGAGAGTCGCCGCGAGCTGGACGTCACCAGGAAGAGAGTTAAAGTTCTTACTGAACAAGTTACTGTGCTGGAGAATGAGGTATGTTCTTGTATGACAATCATATGAGGTTTCTGTGAATGATGAAATAAAATATTTTGTCGTTATCGTAACACTTTCTAGTGAATGAAATAATTCTCAAGGAGTGGTGGATCAATACGGTATTGCGATTTTTTTATCTATACTTCTATACAAATCTTACTATGTGAAATTTAATAAGTATGTATGGAATTCATTGATTTCAGAAACTACTGTTTCGAATTTGGGCATTTTTTTTGTGTTTGGTAGTCTATATTGTGGAAGGTTTTAGGACTATATTACACCAAATCAAACCCTCTACACTTCTTCGTCTTCTTCTTAGTTATCTCAGGCATTTAGTAAAGTAAAGCTGAAAAAAAATTATCCACAGAAACAGACACTCCAAGAGCAACTATCAATATCTAAATCGGAGTGCCACCGCATAAACGACATGTACGCGAGCCGTCAGTCCGCTTTGCTGGAGGAGAACGAGACCCTGCGCGCCGAGCACGCGGACCTAAGCGCGCGCCTGCACGATCACGACCGGTACATGCAGCAAGTGCTCAAGGAGAAGGTAGTTTTGATACTCTTTTTCTTTTCTTCTTATTTTTATCATTACGATTACTTTGGACTGCTGCTGTCAACAATATAGATAGCAAGCAGCTGGAGTACAAGACTAATGCTGCAAGAAGAAATAGACTCTCAGTCTCTTTTCTTTGTCTCAATTGTTTCTTTCCCATTATTTATTTCAAATTTCAAATATGTCGCGTCGTCCTTATTACAAAGACGCTCGTTCAGAGAAAAATTTGATGTTTTGTTTCGTACTTTTTCATAACTTTTTAAAATTGTGTCATTAACATTAGCCAAAATACAATAACCACCTTGATATATTAATTATTTTTAACATTTAAATTCTATAGTATACATTCCTCTATCACATTTCAGGTATTACTAGAAATGGAACTCAAAGATATGTTAAATAAATCCATACCATCACGTGTAGACCGTTCTATAGACGTTAGTTACACTGAAGATCAAATGTTAACAGCTTTGGATAGTCTTAACACTGAAAGCAGATTTGTACCGGGTAAGAACAAAAAATATATTATTAATTGATAATAAATAAATAATTCATTCTATCGTATCTTAATATGTAGGATATGATGATATTTGAAAAGATTTATTTGTCTGTGGCGCATGTGTACATTGTAAATAATAAATGTATTGCTGTAAATGCTTTACAAATTGAAATATTTAATTTGTTTACTTTAGTCTACATTTTTCAATTTTTGTTTTAAGAAGTCATGTTTCAAAAGCTATAAAAATAAATACGGCTCTTTTAAGTCCACAATAAGATAACAAATCTGGGTTCTCTAGTAAACTAAATTACAGTCATTTAAAACAATGCGTACATTCAGTTTAAAGGATTTTAATTTAAAAAATCCAACAAATGCTTATTTGATTAGAGTATTAGTATGGAAGAAATGTAGTTTTATATATGGATTTGAATGCTTTAACATATATATTAACTAATATGAACAGAAACATAATAAATAAATAAAATGATGTAGTAAACAATTTAATAGTTGTCCTTTGTCTAACTTTGCTAATTTTCACCATAGAAGGTCGTATCCTAGACGACGAGTCATTTGTAAAAGCACTAAGAGAAGATCAAGGGAGAGCCACTAATGTGTCTCTTTTCGACGAAATGAAACTTAGTTTATGTAATTCATATCGACATAGCCAAAGTGGACTAAATTGTACGGAACCCTACGAGACAACATCGTCATTATTAGATACTTCACTAATAACTGTTGGTACACAAACTGATCAAATGGCGGAAGGCATTTGTCAAAATTGTAATAAATTGAAAGTTAATAATAATCTGGCAGTTAACTTTGGTACTCAAACTGAAGAAATTGAAATGTTTAAGTTTAAGGAAAGAAAAGAAAAATCAAATAACGAATGTAATATATGTAACAATGAAAATTTTGACAAATTTAATATGAAAACAAAAAATCAATCAACAAATACAAGTTCCTGTGTTCTTGAAGTTTTCAAAGATGTAGAAATCATGAATATAGGAACTCAAACTGAAATAGAATTTAATAATATTAATAATAATATAAACAATTGCATAGGTTGTACTGAATGTGACAGATTAAATAAGACTATATCGAAATTGGAAAAAGATTTAAAGCTATCTAATAGTAATGTAACAGAAATGCAAAGTGTTTTAGATAGATATGAAGAAAATTTAAATGTTTTGAAGCGCTTTGTCGATGAAGGAAACGAGGGAAATGGATTTTTGAAATCAATTGTAGATGGCCTTAAAAGTAAGCTTAATTCGTTAGAACTTGAATTTGGTAAAGAGAAAGAGGTCACTAAAAAAGTGTATTGCAAAACATGCTGTGCCGAAATAGAGACGGAATTTGGTAATTTTGGTTATATATAGAGTAGTAGTAGTAGTAGTAGATTTGGTTAATTAGATTTTTACTGATTTTAGGGGGAATTTTATGTTTATGTTAGTTTTATAAACATACATTATAAGGAACAACGATTTCATTTGCGACGACGACTGATTAAAAATATATTTTGATATAATTTTATTCTCATACTATAAAAATAATTATAAGGTTTATTTTTTGTTTTTTTTTCTCATAGCGGAAACAGTGTGAAGACGCTCAGTTCCGTTCTCAACGCCCTACTTTTAAGATATTGCGTGTTGAGTGGTGGAAATGAATGCTTCACTTTGTCTTACTTAATATTAATAATCCCTCCTTCAAGTGGTAATCAAACTCACAACAACACTTAGAGTCAAACGTTGTCCTACTGCACTATAATGGTCTTAATTACACACTAATTTATGTATATTAATGGTATGGTATAGTTGTGTTGTCCAGTTTTACAGGTTTTTTTTGTAACATTTATTAGATAAATGCAATTTGAAATACTCCTAAGTATCTACTAGTACTGTTTTGTAGATTTATGTTTAGTATGTAGTTAGTTTTTGTGATTGTCTTATTAGTTTTTTGTAATAACTAATAGATGACATGCATTGATGTTACAAAATTCAATTAAAAAAAAACAAGTTTTTAAAATAGTACACGACGAGAATAATATAGTAGTTTAATATTTTTATAATAAGAGAACAATTAAGGTTATATGTTCCTTCGGTGGGCGAGCAGGATTCGCGCTTGTCCGATTTTTTTAAAAAGAAATTCTCTTGAGTTTTTATTATTAATCTGTTATTCATCCATGCATGCCTTCTGTTCCTTTAACAATCGTATTTAGGTGAACTGTGCACTCAAAGGTGCCATTTATTAGTATTATAAAATGTTATTACAACTAAACTATATTTTGTTTTAATAACTTTTTTGAAATATGTATATTAAATAATAATAATGGATAATAGATAATTACTTTTTAAGTTCTTATTTTGATTTTTTCACTATTAAAGTAAAAGTCACAAAAACATGAGCTTAAGTAAATCTCTTATCTCTCTTATTTTATGTTAATATAAGTCGTAGAAGAAAATATTTATTTAGATCGCAAATTTTAATAACTTGTCTAAAGTATGAATTGTTTTTCAGATCAATCAACAATTACCACTCAGACGGACCTCCCATGCTTAGATTGCGTGAAACGAAACAAATCGCATCCAAGACTTAAGAGATATTTATGGTAAGTATTTATATTAAATTTATTTTATATTATATGTCGTGGCGTGGAGGCACAAAGTGTGACTGTAAAACCGATTGTTTGTGGGTTCGATGTCCATTCAAGATGAAATATTTATAAAAATTTATAGTTCTTCGCTCTGATTTCGTAGCAAAGCGCGGCGTTGAGTTCCGCTATTCAACATGCAACGCAGAATTCGGCAGAAAGTCGGGAACGGAGTGTCTTAACACTAGGTTCCCTCCGTTTACCTTGCTGTGTGACGGGGGATACAGCGTGAAGCTGATTTTTTTTTATATATTATAATCATTTTCAATATTATTTTGTCGACTTCACATTTCATTTGAGGAAAAAAGGTCGATGTTATTTTAAAAAAGTTACTTTAAAGTAATCAGGGCATTTCGAGTATGTTAATATACATTACTTGTTAGATTTCATTGTTTAGTGTTCTTGGTGACTAACTACTTAAGGAAGCTAAGCACATTTATCTTTAACATATTTTCATATAATATCTGTTTTATAAAAAGTTTTTTATTTGGTACCGCTGTCGTAAATAATTTTGAATTTATTGTTTAGATATAATTGTTCTAACACATGTCTATTCGTTTCAGGGATCCCCTAAAAAGTCTATTCCAAATGTTTGCGATCATCTGTTTCGCGGCGGCAATCTTCCTCCTGTACAGCACCCAGGCTCACAGCGCGTGGCACTCGCCCTGCCGCGAGCTGCCGTGGCGTTGGCTGCAGCCCTGCGACCTGCTCGACCTGCTGCTCACCGTGCAATACGTGGGGCACGTACCTGTGTGAGCGCGGAGGGCGAGTACAGTATGTTCGACAAGTCGTGATTGCTCTGAACTTAGGTGTTTTTTGATTGATTTTCAATGTTTCTCATTTTTGTTTTTTTTTTCTTCCTGAATGTGCAAATATTCTGAAAGCTCATCTTCAATCTAAAAGCGGCCATGACTCTTCGACCATACTGAAAATGAATGTAAATGTTTAGGACTGTAACTTGAATGAACCTAGTAAAACTGAAAAAATAACCTAATAAACAAGGAACAATGTGGTGTTAGAGGTAGTGGAACAAAGAAGACAATAATGGGATATTTAAAAATAATAATTGGTCGTGTTGTTTTTAACTGTCCAGTATGTGGACTACAAGAAAACAGACATTTTTTTTACATTACTCCTTTTTTTTCAATAAATTACTTATGAAAAATTTTATACTTATATTAGACGTAGAGTTCCGCCACTCAACACGCAATGCCTGCATAATTCGGCGTAAAGTGTCCAATTTTATCAATTTCTCTTTAATAATTGACAACTATAAAAACAAGTGGGACAAGTATAACAATGTAAGCATTTTTAATTAATGAACAGATATTTCAAATATTTATTTCAAAAATTAAATTAATTTTAAATTTAATATTGCTTGCGTTCATGACAATTGTATTTTGAATGAACAGTGGAGACTATTAACACTTATTAATTTTTATTTTATTATTATCTCTTTTATTTTTTTTTATTTCAAGTTTTTCTTTAATAATTTTCAAAGTTAAGAATTTGTTTCTCTTTTCTGTACAAATTGTAATTTTATTTTAAATAACATAATCCTTTCAATTTTCTTAATATAAGTCATTGAAGTATTAATATCAATGTCTTTTGCATTGTTTTGTGGAACTGTTTTAATTAACAGTTATTAGAATATTTTAAATAATTCTTGGAGTAGCTCTTTCAACTTATTACTAAAATTACTAAGTACTAACAAACAATCAAACACCTTATTAACCCATATTCATTTCCCTCACAATTTATTATAAATTAATTATATTATTTTTTAATAAAGTAACATGACTTCCTCTCATTTCCTTATTAATAACTAATATTCTATTAACAGTCATAAATTTAACAACCGCACATTATTCGTGATAAAAATATTTTGATTAAATGATTTAAGAGACCTGTCTTCCGAGTCTTCCATAACCTTTGAACATCATAGAAGAGGTGCAAATTAAAATATATTAGATACTGTACTGGCTATATTCACATTATTATACCCAATTCATTTATTATTTTATCTCAAAGGAGTGATTAACTGTATGTTATTTTATAATAATACAAGAATTGTTAACTCAATTGATTGTGTGAAAATGTTCATTTATTTGAATTTTAATTGAGTGTGAGTGCACCTTTGTAATTGGTAAAGAATATGACGCATTTACAAAAAAACCCTGTGATAATAAGTGCCAGTGCTTAGAATAAGATTTTAATTGTTATTATTTTAATACTTTTGTAGTTCAATTGTTATAACTACATATAAAGAAATGTTATTAATTCCTTTTTAAATAGCAGTGCTATTCTTGTTATGCTGATTTATGTCAGCAGTATTTGATTTCTAATGCCGTTTGTCCTTTTGGCCATACACGATGGTAGTGGATTCACTTCTCACTTGAAGCAATTTATGTTTAAAATAAAGATCTGTAATCGTTCTCTTGAACTCAGTTTTGATTGTTTGCAATGTCCAAAGAAATAATAATATGGTTTCGTTTCAATGTAAATGCAGCAGAAAATACAATCAATTAAAAATAATAAATGTCATGGCTAAATTAATTAGGTTAATAATTAACCAAAAAATAAGTTTAATATAAAGACAACTTTGTGCTATATGGTTTTCAAATATCTCACTTCCACTTTTTTGCCCTTTATTCAATGCTTTATAAAAAGTGTTACAGTGATCAGATTTAGTTCAAATATGCGCTGTTTCCTTCGATAATCTGTTTCCATCTAGACTGCAACTTCATAATACCCCCCTTGTAGACGCGAATTTCAGCGTTAGTGAACTCCATGTTTACACGTCTATACCTTCTGAATGCAGTATCCAAATTAATCATACATAGCATCGGTTTGTAGGTTATCTCAAGACCTTTCAAATAATGTATAGTATTGCCTGATACGAGCTCTGTAGCGCTTTGTGCATAATAGCCGCGAAATTCAAAACAAAAAGGCGGAAGGAAGATATTTGACAACCTATTATAATTTTAATTAAGTTTTGTATTATAAGAAATAAATTTACGCACAATTAAATGTTAAAATTTACATGTATACACGTTAATTTAGAAATGCCTACCCTGCTTCGTGATACAGCGTGAAGCTGATTTAATTTTGAATATTTAGAAGTTTATATTAAATTAAAATAAAAGTATTTTTTAATTATTGTACCGTTGCATTTTGATTTTGCATTTTTTCGTTACGTTTATACAGTGTGACAACAATGTCAACAAACGATTTTAAACAAACTAATATTAAATAAAAAATATGACGTAATTTTTAATAGTTTTAGTCTCATGCATTTATGTTATTGTATTTTTAATAATAAAGTGTCTTATTATATTTTGTTTATTATTTTTATCTGCACACACACACAACTTAAACCTAAAATTTATTTGAAATGAAATAAGAATCTAACAGTAATTTTATTTAAAAAAAACAGCAATAATCGATTATTATTTTAAAATATAAATATACTTAATATTAATAAACAGCAATCCCCATGATGTATTCGTAAATAATTTCCAAAAAAATGTTGTTTTTAATTTTAAATATTTATTCTTAACGACATCTGTGGTAGACAAATCGCGATTCTGAGCTCCGACATTCTACCACACTCGTTGAAAATTAACCGAAAAAATATCGCTTACTCTTGATGAATTAAAATAAAAGTAATGCAATTGGCATTTGTATAATATATACAGTTCTACAAGTGCTATTTATCAATAAACTTCATGCATGTATCCTGCTTAGAAAATTCTTTTAAAGAAAGCGCAGTGTTGATACCGAATTACCTATCTAGTTATCATAAAATAAAAATCAAAGTGATTTACTAAAACTCCTACCCGCTATACCTTCCTACATTTATTTTTACTATTTTGCGTGCGCAGTAGATACGTAAAAACTGTTTACTTAAATTCGCGCTATATCTCACACATAAGACCGTTTTTACTTAGTGGCGGAATGTCGCGTTTATAATCGCTGTACGCTTGTGCCCCCTAAATACCAAATAAACATATTTAACTACAATATACAATTTTTAAATAAATATTTATATATCTTTTATTTCATTACAACCTATTTAATTTATGAAACTTCAATATAACGTGTAATTTTGCTACGATTCATTGCTATAAAAAAAATTCAACGTTCATACATAGTGGCCATTTACAATAAAAGTAATTTACATTCACGACCACATTCTCACAGCCTTCGATAATGACTCCTTTAAATCCGTATCCCTTTCAAAGGGTCCGCAAATTTAAGGAGCCCCACAAAAGGCGGCAAAGGTGTACAATAACAAAAGAATATTTGCAACTGAGAAATGCATTACGGAATACTTCCCACAAGTTGATTTCTTGTACGAAAAACTGATTGTGGGCTAAAGCGGATTAGGATGAGTGGACGCGGGTGATTGATTAGCAATTTAAAAAAAAAAGTTTTACTTTGACATATGTCAATATGGCGCCATTTTTGAAATAATTTGTGTGATCGAACATTTAGTGTTACTATATATTAAATAATGTATATTTAGTAATGACCAAGGTAATAATTATGTTTATTGACTTAGTACTTACTTTATTAAGTTAAATTGTTGTTAAGGTCTAAAAATTAGACAATGTTGGAAGCTGTACTAAAATCAAATAAATCAGCTTCACACTGTATCTCGCACACAGCAGGGCAGACAGGGGGAACCTAGTGTCAAGAAACTCCGTTCCTCACTTTCCGCCGAAATTCTGGCATTGCGTGTTGAGTGGCGGAACTCAATGCTACGCTTAGCCTCAACACCAAACCGAAGAAATGAATAAATAAATTTTATTATATAAGTGGGGATCGAACCCACAATCAAATGATTATACAGTCACACTTTGTACCACTGCGCCACGACTCGTCTCAACCTGTACTATTATACTTATAATAAATAAAATAATTGTTGTAGAGCCATCGTAAGCTCTACATTCACTACATTCTTTATCCATATTATACGTACTTCCTCTGACTTACAATGTGGGTGTCTTCAAAAGCAGAGTTAACAGGTACTTACTTGGCAAGCGTGTAGCACCGTAGACGCTCAACGCTCACCAGGCTTGATGCGGCCAACGCAAGCCTGTTCAATATTTAAAAAAAAATGTATTGTAATGTAATTTTAATAATAATTTAATAATATTTTTTTTACTTTAATGTTTCATTGTTAATATCTTATTAATTTGTAATGTTCATATTAAATTAAACAGTAATTAACTTCGCCAATATTTTTTTTATAAAAATAATTAAATTAATTTTGTTCTTAAAATATGCAAAGCACTTAAAATTTAACTAATAAGGTTTAATTTAGCTTGCATTATAAATATGATCGCACAAGCACACCTGTTACGGGAGCGTGGGAACGTGGGGTCAGGAGGAACAAGCCGCCGCCGCATAGTAGCAGTAACGGGAAAGCTTTGTTTACTTAAAACTTTTCGCTTTTCATCCGTTTGTGAATGAAAATTCTTGCAAATTATGAATGTAGGTAAGTAGATTAAATAATTTATTATATCTACATACAATTAGCTTAATAGTATCTAATATTTTTTCTAAGGCTGTCCTGGCATAGTTGTACAGCGTTCGACTGTAAGCTCGACAGTTATGAGTTCGGTTCCAGCTTGGGGCATGTATTATTTTTATTTACTCACTTTAGAATCAAGACAATACGCGGCTTTGAGGGCTGCCACTCTATATGCCTCTGTCTACTACGCTGTTCGAAAAAAAAACCATGATGGTGCTTCTTTATCTTCTAAAAATCCTGCACCATAAAAACAGCAGGAAACTCTACACTGTGTAGTATTTCATTCTCTATCGTTCGCTTAATTAGCACACGAAACTTTTTACGCGTATATCAGTATAGTAGAGTATAGTATAGTATTTTATACACGTGTATATATACTCGTAAATATATATATATTACACTAGACTAATTTAAATAAATATTAGATAGAGGCCGTCGTGGCGCAGTGGCACAAGGGTGCCGCAAGTAAACGCGACGCTTGTGGGTTCGATTCTTACTCGAGGAAGTGAAATATTTCTTTACGTTTATATTTCCATTTTTCTGGTCTGGTCTGGTGTCGAGGCAAAGCGCGGAGTTGAGTTCTGCCACTCAATATGCAATTCCTCCAAAATTCGACAGAAAGCGGGGTCCGTACCCCCAAAGTGGGGTAGTGTCTTAACACTACGTTCCCTCTCCCTATCCTGCTCTGTACACGTGACACTGATTCAATTTTTTTTTAAATTTAATATTTCCAAGAGTCACAACAAAACGAAAGTGGGTAAAGAATAAAATATATAACTATAGTAGAAATAATACAATGACAAACCCCCGTTTAAAATCACATGTAGAGCAAATACAATATAGGCTCAGACAAACCATAATTCTCGCGTTAATCTTTACAGTCCAAAAGAACATACTTACATATCTCCAAATATTTATCAATCAATCACATCACAAAGGTATTTTTTGTGAATACTCGGCCTCGACCCGGAAATCGAGCCCCGGATGTGGTCTTTTTTCAGTCAATAAAAACGAGTTGATAGCTTATGGGAGTTTTTGCGTCACCTGTTCCTATGGGAATTTCTGTGAGAATACCTAAAAAATGGTACAGATTTGACAGAAGATGTAACTTTTTTAGGCCTACTGTTTCTTAACAACTTCCTCTTATTAAAAAATATATATTTTAAACATATCTTAACAATTGATTGTTACAATTTAACACTTAATATTTTTGTGTAAATATATGTATCTTACTTTGGTCACCTACAAATATTTAAGTTGGTATTTCAGTGTAGATTTCTATTAAATAAAATTCGAAATGCAAAAATTAAATAGATTTCCTTTGCTTTCCCCTTGAAGTGAAATCTAAATTTATACGTAAAAGCTAGCAAGGTCAAATAAAGTCATAAAAAGTTCCCCGCGCTAAGTGATCGGTAAACATGTTGTTGAAGTTGACCCACAAGTTTCCCTTTGCTATGATCCTTTATAATCAGGTTAGGGTGACCACGTTGAAAATATAATATTGTATTTTTTATCCTTACACTATCGTTTTGTCAACAAAATGTCTTTAACGTGGTCATAAATCACTGTTGAATATTTACATATTTATAGAGTCGAAATCGAACCCACAAAGCTCTTCACGCCACTATTGACCTCAGAACTACTACTATATAATTTATTTCTAATAATATAATTAAATTACATACACATTATTTATGTTAATCGTATTTCGAAGAGACGCACCTTTCTCGATCTAACTCTATTATTTTCATCAATGAATGGGAATTAGAAATCATTTAGTATAATCCCATAATCTAAACAATTATGGCCACCCATAACCGGAAGGAAGGGCCGTTACGAGGACGGTTCACACGACCCCTAGAGCTTAATACAAGATATAATATAATGTGAGAAAATCTTTAACGCCGCGCCGCCCTGTTGTTTTTACTTGCACTTTCGATTACTATTTTGTTTTTGTTATACCTTCTTTATTGAGTGGAAGTTAGTTTTGTTTTATTTATTGATGATTGCTCTGTGCGAGGGTGTAATTTTTTTTAGAAGTAATATATATAAATATAAGTAATGCCGTAAATTCACCTAAGAGATTAAGTTTTCAGATTACCTCTGCTTACCATGCTATGTGCGGGATACAGCGTGAAGCTAGAAAAGATAAAACATAACAAAGTTGTAGTCGTCTTTTTAAAAAAAAAATTAACGGTTATTTACCGTAATGGCTCTTTATTTCTTATCAAACGAATCGTATAATTATTTGTGATTTTAAATACTCCCGTTTATTCTCGTTTTTTTTTAAATAATATTTTAATAAAAGATAAGCTATCGATGTATCTCTATCTTTCAATAAAACAGGCCTAGTAAAGCTATAATTGACACATATAATTAGAATATTTATTTCAACAACTTCATTAAGGCATGCGCATGATATCTATAGGCTATAGTGATGTAGAGATAGCGCATGATAGGTACCGACTACCGTATGGGAATGTTTCATCATACCAACCTACTCGAGGATATTTATTAATTTAGCTTCACGCTGTATCCCGCACATAGCAACGTAGACAGAGAGAACTTGTGAATGACGTGTTAAGACAGTCTGCTCCCATTAAGATAATAATTATTCAAATGAAAATATAATCTTCTTTTGATGATATATATATTTTATTTTCTATTCGCCCTAAAAAGAAGCTTAATTCATTTCATACTACATGGTTTTTTACATTTAACCCTCAAATGTCGCCGATTTCAATACTCCCCGTATTTCCTTTCTTTAGGCTGCTCTCATAATTCTCCTCTCAATGGCAGACCAATAATATAAATCCATCTAGGTGATACTTTTGTATATACTTAGTACTTAACTTAATATACGAGGCCAGTCGTAGCACAGGGGCACAAGCGTGTGACTGTAAACGCGACAGGTTGGGGGTTCGATACCCGAGGAAATGAAATATTTAATATTATCATTACTTCGCTCGGGTGTCGACGCAAATCAGTTTCGCCACTCAACAAGTAATGACCCCAGAAAATGAGGAGAGGAGTGTCTTAACACTAGGCTCCCTCTGGCTACCATGCTATATGCAGGATACAATGTGAAACTGAAAAAAAACAATAATTAGGATAATTAAAATACATATTTTCCCACTGATCCCCTTCAACGCGTTAACGACATGTGACAGCGGCCATTCACTTTCATTGATCATCACGCTATTGCATGCAATTTCGTCACATTCGGATGCATGTGGAAACAAATTTAGGTTTTGTACCCAACATTTTTATTTATAAAGTAATTTGAACCTTAAATTAAAGGTTATAAAGGTTTTAGAGTTTCATGTAACGGCATAACGTCTCGTGCTGCAATTTGGTGCAATTTTGAACTTGGCTTACTTTTCGTTTCCATGCTCTACGTTGAAACTAATTTAGACTTTAAATATATGTAACTAAAGGTTATTTTAGACTTTTAAAAGTGATATAACGTAACGTTGTATGACATATTTTAACAAATTTACTCTTGCCCTTCACGTCCGCGTACTATACTCTTATTACTACTAAACAAAGTTGGTTTTTCGATAAATTCTAATTATAATTTTGTTAGTAAAATAATGGTTTTCATTAAAAGGACCGTGGGAGAAATGAGTAAATTGAATATTAATATAAAACTTATGCATGTCGGTATGTGGGATACTAAAGGTCATTCGGAACACCTGGCCCGGTCAGCGACATGTTACATAATACAATTATACATGTAATAATAACTGTTTGTCCGTCTGTTAGTCTTTTACGACTGGAGTGATAAAAGGAATGACATAATGATAATTAGTATTAATGTCTATTTCAATACCAAAAAATGACAAGTATTTTCATTGTATGACAATTATGTTTTTTTTAAGCTTCACGTCAAGGTAGAGGCAGAGGGAAGATGGTGTTAAGACACTCCGTTCCTCGCTTTCCGCCAATTTTTTTGAAAAAAAAAGCAAATTTCTTATCACATTTACTATTTGACAATATTCCAATTTAACAAGTCGCGAGTTGAAAAAATAATAGTTTCCTACTCTCAGGCGAATCAAGGGCAGCACGCCAGCGCTAGTTTAATACTATAAACTATAAAGTAATATAACGGTATGCATCTAATAGTCGCTGGATACCAATAATGTTCAATTTTTAATTGTATGTGAGAAAAAGTGAAGATAACTCTCGAATACCGTTAATTAAATTTTATGTCGTAATATAAATGAATTTTTACTTAATTCAATCGAACTGTAACTGATATTGGTTTGTTTATCTTTGTCTATGAAATCCTTGTATAATGTAAATTAATTTATAAATGTTGAGCCGGTAACATAACAACTAATTTAAATAGAGAATGAATTATTCTGTTAATGCTGGCCATAAATAATGTTTTATTTCTTTTTTTGTTTATATTAAATGAAAAATAACTATTCTGAATGTGGTCGTTCGTGGCGCAGGGACACAAGCGTGTGAATGTATACGTGAAAGATTGTGGGTTCGATTCTCACTCGAAGAAATTATCTATTATGATTTTCTCGCCCTGGCACCGAGGCGTAGCGCGGAGTTGAATTGCGCCACACAAAAGCTCAACATGCAATGCCTCTAGAATTCAGCGGAAATGGATTCATCAAATATTACTTACTTAATACATATATTAAGATATATACATACTTATATAATTACATACTTTATAAAACAAAATTAATTAGTTATTCAGCATAACGCACCAAAAACGTTATTAAAAACATAAAATATACATATTAAACATTTTCAATTGCATGACAAACAAACATAGGTGGATCTAAGGTCCGAAATCGAACCCTTGCACCTTTCTACATTCCCACACAGCGTGGGAACCGCGCGACACCCCATAAAGAGCCCAATTCCTACACTAACCTATAAAAAACCGTACTCACCTTTTACGCTACGCTGCCCTCAAGTATCGAATTTATTTTGCCGTGTTATGAAAGAATTTAATATGGTACTTTATGGAATGGTGCGAATCAATGAAGTATGGATATTTTTTGTCAGTGTAGTTTGAAGGGGTGTAAGGTTTTTGATGGACGTGTCGATGGTCATACATTCCCATACTCGATTGAATGGGGGGATCAAAATTGTAGCTTCATTCTTTTTGTGTGTTTTTTCATGGTTTTTTTTTTTGGTGTATTGGTTAGATTAATACTTAGTTGTAAAATGCAATAAGTATTTGCGTATATAAAATAAATTGACAAGATAATTACTTTTTTTTAACTAATTGAAACTAAATCAAAATAGAAATATATAGATTTTCTTCATGATTTAATGTAAATATAAAAGTTTAAATTAAACTAAAATCTCGTTATCAATTTTAAAAAAACCAGAATGATACAATAAAGTGATTAACACAAAAATCGAACTTGCTACAACTTGCCAGCGTAACCAACAATTCAATATCACCTTTCTACAGCAGGTCCCCGCTTAGAGCGAGATAGAACGAAAACAAAACATTCCGATACAGTTCCCAGCACTGATACCCATAAGTTAGAACGAGACAGCATGATTCCCTCAGAATGTCTTCAAAACAGGATGAACAAATATGGTGGGCAAATTTAAATATTGTACCACGACCATTTACGTCAGTTAATTGTGAGACGTCGTGGAGGCAGGATCTGTTTAAGTGGTGTTAATGTTAGTGAATAGTTACAGAATGCCGTGCAGTGAAGATGACGACTCCCAAAGTGGTTTCATATCGGAGCCTACCCAGGCTTTATCTAAGGCTGAGTTGCGAAAGGTTAATATCTAATGCATTTTTTGCCAAAAAATTTTAAATGATTTAAAATTTGAAGAAGATTTGGATATAATATATAGGAAAATTTTCATTTCATTTTTTTGGGTGCGAAAAAAAATGATTTATTGAACGAGATCCATTATTTAATCCACTGTTCAATAATTCAAAGACATTGCACGCTTAGTACCGAAACCCAACACTGCACTTTGTGTAACCAGTCTCTGTGCATAATAATTACCGTGAGATTTTAAATTTGCAGACGAACAAGCCGATTATGGAGAAAAAACGACGCGCGCGCATCAACAATTGCCTCAACGAACTGAAGGATCTCTTGATGGATAAAGACGTAAGTATTTATTAATATGATGAAATTATTAGAAAATGGACATTTGAGTTATTGTTAATTGGAAAATTTTTATTCATGGAATTTTAAATTTATATTATTTTTATAAGAACAAAATTTAATTTAGTATAACATATTACTTATTCTATTTTATACAACAAAATTATACAATATAAAATTAAAATTCAAAATATAAGTTAACAAAAAATAATTATAAGAATACTATTTTTACATTCTTTTTTAATTTACTTACAGCCAGCTCGCCATTCCAAGTTAGAAAAGGCGGATATACTCGAACTTACAGTAAAGCATCTGCAGACATTACAAAGACAACAGCTAGCCGCTGCTATCGCCGCCGATCCCGCAGTTCTACACCGATTCAAGGCCGGTTTCGGCGATTGCGCGGTTGAGGTACGCAGATACCTCTCCCGGCTGGCGAACGTTCCGACTGGACTCAGATATCGGCTTGGAAATCATCTTAATACGTGCATATCTGGGTTTGAACGCCTTCATTCTGACTATCCACCTCTCATACCAGATCCTCTAAGACTAGATGATGAAAGGCCCAGTGCTTTTCACTATGTAAAATCAACGAAGCCAACTAGTCCACCACTCAGTCCTCTATCTTGTGATTCAGCGTGTGACTCTTCAACGGAACTAGAAACTCCGCCACGTCCAGTACAAAAATTCCCATTCCCTACACCTCCTAGCCATTCAGCGTCAGACCAGGATTCGAGTCCTGAGCAAAAGGCCACGGTATCTTCGACGACGATATCGCCGGAAACGTTGAAACAGGAAGCGTTGCGCAATAAAAAGTTTATGGAGCCCTTGTCAATTGTCATCGATGTTGAAAATTATAAAATTGGTATCGACGCCTCCCCGAAACGGGCCGTCGATTATTCAATCCGGCAAAAGTTAAAGCGACACGTCGAGACGATAGGGCCAGTGCCCAAATTGATAAAATTGGAAAGTGAAAAAACCATAACGTTACCAGAAAAAATAGATAAAATACATATTATTAATATTGATAAAGAATCAGAAAGAAAAGCATCAAGTGAAAAAGTTTCAGCATTCCGAAAGTTTCCAGATAGATTACCAAGTTATACAGAATGCAAATTAACGTTACCTGAAAGTATACCAGCTGTTGCAGAAAGACCTGTTCAAAGAAGTGTTCCTAGGACAGTCATAAGTCATACTGCACAGTCGTTAGCCCAATCGAGCTCTTTCAAACCTGAAAGTCCAAAAGAAAAGGCTGAAGCGGACACCAGTTCGAAATCACCGGTACAAGGTACATCTAGTTCGGAAATGTGGAGACCGTGGTGAAAGCACAGTCAACGTCACTCTGCTCCTCTAAAGCTATAGAAGATAGATCGGAAGTAACAAAGATAGAAACGAGGTTTGAAAGTGCCTGTTGAAAGTTTTAAGCATGTCTTCCATATTTATTTACAAAAAGTGCCTTAAAATTTGGTCTCAATTTAACTTTAATTAATGTTATATTGTGAGTATTAATATGTTTATAGTAATTTAATTACGTGTTTTAGTACTTTTTATGTACATCGTGATATTCCAAAAGGGAATATGTATTAGTGTTTACCAGTAGGTATTCTTATTGTTTTAAAAAAATGTATAATAAATATAATTATTTTTTTAAGTCTATATACAAAATATTTGTTTTACTTCAATCCTTCACATAAAACAATAGTTCACATATTCAGTGTGAAATTGGATCGTGAAAAATTGTAGGTTATTAAAAGAATATATATATTATATATTAAATATATATATATAGATATTCTCTTCATGAATTTATAAGAAAAATCTGATATTCAATAACTAACCATGATAACTACTTCGCTATGCTTCGGTTTTCGTTTACACATATGAATATAAAAGAATAATGAGGGAAATTGAAACAAAATTTTTAATTTCATACAGGACAAAATAAAGGTGCTGTAATTATTACATCACACGCTAGTGCCATAATAAACATTAATGGTATAAAGTTTTCACATAGAAAATAAAATTATATTGTTTATATATAATTTCAATTAATAACATCAAAACTGTATAATAAGTATGTTTACACCTACAAGAGATCTATTCATATCATATTCAATTACTTTCTTCACAATGAAAGTCGTGGAAACGAAATTGCAATATAAACCAAATTAGCTTTAAAAATCCTGGGTATTTTAAAACAGTAAATTAATTTAAGGAAGAACAAATTCCATACTTTTTATTGAAAAATCAATGATTAACGTCTTAAATTAAATAATGCAATGCAAAATAAAATTAATGTAACATTATTAAAACATTTTTATTAAGCCTTTTCATACAATGACTAGAATTAATTACAGTAGAAACTCGGTTATCCGGGCCTCAGTTATACGGATTCGCGATTATCCGTAGAATCAACCGCGATAATAGACATAACAATTTTGTCCTACAAATGCACAAAAGCAGCTTTTGCTTTTGCTTGTGTATAAAGACACCCGATTATCCGGATTGTCGATTATCCGAATGACTTACGACAACGTTTACTTCGGTTAATCGAGTTTCCACTGTATGTTACAGTCTTAAACCCCATTTGAGCAAAATAAAAAAAAATATTTTGTTTCATTAAGTAACCTAAATAAATAAATAGAGTATTTCATTTAGATTTAAGAAAATCCTTTCTCTGCTGTTGCAACTTCTGCTCCAATAGAGTTATCTTTTCTTGATACTTGGCGCTCTCTCGCGTCAACGCTTGTATGGCCGAGTCTTTTCTCGCTACTGCCACTTTTACTCTAAAAAAAATACAAATAACATACAGATGGGAGAAGAAGCAATGTCAAAAAAGATTTATGAAGTAATAATAGAGGCAGGGGGATCTCGATTGACCTTCGAAAACACAGTATCGATGATGTTGGAGGAATGTCACATAAAGCATAAGGATTGACGACAGTGGTCAAGGCGCGGTGAGCCACCATCACCACCATTCAACTCGCGATACCTCCAAAATTCAGCCCTTAGCCCTGCTGTATACGGGATACAGCGTGATGCCGATTTAATATTTAAAATAAATATTTTTCAATATCCAATACATACTTAGCATACAACTGGTGCATTTGTTCTTCGTGTGTTTTTTTCATATCTTCCATTTCTTTCTGCATCTGGTCCACTTTGGTCCGCCAGGACTCTTCACATTTCGATCTTATTTCTTCTGTTCTTGCTTCTAATTGGCTGTTTTTCTGGAAGAGACACAACAATATTTTTATTTCCTTGCTTTCATGTTAGCAAAAATAAAACAATTTTAAAATAAGTTTATAATAATTTAAAATTTATACAAAATAACAATAAGTAAATAACAATTACCCAAATCGGTTTACTCTTTATTATACAAAACTTGAAATCTGATTTTTGGTGTTATTTTCAACGAAAACGTACCTCTGTCAATACTCGATTTCTAGTTTCAAGTTGGCTGATAGACACTTCCAGTTCGGCGCCTACAACGAAACAGTAATATTACCAAACAAATTAATTAACAATTATTTGTAGTGTTAAGCCGGCCAGTTAAAAAATAAACCGACCGGATTAACACTGTGAATATAAACACTTATGTGTAGGGTAAAAATAATTTTAAAAAATACATTTGTCTTCAGTAAGTCGTATCCTGGCCTGAGCGTCCTGGTATCGCTTGAGCGTCGCTTGCTCTGTTTCCGCGAGCTCTTTCAACTCCACTTCATATTGTTCTTTGTTTCTTCTGTAAATTACATATTCCATGAAACTAAAATCTTAGTAACCAAATATATAGCTCAATTTAAAGAGTTAGATTAATTAATTTGGCACTCATTGCGTGTTGAGTGCCGGAACTCAACGCCACGCACACTCTTATTGCTAGAGCGAAAAAAATGTGAAAAAAAATGTTTTCTTTACCACAACCGTCGCGTCGCGTATTTTAGAAAATTTAAAATAAATAATAAAATACCTTAGAGCCTCTTGTAACTCTTTCCTCCCAGCCTGCGCCTCCGCCTCCATGCTCTCTATAGCTTTCTCTATCTCTCTGTCCCTCTCTAGCTTGTGCTGAGCGGATATCTCCGTCACTTTCTTTTTTAACGACACCTGTTGATCTGATTCGTACTCCTTTTTGTGTTCTTCAAATTCTAATTGTAATTCTTCGCGTTTTTGTTTTAGGTTTTCCTGAAATATTTTTTATTTTTTTTTATTCTTTTAGTAACGGTCATACCGTGTGCCGTGTGGTCCGAGCTTAGAATAGGATCACTCTGGTACTGTCGGTGTCGTAAGAGGCGACTAAAGTACGTGTGGTAGAGTCACGTCACCAGTAATGGCAACACGCATGGGCAGACTCGACCGGATTTAATACCACCCCCGGCATTTTAAACCGGCGTGAAGTAGTGGCCCTTGCCACTGCGTTTCGCATTAGGCCCCGGTGCCCTACATCTCCACCTTAAAGGCTGGCAACGCATCTGTAGCTCCTCTGGTGTTGCATGGGGTCGTGGGCGGCGGCGATCACTTACCATCAAGTGACCCGAACGCTCGTTTGCCTTGTCCTCTCCCATAAAAAAAAAAATACAATGAGTCACTCATTGTGCCATAAATGTGTACTTACTAACCTCAAATTTCTTTTTATCTTCTTCCATATTATTTTCGAGCTGTTGCTTTTTTTCTTCTAGTAGCTTCTCCTGTTCTTCTTTCCATTTATCTTTAAATAAAATTAAATTCATTAATATTTAAGCATATAAATGTGGCCGTCGCCATATGCAACGTCTAACTGTAAGCACGGAGGTTGTGGGTTCTTTCATTATCCTGCTATTTAAAATTTAAACTAAAAAAATACATTTATCTATTTTTTACATACCAAGTAGCATCTTCTGCACTTTCTCTCTCTCCGCGAGCTCAACGGCCACTCTCTCATTCTCCGCTCTCATCTCAGCTATGAGACGAGTTCGTTGTTCCTGATATGTTACTTCTAACTCCAGAATTTGTTTCTCCATCCTTTTATATATTTTGAAAATGTTAATATATTTAAAGTATAATTATATCATCGTTACATTAGCGTACACTAATATTACAATGATCCAAATAATTGAATTCATTTTGTATTTCATAAATAGAAAAGAAAACATTAACGGTTGGAAAAGACTAGATTTCAAAAAATCTAAGGATGAATAAATAAATTCCGTTTAATGTATCTATGGTAATATGAAAAAAAAAAACACGCTAAAATTAAAAATGTCCCCAAAAAGTAAATAAAGAAAATCATTTTGTACAGATAATTAAAAAAAATACTTAACACCACACGCTTAAAAATTAAAAAAAAAAAAAACCACTTATCAAAAAAACCATAATTTCGTACCTCGAACTAGCCAACTGTCTCTCTTTCACCAATGCATTTTCTTTCTCCTCCTCCAAACTCCGTCTCAAGTGTTCCATATCCGCAGCGTGTTTGGCAGCGAGGCGGCCATTTTGTTCAGCGTGAAACATTTTCAAGTCGGATATCTCCTTTTGTTGTCTGTCCGCCATCTCCCTTAACTCTCCTTCTAAACCTTTTACTGTTAGTTCCTAAAGGGACAAATTAAATATTGGCTGAATGACGATTTACTATGAATTAAAATTATTAATTAAAATTTAAATAATAATAGTATCGTCATCGCCACTCGCATATAGCGTTATCCCGCGAGAACATAATTTTAAAACACTCTGTTCCCCACGAGGAAATAAAAATGATAAAAAAAAACAATTCCATTCAATAATTACTTTACTCAGAGTGGATTGGAACCCACACTAGTCGAGTCTACAGTTGATATATTACAAGAAAGTTGATGTTATACCTTAATTTTTTCCGCCTTTTGTCGCACCCATCGTTGTCTAGCAACCTGAAATACACAAATACAACAATGAAATAAAATAAAAATTAAAATTAATTAAAAAAATTAAATCAAAAATATAATAGATTAAATCAAAAATAGATTACTCAATAAAAAGGAGAGCAGTTTGTCGTATTTTTCCCGTACCGGGAATCGAACCCGAGCCTCCTGGGTGAAAGCCAGGTATCCTAGCCACTAGACCATACGGGAGTTACAAATCATGTTGAAATTGAAATACATTTAAGCTTTTAAAATCTTAATACTTTTAAGATGCAAAAGATATTGTAATTGTATATATTACAGTATCAAAAAATACAATGTATAGTATATTTGCTTTATAAATATATAATTAATAGGTTTATTATTTCAAAAAAGTCAATCGATATCGAGTTACGTACATCAGTAATATGAGAATATCAATAAAGTGTGACTTTATTATCAGCAAACAGATTTCTGAGAAACATAACAGATCTATAATAAATCAGTCCTTCAAGGCGATTAAAAAACAAAAAAAAAATCCATAATAATCTAGCAAAGTCAAATAGTTGAAAGAAAAATTCCTTTAAAAATATCTTCACTTTAGTGTCATTAAAAGCGATTGCTATAATATTGATGCAGGGGTTACTCAGACTTCTTATTTAAAAATATCTATATAAAAAAATATTTAAACTTATATATACTTAGAAACAAATGTATATATCTTTTAATATTTAAACATCCACAAATCGATAACATACTTTTGTTTTGTTATAAAAAAATTACAATTTATCATTTCATATATATTACTTTCAGGGAAAATGAAATTATTTTACTTTCCAAATGCACTTCACAATGCTCTAGAACAGCATATATATATAAATGATTTTTATAACGCAAAATATGACCTGTTGTGCGGCGGCCATTTTGTCATGTTGATTCCTTAGTTCCAACTTATATCGTTCCTCTAGCGTTTGGGCTGATCGCTTCCATCTCTCTTCCAAGGAGCGTCTTTCATCCACTAACTGTTCAATGCGATGATTCAATGTTTTCTTATCATTTATTAGCTGTTAATGAAAATATGTTATGTTAACTTATACGGTATAAGCGACAAATTAACAGAAAATTATTCTTCTAAAGTCTTAATAAATATTTTTTTTTAAATGTGAAATTAAAAAATACAGTTTCACACTTTATCCCGCACAGCAGGGTAGGTAGGGTTGCTTTAGTTCTGGTGAACTAAAATGGCCCAAAAATAAAAAAAAAAACTTTAGCCATATAAAATCTGACAAACAAAAAAGAAAAAAGCCACACACCTGATCGATAAAAGTTTGGTGTCTCTTAATAGTTTCTTCACATTCTTGCTTCACTTTGAGAATATTTCGATTCGATTGCTTCTCTAAGTTACTTACTTTTGATATCATCTGAAACAATGTATTTATTTACAATAAATAATAATAACAATAATAAGCACTTAAAATTTTTATAAAGCAATTTAATTTTGCATTTATAATTTGTATAAATATCATGACTTTAATTTTTCTCTACAATAGGAATTATATTTTGTTTTGTGTGTTTCCAGCGACAAAATCTTAAATAATATCTAACAAATATAATATTTTCAAAATTTAAAACATCTTCTAACATTAGACATATCTCGCACATGAATTTATTGCATAAGTAATTGAACAATTTATACCTGTTCCTTATGGTTGGTGAGACTCTCTTGCAGTAGTGTAATACAACAGGACCTCTCTTCCAGCTGTAGAGACGCCGTCACTAGTCTTTGAGCTAGTTCTGTTTGAGGCAATTTAATAAGCGCTTCCAGTCTAGTGACATAAAATTTTTAATTAAAAAAAAAATGTCCCTAGCGTATTTAAAACTAAATTAAGGTACAATTATAAATTAAAAGTAGTCGATTTATAATTTACCATTGTGATTATCGTTAACGATGTTTATGTACATAGTAATAACATCTGAATATACAAAATATATATATATTATATATACTATACATGATACAACTTACTTCGGTATTGTTTGAGGAGTTGCATGAGTAACGACAGATAAAGCATCGTTAGCACTTTGTTCGACTTTTTCCAAAAATTCGAAAATTTCCCTGTAAATATAACATAAATTAATTTCGTTACAAAATACAATTATAGTAGGTACGTCATAAATAAAGATTTACTTACATGAAGTTATCTTTGGGAGTATTGCATCTCTCTTCCTCTTTTACTTCAGGTCCTGCAGTTATATTATTGCCCACAACAGCAGTTACAGGATTATCACCATAGCTTTCAATTTCTTTTAACATCGAATAAATATCTAAAACTGAAGATTTTGCGTTCAATTCCATACTTTTTGGTGTTTTTGGAGAAATTTTTGTACTTGTGGGCGATTCGATTTTACTTTCATTTTCCGTAATTTTATCGAGAACAGTTGATTTTTCTGAAGTTACTTGAATACCAGGCTCTGAAGAGCAGAATTTGTCATCAAAATTATCAGTTTCTAATAACCGTGGAGACTGAATCGACAAAGACATCCAAGATTCTATATCTTTATCATTTTGAACGCTATCTATTCTAGCGCTTAATGTAACTCTACTTGTCAGAGTATTATTTTGCTGTCTCATATCAGGCGCATTACTTTTGTTTATATTGCTTCTGGCATTTCTGTTATTCCAAAATTGTTTGTAACTTGAGTTTTCTTCAAATTTTGAGTTAATATTGTTCAATTTTTTGTCATATTTTCTCAAATTTCTAGGTACATCCTTTGGACAATCGCCTTTTACTTTTAGATAATTTTGTATTAGCTCTTTTGTGGTCACTTTGGATACGTCTCGTTTAGTGTCCAAAGAATTTTTATCGCTACTTGAAGGAATATCGCTAAAGTTAGTTTCTTGAGAATTTTCACTAGAATCCCTTTTATCATCTGAAAATTTATTCTGTTCAAACAGTTCATCTATATTAAGAGGAGTAGGTGACACAGCATCTGTTTTGATATCCTTCAGTGTAAGCTCGTGCAAATTGTTTATAGCTTCTAGTTCTCTTTTATAGTCTTCAATAACTTTCGACGTATAGGCTTTTGTTGTACTATTGAGAAGATATGTAGGATACTCTGGGACTTGATTTTTGTTAGCATTTTCAGCTGTTTGCTCACTGATTTCGGGTGTTGGAATATCATTTTTCGTTGGAGAATTTTGAGGTGGTACTGTGTTAGAGTCAGGTCTTTTTAGAAAGAAATCTTTGTATAGTAATCGGCTATGACTCAGTGGCTCTGCCCATGTTTTATCAAGTTCATAATTTTCATCGTTTTCTTTATGCAAAGGATAATCTAAGCTCTTCGGAAGATCGCGTTTATCTACAAAAACAGATTTTTTCGGTAATGGTGATCTTGGCAAGGAATCACGAGTTAATTTATCATCTTTTAAGCCACCATCAGCATACCCTGAGTCTTTTGATGACGTGTCTGTGTGAATTCCAGTGCTTGACATTTTACTTTTATAAGAATCAAGAGTATGGAAGTCGTTATAAAAATTACTGTAATTATCAGACTCTTTAATATAATTGCTGTTAGTTTTTGGATATATTACTTCGCATTTGGCACTATCAACAAAAAGCTCCATATTTTTGTCAGCCTTTTCGTTATCACAATGTATTTTTGGTGTCAAACTTCTCATGTTTTGAGAAGGAATGCTTTCAAGATCTTGCGTAGATTCTTCCTCAACTAAAGATAGTTGCTGTCTGGTTAGGCCTAGCTTACGAGAATAATTATCTAAATTTCTTTCAATTTCTATATTAGGGGCAAAAGAAACCCGGCCAAGTAATACACTATCAGTTTTTTCATCCTCATCTAGGGATAAAAAATATGATTCATAAGCTTTATTTTTAAACTGGGCTGTAGAAGCCTGCATTCCAAATAAATCTCGGTTCTTAAAAGGTGATAGCGATCTAGGTTTTTCTGTAATTGTCACTTCTAAGCCATAATTATTATCGTTTGTTATATCATTTTCAGATCCTATAGGCTTACGTCCTTTCTTAGCAATATTTCTATATTTTAACATATTTTTGGCATTTTGATTCTTATTTTTATAAGATTGAGCCTTAGCTTTAATTTTAGTGCCGAGACTTATAAAGGTATCTTCAGAACCATAATCAGATGCATTGCTACAAATATCTCTATTAGTTTTAGGTGTTGAATTTGTGTATACTTTAGAATTTGCTAACAATTCTTCCGTAGGTGGTAAAACTTTTACAGTCAGTGGTGAATCTGAAATGTTCTTTTTAATTTTCATAACTTCTTCATATTGAATTTATATTTATAATATAAAACAAATTCAAACAACACTCACAAAAAGACTGCAACATGTACATAAGGGTTGTAACTGACAAAAAAAAGTATGGAATGGAATAATGGAATGTGAAAAGACAGCTAAACTAATTGAATAGAAAAGAGCCACAATAGTGTTATATGACAAATATATTTAAGTAATATGAAGTATGTTATTTTGTCCATATTATTGTATATAGTATTATTTATTATTGTATTAGTATTTAAAGTTGTAGCTTACTATTGTAGTTCTGTAAAAAGTCAGCACTAATTGTCTTTAAAAATGATTTTGAATATGATCCTCTGTCCTTGGTGTCCGCTGAAAATGGCCTTTTATATCTTTCTTGAACATCCTGGAAATATTTGTTAACACAATGCTTATCTCAATTATGTATTTTGTATACATTTTGACCTTACAAGACTATAGAATTGAAAATAATCCATAGGAATGGAATCTACAACTACTGTATCACCAACAATCGGAGAATGTACCACTCTACCATCAGGACTTCCAGTATTTTTTCATTACCAATCAAAATACGTCAATAAATAACATTGTTGTAATATATATGTCAAAATTTTCCATGAAGTTCAAGTATTTTCATCATAATTAGGAACGCATACCATATAAATTGTATATATATTTTTTTGCAATGTGATTTATGTTAATAATTTTTTTATTTTATTATTGATTTATTACTGTTAAATCATGAATTACCAAGGCACAAGAATTTTGTAAAGCAGATCTTGGGCGGTTTTTATTATTTTTCCGATCTTCTTTCTTCTTGTTCCTATACGTCAGATTAACTGGGGAGCCGAGCAGGCGCAAATTGTTATTTTCTTTCGACATACCTACACTTACTATGAAGGTATTGGTAGCTATTGCGCTCACAGAAGCCTAAAATATCGATAAAACAGGTGACAATTTATTTGTTGACAAGCTACCGTTGCCTAGCAACCGCTGACATTTATTTTTTCAGCATGGCAATCAGGAATTTTATGTATAAATGTTTTATGTAAATAGTATATACTTTCACTTAAAACTAAATCAAAAAACTATAGAGAACATTTATTATTATTATTTTGATATTATTAAATTTTAAATATACCGAAATTTAAAATGTTACAATATAGCAATAACAAAACGCAAAAAACGCATGACGCAAAGTGCGGATATAATTGGATGCGGTAGTTTTGATCGTTGTCTCAGTTCAAAGTGAAGTTCAACCGTAATACAGTTTCACTTCAGTCAGAAGTCCTCTCACGAATCGGAAGGTTGCGGATAAAATTACAGTGGTAGCTCTGAGTTAAAATTAGTGCGACATTTAAAAATATTGTGTAGACCGTTCATCTGTGAGCTAATTTATTATATATACGGTATTTTAAATAACAGAAAAAATGTTCAGCGGAATCGCAGGTAAGATGTGAATTTATTACCCATTCGTTGATTCATTTACTTTTATGTAAATTTGAAAATTAAAAAAAAAACTTTTAAAAATTATAACATACTGATAAATATTTGTAAGTACGGTTTTTTGGAATTTTATGTATATTTTTTTGGAATGACTTCATAATTTTATTGTAGAACAGTTGATGCTTGTAGCTATTTTTACCTACTCGGTAGCTCATTGTAGTTTGCCATCATACTTTTCTACAATACATTTTACCGTATTTTCATTATTACGTATTAAGTTAGTTTTTACTATTAGTATAAATATTATTACATACATTATTACTATACATTTGTAGTGGGGTTAAATACAAAAAAAAATTGAAAATGTTTGACGTATGCAAAACTGTATTTCAACATATATTTGACGTGTTGGGTGTTAGTCCCTTGTGATGTCCATACATTCTATGAATCAATTTACTTATTTCATGAAAAAAAAATATACAATAGTAATAGTAAACAGTACCTATATTCTTTTACAATAGTTCACGACTTACATATTAGTCATAAATTTAGTGCGTAGTGCATACATTGCCACAAATTCATTACTTAAGTTTAAATTGCTTATATAGCGTTTTATAATAAATAGGTACAGCGTTAATATTTATTTACATTTATATTTCCATTTTCTTCGCTCTGGTGTAGAGGTAAAACGCGGCGATGAGTTCTGCCACTCGGAGTGTCACTGAACGGAGTGTCTTAACACCGAGGTTCCCTCTGCCTACCTTGCCGTGTGCGGGATACAGCGTGAAACTGAGGTACAATTTTCTTTCGAGTCATTACGTCGGCATCAAGACATTTGATGAAAAAATCATATTCACAAATCATTTATTATTTTCTTAATATCTAAAAATGAATTTTTAAAATATGTGCTTCGTCTTCAGTTAAGGTGGAGGAAATTCTTTCAATATATATGCGAGTACCTACACGAACTTTTAATCTGTTTCATTTCATGATTCACATTTTTCAACGGGAGAATTAAGTACACATAAATTTGATTCTCAAAGAGCCTACACTACCTAAAACAAAAATAAACGTAATAATAGTAATTAACCATTAAGTATTTATGGTTAACTACTGAGGTCAGCCATAGGACGGCACTCGACCGTCCATAGTGTGAGATAACAATTGTTTTGGAATTTATATCTGGCATCTGTTAATGAGTTACAAGAGCAATGGTTGATTAACTCGTGAGTCACTCGCGCTCGCTGGATTGAAGCAAATACAATTGTGTATAATTAAATCTCAAAATATTCTCGAGAGTACCTAAATGGCTGCCGGTCGCCGGTAATACTTCAAGTGGTACTTTAATTATATATATTAATATGGAATGGATAAAGAAATTAATTATTTAAATAAATAATTTGTTTTGTATAGATTTGTTTTTTATATTCGTATGTCTTTGGTGTAGGTAAACAGTAATTTAGCGGTATGGTGTGCGACAGAAATCAGTGTGTCTTAATTGTAATTTATATATAATTCAAGGTTCAAGAAATACTTGATAAATATTCATTTTACACTCATTTAACGATGGATTTATACAATTTTATAATGTATGAAATTTACATGAATAATGAATATTAACATAACTGGACTGGAGTGCCTTAAACTAATTAAAAAAAATGAGTGAATCAACGTAAAATATTTACATTTATGGTAAATATGATATAACATCATATAAAACGGTTATCTTGTATCCTATCGCTTATTGCCTTTAACAGTGGAGACAGTTACTTATGTAATTGTGGGAACAATGGCATTTCCTTTAGAAGCTGCAGTGTAAGATTTTCTTGGAGTGATGACATAATACTATATAGTTATAGTTAAACTAAATTATATATAGTTCGTTCTAGAAACAGATAGTCAAGTTAATTGTTTATTTAATTATGACAGGAGGATAAATTTAATTACTTCGATCATCAAACTAGGACATGATAATTGATATGACATTTAGAATATTTTTCGTATTTCGTTGAGTTCCGCCACTTGTTCAGTAACATAATGACTCGAAAATTAAAAGAAAACAGGGAACGGAGTGTCTTAACATTAGTTCAGAACGTGTCCAAAATAAAAGATGAAAAAATTAAATTAAAGAAATAAGTACATATGATACCTTTTAGATAAATATCTTTTAGAAAACATATAAAAAAACCTCTGACTAAACATATTTCCTAAGTTCGGAATACAAAACATTTTCAAAAAAAACTTTTTTAATCAGTTTCAATGAATACACTTCAATATTAAAGATTCAAAATCTTAAACTAATTTGAAATATACAAACTACGCAGTGGGAAACGAACTATGAACGACGAATTAAATTTACATTGTCAAAATGGCCAGAAGCGATAAATAGCGACGACTCACGTACTCGCTTAATATTCGAGCCAACACTATAAATCTCCATTATGTGTAATAATCATTTATATACAAACATGTGTAACTTCGAAGTGTTGAAGTGGCTGTATATTGTATTTTATTAATATATATATAATTACTATATATTACCTATTCGGAATTCACATTACGCTTATTTTGGAAGATTTGGAAGAAGTACACTTAAAGAAAAAAATTGTATTTTTGAAACGCAAGAACTACCATACTATTATAATAGATTTCTTAGAATAAAGAAAGAATCTGGGCTACAAAATATAAAAATAAAAACAAAATTAAAATTAAACCTAATATAAAATTTAATATTATTACATACACTAACTGATTGATGTTCTGAACAGCGAAAAAGCACGGAGCAGTGTGCGTCATTCCGCATTCGTTTGAATCGATAGTTTTGTATCTTACATCACTGATATTAGCTTCTTAACAATGTGAAATATGTCTCACGAGTTATAACTAGTGTTAGCGGTTAATTAAGAAGAGAAACTACTGGGCCTAATTGAATGAAACTTTTGTAGAATCAAATGGAAGTTATTACGCATCGAACAAAAAAATAATCACGTAAATTGGTACAGAAAGCTTAATCGGTGTACAACCATAGAAAACATATTAACCGAATTAATAACCACTTCTCTTTTGAAGTCGATTGAAAAATATATTTTATAAGAGTTGAACACAATTCAGTTTTGGTATTAATTGCGAAAAAAGAAACGTTGCCGTCTTCAAAAATTGTTAAATTTTATATATTTTTATTTATATTATTAATTATTACACTAATTCTATAAATATAGGAATAAAAAAAATACAGACCCAAATTTATCTATATATATTAAATTAATTTATATATATTATATATAATATATCAGAAAAATGATCTAATACAACTAGGTATATATTAATTTCAAAACCTAGTCCTGTGATATAATTTTTAACGTAATTTTTCTGCTTTTAATAGATTATAATCAAATGGTCGTTTCTAAGCTATTAATTAATCCAGTTTTCGGCAACACCCTGGAAGCGTCGCGTATGTGGGCGTCGTCACCACTGGTGCACCTGCACCGGAACGGAGTTCACGGTCATGATATATAAATAGAAATATTTATGATTTCATTAATACTATTTTTCATGTAAAATTATTACTTTACATACTGTATATTTTATTTTTTAGTCTATCCTAGGAATCCTAAGATCTTGTTTATGTCCACATAAAATATGATGTCCATTTTCTGTCTATTGAAAATACATAGTGGCATACATTTGTTTCGATTTTATACTTCGAATTGGAAGAAAATCTGAAAAAAAAAGTGTCATTAACGGAATCCTCAATAATTTGCTTTTAATTGAAAATTACCAAACTCCATATATTATATATAATAAAAAAAAATAGGGTCGGTTAACAAATCGATTATAGAAGCTAAAAAATCAATCGGCAAAATAAATTTCGAATTTATATTGATATAAAAACATAATGACTGTATATAATACAGCTGACCTTTGGCATGTCGAGTGTGGATTGCTAAGAAATAAAATTTGTGTTGGTCACGCAAAGGTACGAGTCGATAGTCATGACACATTCTGCTTTTACTTTGTCCTATCTAATATATTATTGCAGTAAAAATATAGCACACATATTTTTTAATAATTTGAGTTATAATATAATATAATAAGTTGAGTTCTGCCACTCAATGTGCAAAGCTTGCAGAATTCGGAAGAAAGTGGGGAACGGAGTGATTTAACACTAAGGTCCCTCTGCCTACAATGCCGTTTTGGTATACAGCGAGAAGCTGATTTAATTTATTTTTATAATAATTCTATAACAGATTTCTATAATCATTAATAAAATAATATTAAAATCTTATAAACTGAAAAGAAAAGAAGAATACAGACTTAAATTATACAAAATAATATGTTTACACCTAAACAAAAATCTTCGCAAAACTAAAACAATCAAAACAGTCTGTAAGCACAACGGTGACATCACCAAGGTCGACTGGTAATTGTGTTGTTGTCTCTCTCCCACTTACCCAATAATAGGTAACGCGAAAGGGACAACAAATCGACTTGGCCCATCGTGGAATGTTGTCGGTATTCATTTTGAAACATCTTATCGGCTTCCAGACAGTTTGGAATATGAGGATTATTTTATAAAGGAGTAGGTTGGGCAATACTCGACTGCAAACGCGATATGTGCGGCTTCGATTTCCGTTTGATGAAAATAATATAATATAACGTCTCATAGGACGCACCAATAATCTATAACTGTCTTCATTGAATTGCTGAACATTAGTCTTAAAGTAATCATGTCAAAGGATATTCAATTGCTTTTAGTTATTTTCTATCATTACATTACTGTTTGCTTGATTTCGGAAGCGTTCATGCCTCACGGAAAATATAAAACTAACAATATATATAAATATGCAAATTATATTTAAATATGTAGGCTATATTCAGAAATTCTACGTATAGAATACCAAATACCTTTCCTTGTTTCCAGTTCTGCATTTATAGCATTTATAGCACGATTATTGTCGATCAGTATGAATACAGAGCATACCTATCTCATCTCACATATCTCAATATTTTTTATGTGCATTTCATCGATAGCGACGAATGAGTAGGAAAAATGGCCGCTTCGGCTTTATAATGTATGACAGAACCATATAGGTACACGAAACATTGTCCTCATTATAGTTTACTCGATGAAAGAAATTATTTTATTCTCTGTTTTGTTCTTAATTTTAAAGTAAGCATAGTTTTGCTATAATTTTTAACCGAACTCTAAGTAATTTAAAGTAACTCTAAACTTCTACAAGAAGTAGTTAATAGAATTATTAGAGAATTTCAACAAAAATAACTTATAAATTAACATACTCAACACGTAAAGCCTGTAGAATTTGGCGGAAAGTGGCGTACGGGGTGTCTTAACATAAGGTTCCCTCTGCCTACCCTGCTGTGTGCGGGATACAGCGTGAAGCTGATTTGATTTTATTTAAAAATACATACTCTTATATCTTAAACACATTCTCGTCTGACTTTTGAGTTTTGACCTCCTTGTACGCAGTAAGCTATTTCATTTATATATACAGATAAAATGATAATTATTATATTAATTAAAATTACAGTAATTATTCACGTGCCGATCAGCAATTTGCTAATTGTGTGGACATGAACTGCTATTCAGTTTTTATTTGATATTTTATTAATATCAAGTTTAAAATAATATGTATATCTGAAAGTAAAATAGAATGGAATATAATTAAGTAGTCAATTATAGTTATTTTATAAATGTGATAGTTAATATTCATTTAGGTTTTGAACACAGTAAAATTTCCAAAGTTACGTATAATAATCTTAAGGTGGACTTTGATTGAAGTTGACGTATGCCCTACGTTTGTCCTTGGCAGGTCACAGAGTGTAAAAGTTTATGGCTACACCTTTGTAGGTATATATAATATGAGCATGCTTACTTAAGAACATTTCACCCTTATTGATATGAACCCATAAATTGGTACCAGATTTAAAATGATATAATATATATTTTTTCCATATTAATAAAAATAATTGATAAAATTCATTTTACTCTAATACCATACAAACTTTCTTTTACCATACAAATACAGATGATAAATATCCTAATCTGTCACTTTAACATTAGGAAAATGTGATAGTTAATATTATAATGATAGTATTATAATATGACGAATATAAATACAGGAAATTTGTTAAATATAAACAAACAAACATATAAATATATAACATACATATAATATTAAAATATAAACATAAATCATTTAAATTCCTTATATATCTAAGCTAACGCGTTGCAAAGTGCGCAGTTAAATAATACACTTTAGAGACAGTTAGGTATTAGACAAAGCATTATACCGGTAGTAAATCGCTTCGAGAGTAATGACATCACGGGCATGAGGTCACCGCTTCACCGGAAACTGCTGGAACGCCCACAGTTATTTTATTGAATAATGTATATTATAAAATATTTTACACTCTAGCCAATTTTGTATCGAGTCAGGGAAAATAAAATGCGGTTAGCGGTTACGCATCGTCCTTTGTGATGTAATAAGGCATAGACACAAGATATTTTTTTAGTGTCATGCCTGATTCCGTGCACAGTGGCGTAAGCAGAGGGAACTTAGTGCGAAAACACTCTGTTCTCCATTTTCCGCTGAATCCCGGAGGCTTTGCGTATTGAGAGACGGAACTCAAAGCTGGGCATTGGCTCTATACCAGAGCAAAGAAAATGATGCCCCTGCGCCACGACTGGTCTCGCATTACATTATGTATTTTGAATTTCAGTATTTATTAGATTTTTATAAGAAATTTTATTCGTCCGATGCTATGATTAATTATTTATAGCATATTAAGGATTTGAATTAAAAAAAAATAATTAAAAGAATATTAAACCTGATATACATCTATTAAATATTATTATCTGTACCTCCCTACTTGCTTGTTAAATTAATAATTGATGAACTTTTTATATACATTAAATTTCTCTGTCATATCGACAGAGATAAAATGAAAGTATGTTAGTGTTACAGTATGTCATTATGTTACTAAACAACATTAGGATAGAAATCTGTACTGGCGTAAATAATTTAATCTTAATTGTGACAGTTGTAAAGACAAGTTATTATGTATCGCATCTCATGTCTTTTATGGATGTCGATCTAAAAACGTAAATTATTTATGTTCAAGATATATCGATTAGAACATTTTAGATTGTGGATCTAAAGCAAACAAAATAAATACGTTATAATTGCATATTATTAGTTAGGAATTAATGGAAATGTAACAAAATCGATTTAAGAATCGATTTTTTTCCAATATATTTCAATTTCTGCAATATGTTGTTCAGTGTTAACACTGTTTAATCCAATTATTATACGATCAGTAATATTTTTAACAATATATTATTAATTACAACAAGACAATGATACTCTTGATTGACCAGTCTCATATTATATAAATATTGTATAACAATATATCCATTCACAGCTAACTGTAATACAATCTGCCTGACGTATCTTATATGGAGAGTAGCGGTCAATCCTTTCTATCTGAGGTCTTCCGTCATTTAATATTTAACCACGCGGGATGCATTATGTATTAATTGATAGATATATTAAATTATAGGGGGAGGGGGGGTTACATGCGGGATACAGCGTGAAGCTAATATTTGACAATTAAATAAATTAAAGCGCATTATTTTTTGTAAGAATATATTCTGCTTTTTCGCATATCCCGCTATTGAAATTGTCTAATTTAATAATCAAATAGAAATATATTTCTTAACTGTTAAAACATTTGGACGTACTTATCTAACTGCAACTGATTATTTATTTGGAATATATCTTTTTGACACTGTGATTTGTCATCTCTTCGCTTGTTTTTTTTTCCAAATGGAAAATTAAGATTAAGATTTATATTAATAATTTCTTATTAAAAAGTGTCAAAGTCAAATAAAGGCGGATCTGAAACGTCTTTGCCTAGCGATCCAACAACCAGTCCAACGATCAATACTCGGTTTATGTTCTAGGGCCAGACGTGCTGGCGCTAGTATTCGTGATAGCATTTTATTATACAATTTGGCTGTATTAGACCTTTGCCAATTAGACCAGGCGATAACATATTACTGTTTTATTGTATTTACAATATGTACATGTAAACATGAATTGAGTATAATACTTATTTCTTTTTTTTGAACCCTTAACTTCAAAGTAGATAAAGCCTTAGACAGTCTAGTGTTTTGTAAACTTAATGGGAATGTCACTTAACTTATTAAAGTTACCGCACTAGACGAGTGCTAGAGCAATCTGTAATCGCTGGACCGAAACTATCTTATCGCTATTATATTATAAATACTATTGTTTCCATTTTTTATTCTAAAATATTTGTTGTTTATCAACTAGTATTAAAAATATATCTTCTAATACTCACCGACTCTAGATGGCGAAACCTAATGTATTATATGATTGGTAAATTGAAAATGTTATCGACTAAGGTTCATAAGGAATCGAACTCTTAATGACCGTACGAAACGGCATAGAAAACTCTTTTTTTAATTTCTACTTTGTTTTAAGAGTGTCGAAATGAAAAAAAACATTCCCCCGAATGGAAAACGAACTCACAGCCACCACGTTTGCAGAAAGTGGAACCTGATAGCGCTAGGGCAGATAATTGACAAATAATATAATAAAAGTAAATAAATAGTATTACAGTGTAATCTAATTATTTCCACACATTATATCACGAGTAGATATGGTACGGGCGCCGTCCACCATTTCACAGTCTAGCTTCTAAAGCCAGACGACCTGGCGCGCGAAGCCCTTGGGAATGTCAGGCTTAATGGAATTGGCCGTGCTTAGAGAAATATGTAATAAAATAACGTATTTATTAAATATTTTGATCTAGATCTTACTATGGCTTTATATTTCATATAATTTGTTTTAACCATCTAAAAATCTCTAGTTGTATGGTGAGTTCAGGTCCTTAAAATGATAGAAATCCTTATTTTTTATGTTTTAGATTTGAAGCAGTGGCAGTACTACCACTCAATCCTTAGACAGTATTAGTCTATTTAAAAATATATATAAAACACTGACTTTATAAAGAACTACCAATTAACTATATCTCAAGGCGCATATAATAATTATGTGCTTACAAACATATGCCAGTTATTAAATATTTTTAAAATCAATATCTAGGTCACAGTTAACAGTGAGCTGCTGTAGCACACAAGAGCATTAAAAATTTAAAGCTTCGTGTCTATATAGCGCTATCACTAAAAATAAAACGGCATTTATTTTATAGTAAGTATATAAAATGTAGAACGTATTAAATATACATAAATGACCTCAAAGAATTGATATATTTTTCTTTTTATAAGAATGGCCCGATTTAATATGAGTATTCGAACGCTATAGTTGTATTGCGCGAGTCGAGAAGTTTTTTTAGATATTTTAGCATAGGACCAAAATAAATGTCTTATTTTTATAACAAGTAATGCGTAAGTGTATAGTGAGAGTATTAGATATACATTTTTCGTGCACGAGAAGACGTTTAGAGAATGAAAATAATATCGCACTGTATATTCCATGTAGCACTATGGGCAGAGTTCGAGAGTATTGAGAGGCGGAACTCAACGCCGCGCTTTATTTACAGAGTAAAGAAATTACAATTACTCACTCCAACGTATGTGAATCGAACCCACAACGGTCCTGCTTTCAGTCAGACATAGTCTCATAATGTATAAAATAATAAAGTAATTAATAAATTTTAGAGAAAAAATATTGTGTGATATTGGAATTTTTGTAATATTTTTTTGTTTTTTGTACATAGTAAATCTTAACATATTTATATATATGTTGCTATCGAAAGGCAAAGGAATATAGCAGATTTATTTAAATAGACGTTATATAAGCCTTCGATAGTATGGAAACTGTTATCTCTCAATATAATTTTAGGCCGCAAATATTTACACACTATGGTCGAGATTATCGCTGAAGTGACGAGAAAATCTTGAATACACGCTAGACCGTTTAACCGACCTTTTTTTATGATTTTATTTTAGTTTCTTCCAATGTGTACAGAAATATCGGACATTGAGGTCTTCTAACTAGATAGTGGAAACAAAAATTCGACAAATTGAAACCAACCACAGTATGGAAAAATAGAAAAATATTATATGAAAAAATGTGAACAACAGAGGTAACAGAGGCCGTCGTAGCGCAGCGGCACAAAGGTGTGACTGTAACGCGACGGTTGCGGGTTCGATCTCCACTCGTGGAAGTGAAATATTTATTTACATTTATATTTCCATTTCTTCGCTTTGGTGTCGAGGCAAAGGGCGGCGTTGAATTCTGCCACTCAACACGCAATGCCTCCAGAATTCGCCAGAAAATGGGGAACGGAGTGTATTAACACTAGGTTCCCTCTGCCTACTCTGCTGTATGCGGGATACAGTGTGAAACTGACTAGTAACACTATCAAAATTACCTAAATAATTTTAAAAGAATATATTTCTGAGTCAAAGACTAATTATTATGAAACAAGAACTCGAGTTACTCCAGTAACTAACTATTTATGAACAGGAAATGAGCCGGGGTTAATGCAACACAGATATGTAACGATATTCGTTCAGTAAACTTCAATTACCATACTGGATTACAATGGTCCATTATAAAAGTATTAAGATGTTAAAGCCTAATTTAATTTATGGAAAGATCAATGAACTTTACCAAAGATTTTTTAGATAGCACAAGCTATGTATGGACATGACATATAGTAAAATATTTAATATTTTCATCTTGGTCTTGGTCTCTGGTAACAGACAATACCATCAGAATTCGGAGGAAAGTGGCTTGCAAACACCGTTTGTAGTGGAGGACTGCTTCGCTCAGTCGAGCCAGCGATTGTAAAATTACAGACAAACCTTCTATGATTTTCAATGAATTTCGAATTGGCCAACAAACAGTAAAAAAATATATAGCTTAACCGCCTTATATGAATATTAGAAGAATTACGTTAAATTATAAAATAAAATTTAATTAATTACATTTTAAAGTGATTTGACGACATAGGATTAAAACTCAAACCCGTATAATAATTTTAAAACGAAGCCTGACTGCAGTATCTGCATCTAGAATTGAGTTCGCTACGAGAGCCGGTTAACGAATAGGTTGAGGTCACTGGTCCCTCTCCGTATAAGGATCTCTCGAATATTTTACTGGCATATGCCAACTTATATACTTAATATAACGAATATATTGGTATAACGTTATTTTTAAAATGAATATTATTAAGAAAAATAATAAAATGTAGAATTATAATATGTTTTAAATCTATATTTTAGTATATTCTATTGTGTGTTGTTATATATTGTCTCTTCTAGTTAATTAACTTAACAGATATCTGTACTGTGGCCATTTTCGTTTATTCTTGTATGAAAGGACAGCATCACAACTATCTATTAAGTTTTGGAAAAAAAATCAGCTTCACGCTGTACCCCACATACACTCCGTTTCCCACATTTCGCTGAATTTTTCGAGGCATTATGTGCTGAGTGGCGGCCTCGATGGTCTCTATTTTACTTAATTATTATTACATGATTATTTATTATTAACCTTAGATGTATATAAGCGAATGGAAATTAGTTAACTATAGATATATTTTATAAATATAGTCATTAGTTACATTATACCTATATACTCAGCATGATTCATATTTCCAATTTTTATAGAGATTTGATATTTAAGCTCTCTAAGCTCGTTTGTAAAACAAAAGTACATGTAATCGTAAGTAATGCACGATTTTTAAATACTTTATCATATTAATTTTTGAAATTATTGAATTATCCTTAGTTAGTGTAGTTATTTTGGCATGGATTTGATATTTCATTAGAATAGTTTACCATGTAGTGACTATAAATAATTGTTATTTATATTTCCACGCTGTCCGATAGACAAGAACCTTGGTGAGTTCGCATTTATTATTACTGATCTTTTTCTGAAAAATTTCACACACATATATATAAGAAATATATATTTAAATATAATAAGAAATATATATAATATTTAAATGGCATTTTTATATGAATATAAGAATTCTACATACCATGGCTTCTGCCCCAAAGACCACAATCTTTGGAAGATCCCATGTCTGATACATATAAAGGGACACTTCAACTGTTTCACCATGGCATCAGATCCAATATCAACTAATAATATTTACAATTATATATTTTATCACTAGCTTATTAGTAATATTACTTCATTTAGGAATAATTAAGGCGTGTTTTACTCTATGGAGTAATGTCGGTATGGGCGCGGTTACTTTTTACAGCATTAGGTAACAATAAACAGTTATAACTTCGACCTTCCTTTAAAAAAATATGTATATATTCATATTAAAATAAGAAAAGTTATGTGATTTCAGTAAAAAATCATTTATTCTACACAATTTAATAGGGCAAGCTATAATTTTCTATAAATTATTATGCCGTTATTGATCTACTGTCGCCGCAGTGTGTCATAATGCAGATCCTTCATCTTTAAAAAGACCTGGTGGACGGAGGAAACATAAAATCTTGAAGATCAATACAGCCTCTTGTAGCAACGTCTTATGTAACGAATTGTCTAACCAGAATATCTGTTCTTTTTTCTTCTAAAAACTTATATAATAATATATATATACAGTTGTTGCTCATGATGATAGACGGCTGTATTTTTAATACTTACTGTCTCTTTATCTTTGTTAATCGATTAACTAGTCGTAATTCAAATAAAATCTTATTTTTCAATGTGTCTATAGTACGTAGATAAGTAGGGTATTTACTAATTCTAGATTTTCAATAAAAAATATATATTTATTCGATAATAATATACATTCATTTTAAATTGTTTTTTTTTTACAATTTTTTTAGGATTTTTACAAGAGTTTTTGCATTTTATTATATATTTCGTATACAATATTGTAAGGCATCTAATAAAAATGTGAAGGTCGTGCGTCTAATGCGTCTATTACGTGCTACGTATGAATTAGTTGGTTTTATACGGACTGTGACTAAGCGAGCTATTATTACTGGCCTCACATTACTTTACATTTGATTTTAGTGTTACATATATTGATAAATATCTGAATTATCAAGAAACGCTTATTATGAAACTACAAAATGATTCATATAAGTATACATACATGTATTGTACATGGTGATTGTAGGTTCAAATCAGCGGAATTAATAATTATTTAAAATGTCCGTGCGGTTCGGTTAAAAATAAGGGAACCAAAGGGAACGTAATAAAATCTAATCAGCAAAAGACTGTAAGAATACGGCTCTTACCTTCCATACAGTCTTGGTCTACCTCCAAGGATGTAGTATTTAATTTGATTTGTGAAAATTAATACTTAGATATATTTTGTAAAATGTTTTAATTTTTAAGTCACGCTAAATGTATAATAAAATATGTAAACAAGTCTATGTTAGACTAACGCTTTGCTTTTTTAAATTTAAAAGTTATATTATAACGACTGGTCTAACCACAAGTTGCAAGGTCAGAAGAGGCTGATATAACTTGAAACGAACTTAAATTAAAAAAGCGATTTAAATTAAACTTACAGTATTAGTACAATTTAAAAGTATAGAAATTATAGAATAGACGTATTGTTTGAGTGACGTCACATCACACCTTAGGTAGACAATACCTCTAAAATAAGCGCAAAAATATTAAAATGAAAAAAAATAGGCAATAGTAAGGTACTGTCGACGAAAAGTCCAAAAATCAAGTCTGTACAGCCTTGAACTGTAGGGAGGCCACGATTTGTCAACCTTACTGTAAGTAGATTGTATTTATTATATAAATTTCCAATTAACAGGCGCGTTCCGAAGCATCGGCGAGAAGACTGCGTCCCTCTTCGACAGGAAGAAGAAGGATGCCGAGCAACTCGCCGCTGAGAAAGTATCTGAAGCAACCCACGTTGTAGAAGACCAGGTGAAGAAGGCGGGTGAGCTGGTCAGCGGGGCGGAGAAGACTGCGGCAGATGCTGCTAATTCTGGTAAATAAGTAAATCTTATTATTATTATAAATGTGAACATTTGTTAGGATGGATGTTTTTTTCATTTTCATGCAAAAACTTTGGATCGGATATTTGGATTAATGTAACTATTTTGGATATAATAGAATGATATATTATCATAAAAATAGAAAAAAAAATGTATACAAAAGATACTCTGCTATTTATCACTTACTTCGTATTCCTCACATAGCCAGGTGTAACCTGGGAACTTAGTGTCATTCACCTACTAGCTCTGAAAAAAAATAATAATATGTAATAATTAAGATATAGTGTCGTTGGTTTCCAAAATTATCTATCGTTGAATTAATTTCAAATGTTAACAGTATATATAGAAGTTGTTTATAACCTTGAATAGAGTCACGATCAATAGTGCTGACTTATATATGCTTGTATATGTACACTGAAGTATTAGGCTTTTTGTAGTGAAAAAACATAGCGAGTAAATGGGGGAAAGTAAATATAGATAGATCTTGACCAACATGTACTATAATATAGATAGTTTATGATGCAATCCATTGCGCTCAGTCAGACATTAAAATCATAACACACTAATAGTAGATATATGTATCTATACAAGTAATACGAAGAAAATATAATATCTGTCATCAGGTTCAACACAAACCAATAAATAAGTTAATTAATAAGTCAACAACCTCTATTAGAATTATAAGTAAAAGATAAAATTTCCATGAAATATTCGAGTGATACGATGACCCTAAACTAGGTCATGTAATTACACAAACATCTTTAACATTAACCTAGACTAGACAAATGCTTATTTCATAAATATGTTGCAAGTTTCGGTTGTGGGTTTGATTCCCACTCAGAGGAATAATTTCAAAGCGCAGCGTTGAGTTACGCTGCTGAACAGGAAATGCCTGGAGAATTAGTGGAAATTGGAAAATAGAGTGTACCAGAATATTAAATGAAATAAAAAAAATATCCAATAGTTACCAAACCGATTAAAAATAACAAAATAACAAATATATTCTATGTTCATGTTTATAGAGGCATATTATAAATCATACTATCACATAGACGGATACTTAGTCTTTTTAAAATCCTACAGCTTCCAACGCCAAGCATTCAGCGATCGACGCGCTGGACAAGGAATTGGCGAAGGTGTCAATTGCTGCAGGAAAAGCTGAAGATGCTGCCAACAAAGCCGTTGCAGATGGCAAGAAAGTCGTCGACACTACTAAAGGTAAGTGAGATATATGAAAAATTATTACTATTTTCCTTTCCGCTAAGTATATACGTCAAATTTTAGGTTTGTAGTTTTATGTATTTTAATTGTTTTCTCGTAATTATATATAATTTTTTTTTATTATGATTTTTTATTTTACAAGATTTCATCACTTTTCGCCTTTTATGTAGCTTTTTACTATAGCTTAGTTTAATTTTGTTTTATTTTTCCTTTGGTTCTATGTAGATACTATTGCTACAACAGTAGATAATACGAAAAAGGCCGCAGAATCTGCAATTAATACAGCTAAAGGTAAGAATTGTTTTAACTTTGCACATATATGTATGATTGCACTTTGGTGTATGAGTCCACCTTCATAGTAGACTTGGATGGTAATCTGGAATCGGATTTAATTTTACTAAATGCTGCATGTTCCACTCAAATTCTATTACACTGGTTTGGTAATTAGTTAAGATGTACACAGTATTTTTTGATGCAAATATTTTCATATCAATGTATTTTTATTTATTTGATATATAATATATAATTACATTATCAAACCCAGCACCAAGTTTTGTAGATAAAACTCAGAAAGCAGCTTATTCTGCTTTAGAAGGCCACTTGGAAGCCACTTGGAAGTTATAAACTACTAACAACTAGCTAGCTTGAGGATATCTCCAATTTATTTTTTTTAGATTCTCTAGCGAGTACTGTAGATTTTACATAAATAAAGGCTCAATTTGCTTTTGAAAGAGGCAAATCTGACTACCGGTTACTTACATTTATCTAAAAAATTATTATTATATTTATAAATAAGGTATGTTTGTAGAATAGTTTTACATATAAATAAAGTTAGTTACCAGTTTCTATGAAATATTAAATATAGCAATTATTTTAGATTCAGTTTCAAGTACTTTAGATGCTTCAAAGACATTAGCGACGTCTGCTTTCGATGCAAGCAAACAATACGCTTCAAGTGCAAAAGGTAGTTTTATGACGCCATTTTCTTTTTTAGTTTTATTAAAAGCCACCGAATCGTTTTGTTATTATTTTTCCTATATTATTGTAGACGCACTATCCAGCACTATACAAAGCACAGTCGACACAACACAAAAAACAGCGCATTCAGCGCTAGACACTGGAAAATCCTATACAGCATCAGCTAAAGGTATTCTATGAAGGGTTTGATAATCTTTATTCTTTATTTTTGTGTTAGTATATTTGAAATTAAAAAAAAAAAAAACTATCGTTATAGATATATTTGTCCTTACTGTTAACTTTTGCAGTTGTAAATATTTTATGCTTTTTAATATTATCTCCATTTGATTTAATTTTAGATAGTTTAGCAAGTTCAATAGATACTGCACAAAAATCAGCACAGTCTGCATTAGACTCTAGCAAATCATACGCTGCCAGTGCAAAAGGTATGACTATGAACGTTGTATATTCGATTAAAAATGACAAATATATAGAAAAAGAAAGGTATTAATTATATTATCTTTTAGATACAGTACAAAGTTCAATAGACAGTGCGCAAAAAACAGCACAATCTACCTTAGAAACTGGAAAATCATACGCCGCTTCCGCTAAAGGTATAATATTAGGACCAAATTAAATTTATTATCGTTTCGAAATGTAAAAAATATTTTAATGTTCTCAAAAAATTCTTAATCTGTAAATATTATTATTTTTTAGATTCAATTGTAAGTACGGTTCAAAGTACTGTAGATACAACTCAAAAGACAGCTCAGTCTGTAGTTGATAGTGGTAAATCATACGCATCTAATGCTAAAGGTAATTGCCAATTAATTTTTTATGTAAATTCAATTCCATTCCATTAAAAAAACAGGAAATAATAATGTTATAGTAAAAATCATGTTAATTTGATAGATATTGTAGCGGAAAACGTAAATAAAACTGTTGAGGGTTCTAAGAATATTGCCAATTCAGCGGCGGATACAACAAAGACGTATGTGGATAGCGCTAAAGGTAGATCAAAAGGAGACATACATTTTTTCATTTGTTGTGTTGTTATTAATTTAAATCTTGTGCTAAACGTGTGATGTATACATATTATTGTAACTAAAAATTAAACCCATTTAATTCTGGTCAACTGCCATTAATTTAAATAATTACACGTTCGTTTCATGAACATATTTTGCTTTTTTAGATTTATTAATATTTGTTTATTTGTGTTGCCTATTAACAAATTTAGATTCAACACAGAACACATTGCAATCTGCATTGGATTTTTCAAAGAGCTATGCGTTTTCTGCTTTCGATGTTGGAAAGTCTTATTTAGATAGTGCTAAAGGTTAGACTAAAAGCTTATGTTTGATTTAAATATTTTTATAATTTTTGGATATTATTTCATATGTTATATGAAATTCGTAGATACAGTAGCGAGCACAGTAGATAGTACAAAGAAAGCTGCTCAAAGCACAATTGATACTGGAAAGTCGTATGTGGAGTCTGCTAAAGGTAAAAAACACTATAGATAAACAAGCTTCCTCGATATTTTTTTTTTATTTCTATTTTCGATATATTTTGCTTGTAGATACAGTTCAAAGCACAATACAGAGTACGATAGATAGCACTAAAAATGCAGCTTATTCTGCAGCTGAAACAGGAAAAAGTTACGTTGACTCCGCTAAAGGTAAAAAAAATATATATATAGTGCCTTCATTTATGCTTCATTAATGAAATTTTTGCTGTAATTAAAAAAAAATTAAAAGAAATTATTAAGCTAAGTAAAGAGTGTAATGTAAATCTAAAATTGTAGATACAGTAGCGAGCACAGTAGATAGTACAAAAAAAGTTGCCCAAACCACAATTGATACTGGAAAGTCGTACGTGGATTCTGCCAAAGGTAAAAATAACTATGAGTTAGACATTATTTTTCGTTTATATTATATTTGTAATTCATCAATTCTGCTCGTAGATTCAGTTCAAAGCACAATTCAAACTACAGTTGATAACACTAAAAACGTAGCCTCAGCCGCGTTTGATAAAGGAACCAACATGATTGGAGGTGTCAAAGGTATATAGAATATTATTTATTATTTGAAAATTTATATCAATGACGGCATAATATTTATTTCTTTACACATGTTAAATATTTACGTACACATTCATTTCTCAGTAAGCTTTTCCATTTCGTCTATTTATAGATACTGTAGCAGGCACTGTTCACACTACTGTAGATACAACTAAAAATGTAGCTGCACTAGCTGTAGATAAGGGTGCATCTCTAGTAGGCGCCGCTAAAGGTACATCACGGATATACTCGTATAACCAAAACAAAGACATACACCTTTATCTTTATTATCTATATATTTATTTTTTAATTTGTAGATACTGTAGCGAGCACAGTAGAAACTGCAAAAAATGTAGCATCCTCAGCCGTTGATAAAGGTTTAGCTGCTGTCGGTACCGCTAAAGGTATTGCAAGACGATTCATTGTAGAATTAAATTGATTTTGCTAAATTTCATCAAAATATCATATCTTTTCTAATGCTTGTAGAGACAGTGGCGAGCACTGTGCAATCCACTGTCGTTACCACTAAGGATGTAGCAGCGGCAGCTGCTGATAAGGGAACATCACTAGTAGGCGCTGCTAAGGGTAAAATTAACTCAATCAGATAGTCGTTCAATATGACCATAGCACTTTTAGATTTAAATCGTTATACATTCAATATTATGAATTTATCCATAGATACTTTAGTGGGTACGGTAGATACAGCCAAAAATGTGGCTGCATCAGTTGTAGATAAAGGTGTTGCCACTGTCGGAAGTGCTAAAGGTACAGTTATTATACTATATATAAATATATTTGTATTATTCATAGAATAATTGGTGATTTATTTTCATTAGAATCTGTCGCGAATACTGTACAGGCTACAGTAGATACCACAAAAAATGTGGCGGCGTCTGCAGTTGATAAAAGCGCGTCACTCGTAGAGGCTGCTAAAGGTAGAATGCAATTTGGTTGTGATCACTTAATTTACAGAAATCTTTAATACATAAATAACAAAAAAAAAATATGTAATAAAATAAATAACATTTATTCCTCTCGTAGGAATTAATATATTCACAATTAATTTATTTTAATTATATGTCAATTTCAATTATATGTAAAGTGTTTGTATTTCCATTATTATATTATTTTCAATTAATTTTTGTAGGCACTGTCGCTAGTACAATAGACAATTCGAAAAACGTTGCTTCCACAGCATTAGATAAAGGCTTTTCATTAGTTGGTTCTGCAAAAGGTAGCATTGGCACTATTTTTTTTTTTAATAAAATTCATCGCACATGTTTATATTCGTACAGTTTCATTTAAATAACTTTGTATTTCACTCGTAGACTCCGTTACAAGCACTGTAGATAGTACAAAAAATGTAGCGGCGTCTGCAGTAGATAAAGGGGCATCTTTGTTAGGAACAGCAAAAGGTATTTAAATATTGAGATATACTTTATATTGTATTTCATTTTCGCTTGCCCTGTTTTGATTGGGTTTTCTTATTGTAGATACCTTATCTAACACGGTTCAAACCACTGTAGAGTCTACCAAGAGTGTAGCGGGTTCAATATACGATAACAGTGCTTCACTGGTATCAGGCGCAAAAGGTATACATGGTTTTTTTTAATTTTTTGTAATTAATTACGTTGTGAATTATAATATTTGTTTATTGTCGTATTTTTAGTTTAATTTATTTATAATAATTACAAGATCATTATTGTATATTATATATATGCTTTATATATAAATAAACTTTAGCATGTATTGCACTTTAGTTGCTTTTCTTACTCTATGTTTTTAAACTATTTTATAGATATAAGTCCTTCGGTGGATGCTGACGCTACTAATACTAAATCCTTCTATGATAATATCAAAGGTACTTTATCTTTCGCTTTAAAAACCTCCTTCTTTGCTTGTGTAACGGTTTTTATGTTTATTGTTTTGACTGAAAGGTAAGTACAGTACTATATTTGTATTATGTTAGAAAATACCTTTAATAGTTGCAAATATATACATCGTTTTCGAACCTTTTTTGCAATTAGACATTTTTATTTCTTTTTATATTGTTGATCAATCCTATTTTTATTAATTGTTAAGTTTTTATTTATTTTGATTATGTTATAATTTTAATTTAGTTAACTAAAGGTTTTTCTAACATAAAGTTATATTTAAGAACCAATACGTATATATAATATAAATAAATATAAAAGCTATATTATACGATTTAATAATTATAGATGTGATCGTAAACAAGTTTGACGAAGCTAAGTCCGCCATTGTTAATGTAGAGAAAACCACCGAAGACTCAACGGGTATTTGTGTTTGGATTGAAATGGCTTTGATTAAAACAGTCTAGCAATTTATTCTATTAGCAATCTATTCTATTAATATTAAAAATGATATCAGCTTCACGCTGTATCCCGCACACAGCAAGGCAGAGGGAAACTAGTGTTAAGACACTCCGTTCCCTCACTTTCCGCCGAGTTTCGGAGGCACATAATAACTACATTTACATTTTTTAATTTGTGACAAGTTGAAAACCATTTTGAATTATCATAAAACTACTTTTAATCATGTAATTTGACCGACCGTGACCAACTGATATTAAATTTAAAATAGACTTGGAATAGAAACTTTCCATTGATAATTCTTCGTTGATAAATATAACCTATGACCTGATTGTATTATATTGTCGTTTAAATAAAAATAAACCAATTTAAAATAAAATAATTTAATAATTTTTAATAAAAATAAACGTTTTAGGTGCTAATATAAAAAAACATTTAATTACATTCCCAAATATGAAATAAAAGATTAATAAAAATGTAATTAATAGCAACATTAACCTAATTTGCTTTCGCTATTTAAATTGATTTGTGAATTTAGTCGTTTATTATTAACAACGTAAACAAACTTTTAAATACAATTTTGATTGGAATAATTTCTAGGCTTTAATTTACATAATATATGTAGTCTTAAAATTAAAAAACTGTTTGTGTTTGAATAATAACAAAACTTATTATAATTAATTGTTTGTTTATTAATAAAATAAAATCAATTTTGACAGATACGATCAACGCTACAGTAGATAATACAAAGAAGACAGCTGAAGAGGCAAAGGCTCAAGCGTTGAAGGCCGCTGAGGACGCCAAGGAAAAGGCCCGAGTCGCCGCTGAAGCTGCTAAGGAGGAGGCTAAGAGGGCTGCCAGTAAGTAATTGAGATTTTTACGCTCGAGAAAATAAATTTTATAAGTTTCAAGTAATAAAAATCTCTGTGTTAGATTTAGATGCGATAATGAAACAATAGATTACACTAATATACATTACACTAGGGTTGCCTAGAAGAATCCTGTCGTAATGATCCTCTCTGAATGTAAGTATGTGAATTGCTCATATTCTGAAAGAATATCGTATAAAGAATTGGAAAAACAATGGTTGCCAGCTCTCAGCCTGCCGCAAGCCCAAGTTTGCCTGGTTCAAACAGGTCACTTAATGTTAATAATGAACTATTGAGTCCAATGATGGCAACATCTGCTTGCGGAAACACAGATCCCTGCAGATTTAACCAATGAGATCTGGGCCATTAAAATTTTACAGTAAATAATAATCTTAATAAAATGTTACAGTATTATTTCAGACTAGGGATATAAAAATATTATAAACAAAGTATAAAAATTTTACGATAGCGAGATTCGAATTCGCATCTCTTGGATATCATTCAAGTGCTTTGACCACTAAGCCGTACGTTTTTATCGAGATACATCGAAATTCTTATACGCCCGCTTACAACCTATGATCTCACTATCAGAGGTGCCGGTTCGTGTCCCTATATGTAAATTTTTTAATTAATTTTCTAAAATATTTAATCAATATTTCTCGATATGTTTAATATTTAGTTTAGAATTACGTTGGCATTGAGTGAACTACATCCTAATGAAATGGACAGTATGTATACAAATATGATTGAAATTCAACATGTATCGTACAAACAAATAATCTTTGGCCTTCTGTGCCATTTAGAGATCTAAATTTAGAGTTACATTTAGAGTTCGGCATTACAACGATGATTGTACTTTACAACTGATCTAACCAACAAGGGTTCGAGCAAGCTGTTGTCTAATTATAAAAAATTAGGAGCTGAGCAACTTATGTTCCCACCATGTTATTATTATTTAGAATAATGCAATGAGAATAATAATGCAAATGCATCTCCAATTATGTTAAAATCCAAAAATGTTAATATTTCCAGATGCCGCCGTAGAAGAATCAAAGAAGGCAGCTGAGAAAGCGGCAGCCGACGCCAGCAACGCCGTCCACAGCACCGTCGACAACACACTGAAGAGGGTGGAGGACGCGGCCGACCAGGGACTGAAGAATGCTGGACAGGTCGTTGACGCCAAGATCAAGGATGCGGATAAGTTTTTGAGCGAGAAACGCGATGCGGTAAGATATTATCTAATTATAAGAGTAATAAAACATACCTCTAAACTATATACACTGTTCGAATATTTTGTTTTTTTTTTAGGTTCACCATATATATATATCCCACATATAAACTTCGGCAGAAGGAAGCTGATTACAAAATTTCGAAAAATCGCGCTTTAAAGTGGTGGAAATTAAGGTCGAGCTTTATCTTGTCACCAGGACGAGAAAATGAAATATAGATTATTGTATAGACTGGAAATCGACTTCACAACCGTCGTGCTTAGACAATGTCCCATTGTGCCACGACGACACTATATATTAAAATGTACTTTTCCTTTCAGTTGGTTTCAAACTTCTCTCATGCGGCTCATGACGGCGCTGAGGGAGCCGCCGGGCTTCTTAGCAAGGGCCTTGCTGTCTTCCCTAAGTAAACATTCAGTCATCACTGACTTCATCATCAGTACAGAATAACTTATTTTTAGTATTCATTAGAAAATGGTCAGAATAAAATATCGAAGATTTTTTTATTTAAGTGTGTTCTCTCACATCAAATATAAGTTCTCTAATTCGTTCATAATCTTGCACAATCTTTTTATTTAAGTTTTAGCTAACGTCTTTGTTGTTAAGTCACAAAAAAATATCATTTTACTCGTTTCATTATTGTATTGTAAATAATAAGTTATGTTTAAGATATTTTTTTGTATTGGATTGTATTGCATTTGTTGTGCATTTCGGACATGCTTGGCGTTAACCGTCCATCTAGCCTTTGACCTTTGACTAGCAAACGTTTATTAAGAGACATTTTTAAATTATTATTTAAAACTTATAGTAAATAAAATAAATATAGAGGTGACTTATTTATATTTCAAAGTGTTTTTATATGTAAAAAATCAAATGTGCAATTGGATATATGATAAAAACGATGAAACAAGATTTAACATTATATATGTTAAAAATGTCTCTGAATAGAAACTTTCGACTGCGAAAATACTTGAAAATAATATGTGATCAATACAATGTTGCTAATAGAATTAGGCCATCAGATAAAACTGCTTCGCAGTATATTTTATATACAACTTTATGCAAATTATATATAACTATTATATTACATGATATTATATGCAGAAAATTCTTCTAATTTTGTTATACTATGAAAATAAATTTATATTTATGTTGTAGCATATACATATGTCAGTTTGTAAGCTTATTTTATCTGTGAAGTTGTTATTTGTTGACAAAATATTATTTCAAATATATTCTCTAATATTTTATTGTAAACTATCGTCACGTATATTATTTTATAAATGCATTATCATCTTAAACGTGTTTTATTTTTATAGTCAAAGAACCCTCATTATTCCTTAAAGTATAGTCACTTGTTTGGAAAAGGTTTGAAACTAAATATCTATACAGATCAGACTATAAATATATAAATAGAGATTCTGTATATGCAATATATATACCATGAATATTTAAAATTACTTACAATAGTTAAGATATAAGAAATAAATAATCATACTCAACACAAAAACAATTTATATTGCAAAATATAATTTAAAAATTCTTCTAAGTTTAAATTGGCAGTTCAGTAAAGATTACCTTCATTATAAAAAGTCACAAGGAATAATAATTCTTCGTGACTATATTATATTATCATATGAAAATATAAATTGATGATGTAGTACATAAGTAAAATAGTATTACATAAGTCAAATAGTAAGTACATTATGGAACGTTTGATTAGAGTACTCGTTAACAATGAACTACTCGATTATTAATCGTGTCCGATTGTATATCTATTATATTTACTCTGTATAGTTTATACTTTATAGTCTATGCCATACATAATAATGACTTTTGACAATGACAGATTGCTAACAAATAGGAATTTAAGTATAATTTACTAAAAATGTCTTTTTTAACACGTATAGGTCAATCTATCATTAAAAATTCGATACTCTCATCTTCTGTACGTTCAATATCAACAACTAAACATTTAAATCTGAAAGAACGTATGTAATACACAATAATATTGAAAGTGTAATAACCTTAAAATCTTTGACTTAGTCAATATATTTTACAGTTCACGAACATAAAGAAGGCACAACGCTGGTGGTAGAAGGAGTAAATGTTCCTTCCCCCCATTCACAATATTTAGTACGCGCTGAATACTTTAAGGACTTGGCTCATGATGGAGATAACTGTCAAACTTGCTATATGTGTGCTTTAAAGTTAAATGTAAAGCACACTGATGTTTTAATACTTAGCCAATTTGTACGATCGGATGGGTGTATGTTGCCTCGCCGTATAACAAAGCTGTGTAAGCGACAGCAGAAGAAAATTGGTAAAATGGTCACAATGGCTCAGAAAGCAGGTTAGTTTTCACCAATCATTTTATAGCTTTCTGCTTTATCGTACAAATAAGTTTACTACGTTACGTAAAGGAATCCTAGTGTTAAGATATTGTTATCTGCATACTGCACAAATTTGAGGCATTACATATTGAGTAGCAGCACTTGTCTAGTATCTACCAGGGCGTGGAAAAAAATACAATAGTCTCACTAATTATGTAATGTATATATTTTAATATTTTTAGGTTTATAATAACTAAACCAACCCTGTAGAACATTAACACTTTCTTTTCTTTTAATGGGATATTTTACTTTATTTATTAATCAATTCATGTATTTATGGCATGATAATTTCACACCACACCATTCTTTACATTTGGAGATAACATAGTATTGGGAATCTCTTTACCCTTAATTACTAACAAATTATATTATTATTATTTTTTTATTATAAGAATTTAATTCAATTGAAGTTTATTATTTTTTTTTTATTTTTAGGTCTGATGATAAATTTGACTCCATCTTACTGTAAAAAGGATCCCAAGCAGAGATATGGCCCTAAGAAATTTAATACTTACTTTGATGAAAAAACAATCTTTATGAGATACATACCTAAACCTACTGATAAATTTAAGAGATAAACTTTTAAAATTGTGTGCTTGAATTGTATATAATTAAATAATAAATCTAATAGATAGATATTGATTTTCTTTTCTTAAATCTTAAAAAAAAATCATTATGTTGTTGTTAAACTTGCTTGTTTTTTATATGCTGCTTCACCTTAGTGAACATATGATGCAGATTACTCATAGTAAGCCTGATCACATATATTTGGTTTAGTTGAGACAATACATATATATTTATATGAGAAAATAGCTATCCCACACATATATTTTTCATATTAAATAGTCCTGTAGTTGTTGAGTACAGACAAATGTATACAGAATCAAGTAGAACTTAATAAGTTTCTGAACTCAGAAATATTTAAGATATTTTGTTTTCCTAATATAAAAGAAGAAATTCTTTATTTCCGACTATTCAATGAATACATCACTCAGGTTCTGGTGTAGTGGTGGGGATACCTGTGAATGATGAGTAAAGGTCCTTTAAATTCCTTTAAACTTTTTGTACTTTGTTAAATTTGCCTACCCTGCTCTATACTCTGGAACCTCTTAAGGATTATTTATGCCTTCCATATGTAAAGTAGGTAATTTCAATTATATATATTTTTTGCCGACCTTGTAATTTGTAACTAGTCCCTTTACCTAGTCAATTTTGAAGCTATTGTGTGTCGAGTGGCGTAACTCCGCACAACTACCCAAAACAAAGGAATGTCAGTAAAGTAAATAGGTCATTTGCTGAATGGTAATTGACACCAAAACCACCACATTTGTAGTCAGAAATTCTACCAATGCCCATCTACAACTTAATGTATATCAAAATATACAAAATAAAATATACAAAATATAATTAGATATTATATTTCGTTGTCTATTCATTTAAGTTCACTAGAATAATTCCATATTAGACATCAATTTCAAACATTTACAGTATTCATAATACATTACAATCTCACAATATTGGCTCTAACATATAATATATGTTATATTTTAGCAACACACTTATGTTAGTTATTTGCTTAATTTTATATAAAATGCATATATAATGAGATGTGAATACATAACAAATCATCAATGAATGAATCCATAGAAAAATACATAAATAAACATTAATTTAGCAATAATTTGCGAAACAATGAAAATACACTAAATTCGAGATCATAGTGCTCTTCGACATAGTTTTTATTTTCAATATATAAATATAGGTTCTAAAATCATAGTTACTTTAAACAAAACAAAAGTAACGATTTTATTGCGTGACAACTAATGCCATTAAATATTCAATTCCACATTGATAATATTTCAAAATAGATAAATTATCTATTATTTTGGTAAATATCTATTCAAATAATGTAACTTAGGAATTAAACATTATGTATTAATACACAAAATTAAGTTTATTATAACACTAAAACAGAAGCGACAGTGTGTTGAAGAATTTAAAGAATTACGAAATTTTAATACCATTCTATTATTGATATAAATTTTTAATTGTTATGATTTTTTAAAAACAGCTGTCGACATAAAATTCTCACTAAATTAATTTCTTTATCACGAATTAAATAAGATATGCCAAAACATATAATCTAAGATTTAAACTACACGTTATGAAAACGTGATACATTGAAAACTAAATATTCATATAGACATACAGTATGGACAACGAGTTGTGGCCCTCTTTTTCTTATTGTACACTCAAGAGGAAAATATTGAAAAGTAAGAAAAAATCCTAAAATCAAATCAACCAAATCTGTGCAGGCATCTACAGTTAATTTCAGGGGGGCCACGACTTGTCAAGCATACTATAATAAGGTAGACCTTAAAAAAACTATCGCAGTCTCAGACATTGACTGTTGGTTTTTGGTGTTTTACAACACGACGGACATCACAGCCTTTCATATAGATATAAATAACCGAGGTCTTTGGGTGGATTTTCTGAGAGAGCAACCTGGAAAAAAATATTGTTTTTTATTCTTAATGTATACGATGCTTTTACGGGAGTAGCATATAGGAAAAAATATTTCAAACCTATACTTAAAAAACGATAATTAAGATACGTCAATATTTTACATTTCACGATGTTTATCCATACTCTATTGCGTGTGACGCGGTTACAAATAGATTCCAATAATGTAAACACTTACTACTACAAAAATATTACTACGCTTGATAGGTTTATATGGTTTATACGATGGAGATATGTCTGCGTGTGTCGTTCTTCAGAAATGCGTTTTATTTTACAACGACAATTTTATTAGAAAAAAAAATCACTCTTTCAAAATTTCTTTTGTTTTAATTGTATTGGGCTTTTAAAGAGTAGTTAAAATTGTGGTTCCATTTAAAGTGGTGATGGCAAAAACACTCTGTACAATAAATTATATTGTTATTAACGAGAGAAAAATTTATTTCTTAAAAAGTAAACTACAAATAGAATTTGTATAGTGTACAATACAATTATAGCATAAAGACTACACTCAGGAGATGCTATTAAATAGAACTGTTAATTAGCTATTAATAATAATTATAAAGTTAAAATAATACGATTAAACAAGATAAAATATATACCTTATTGTCATTAAATATGATCCACCGTCCCTCGTGCAGTATGTGGCACACGTAATGGCCGACCATCGTGGATGTGCCCATGTGCGATATGAACGCTACTAATTTATATTCTGAAATTACATTGTAAACATAACTAACCAATAAAAAAATTAATAAAGAAATATATATAAATAAAAAGCATATAAAGAAATATATATAGATAAGAAGAAGATATATATAATAACTATAACCCTACAATTTTCTTTCCAGTTTTATATAGTATGGTAGCCAGAAATATAAATGTAAATAAATATTTCACTTCCTTGAGTGGGGATCGAACCTACAAACATCGCGTTACAGTCATTACCTTGTGCTGCTACGCCGCGACGGTCTCACGACGACGAGAAAATGGAAATATTAAAAATTTTCATTTCCTTCTAATGACGGCAATTGGAAAAATTCTGCAGTGTGACACTAGTGACACTTTTCTCTGCCTACCCTGCCATATGCTTGAAGCTTCAAAAAACTCACTCTCAGGTCCATCCCTGCACCCCAACCCACGGTCACCCGCAGTAGTAGCGGGTTCACACTCGTTCCCGGTTGGGGCATCATCTGCGTCTAGTTGATCAGCGTGACTAAATATCCAATCTAGTGCTCTTGCTACGTCGCCATTGGTCGCCCTTAACGCTTTAACCGCTTGAGCGGATGTGAATCCCATACTGGTTATTTGTTGGAGGGTCGCTTCGTCCACTGGTACTGACGCTTGTGCGGCTGTGGGGAAATAATTGACTTGCATAAAAAAATATTAATTTTTAATACTATATATATATGTATATCTAAAAAGTTAATTTTAAAATTAATTTAAATGTTTTAAATACACCTACATTGTAAACATCGTGAGAAATCTCTTTCTATTCTGAAAGACGAAATAACAAAAAAATAGTTCTATAATTGTTTATAAAAATGAAGACTCTGAATTTAAGTATTAATTATAATACATTAATTACATATAATATCGTTTTCTCATAACCATGTTTAAACAATCAATATTCAAAATTATTTACTAAATAAAAATAAAACGTCTAATACTAGAGTAACTTAACATAAAATAATATATTTATACATATAACTATAATGTAATGGGAAGAAATATAAAAAATATATTGGAAGCATAACATAATAGAACCAAAAACAATGATTTTAAATATTTTGTTTTTCTATGTTATGCTTGTTAATACAAATCAGAATCAATTTAATAAATTTTTCAGCTTCACGCTGTACCTCGCACAAAGCAGGGTAGGCGAGGGAACCTAGTTTTAATACATTCCGTTTCCCACTTTCCGCCGAAGTCTGGAGGCATTGCGTGTTGAGCGGCGGAGCTCAACGTCGCTCTTTGCCTCGAACTCAAGAGTGAAGTACTGAAAATATAAATAAATATTTTATTTCCTCGAGTAGCAATCGAACCCACAACCGTCGCGTTACAGTCACACCCTTTTGCCTTTTCAACATAGGTATAGATATTGTTTTACAGATGATATTTTTATTAGAAAACGATAGTAATGCAGTTAAGTAAATTAATAATTATGTAGCTCAAGTGGGCGAAGTCGCGAGCGAGTCGCTTGTTACAAATATGCACCAAAATAATGGCTATTATTATTTTCACCTTGTGTACCGGGTGGTTCAAACTTATTCTCAAAATCCCAATCAGTCATATGCTCCATCAGCCAGTTGGAGGCCGCCTCCATGCTCGAGTTGTTCGTATAGTAGAGGGACTTCTTGCACGCTTCGATTGGGAAACCCATGTCTAACTGCAAAATAAAACATAACATAGTGTTATTAAGATCCTTATTTATAAACTACTCTCAACTCTGTCATCAATTTTCAGAGTGATCTCAGAATTGAGAGCATTTTAAATATAAATACAGGCTTAAGTGTTTAAAGTAACACTGACTGCGCGGGTGTTACAGTAGATACTATTGAAATAATTAATGTAGTTTAATAATAGGTTTCATTACTAAATTGATTATTCTACACAAAATTTTTTTTTTAATATGAATCAATACTTCTTGAGATTAGCACGATTGACCATTTGAAACAAACTTTTCAACTATTATATATAAAATATCAATCTTAGTATATAAAAGATATACAATATTAATATATAAATATACTCATCATAATAACTCACAAGTTTAGCCATCCAATCCTCATTGTAAACTGGTGCTGGTGTGTCTGCTGTATCAGGTAAGAGAGCTTCATCAGGTTGAAGACCTCGGCCTCGGAGACAGCTCAGGTCCACCTGACAAGGAAAAAGTATTATGATAGTAAACAGAAGAGATACATTTTAAAACAATATTTTATTTTTTATATCAATAATGTACTTTTAGATTAAATGAGTATAGGAGTATAGTTTAACAACTTAAATGAGTACCTGGACTAGTAGTCATATAAATATATTTTTAGACACACATGTGTAGTGTACGTTTTTTTTTCAGATTTTTACTGTATCCTGCGGCAGAGGCAAAGAGAATCTATTATTAATTACTTCTACCATACTTATTTTCCGTAGAATTTTCGAGACTGCATGTTAAGTGCCGGAATTCAACGCCACGTCTTTTTACCAGAGTGAAGAAATGAACATATTTCATTCCCTCGAGAGGGCATAGATCCCACAACCATCGCGTTTAGTGTCACATACTGCAGTCAATATACGAAATAATAATAAAAATAATCACTAACTTATTCTAGAAGGTTGAGAGATAATATCAAGTATCTAAAAACAAACCTCCCAAGGCATATCGACAGCCACATCCAACTTAGCAGGTGTCCAATCTTCTTTAATAGTAAACTTCTTTAACTGAATCATTAAATAGTCCGGGAATGTCGCGAGACGAGTAATTCTGTTATAAAAAAAAATTACATGATATAGGAAAAAAATATTAAATATGTAAAAAGAAAGGGCTCTAACAGAAGAAAAAAACAAGGATTTGTATTGACTTTTAAATATATGTATGTTCCAAAAATAATTATGAAATGAAATTTGAGCCAACACCACAAAAATGTATTTTTAAAATTAAATTAATCTAATAAGAATTCATATATCTTTTGATATTTTATAAATGTCATCATAAAGACTCATGGTTGTTTCTTTACTATGATAATTTTGAAATAAGAAAAGATGTATTATTATGTATTAATTTAATTTTACGAGTGTTTGAAGAATCTTTGCTCATTACCCATAAATAAGTCATTTTTAAAAATATTTTTTATTAAATATTTACTCTACTTACTTTCGTGCAGTAACTTTTTTATTTAGAGCTGAGCTATAGAACTGCTCTACGACTTCCTCCTTCATGAAGCTGTCGAGACACGCTTGGAACGGGATGTGAGGACGCACCACTTGAGACGGATCTCTAAAATCAAAATAATGCTAGATAAGTAATATTTTTATACAGTAGAAGTATAAAAAAAAGCGGGTTCGAGCATATTTAGCACAAAATTGTTATACATCTATTAAAAATAATATAAACGAAATAATATAAAATTGTTATGTCTGTAGAGTATTTGCTATACTAGTAGCGGAATCACGTCACAGGTGTCATCACTGCATGACCAATATTGATTGACCCAATAGCAACTAGTGATGCGACACAACAGCAACTAGTGATGTAAAAAAATAAATAAAAATATATTTACTTCAGTTTCACATGTTATTTAGCTACATAGATTATTTACCAACAAAAAGTTATACATAATTATATAATAACCATTAGTAGTTATTATATAATTAGACAATCTAGTAAGTTACTAGTATATTATTAGTACTTGTAACAGGAGGCACCACTCTTCCTTAACATATTATAAATTTGTTATGATGGGAGATTTTTTTTAATGTATAAATTGATAGATCAATATAAATAAGATTAAAGTTAAAAGTGAATTATAAAATCGTAAAAAGGGCAAGTATGCGCGTGTGTCTGTATGTATGCAAAAAACATACATTCTTTGCCCAACACTCTCCGCCTCAGCTCTCCGTCTCTCGTACTCCCGCACAGCCGCGTCGTTGTCCGCGGCCGCGACCGGCACCGGCAGCGGGAAGTGTTGTTCAGCGCGCGCCGTATATCTAACTCCGTGAGATTCGGTACATTGGACTCGTTCTTCTACTGCGAAACGGAGGCATTCCGCGGGATTGGTTTTGTGGCGGCTGTGGCGCTGGAAAATGTTTAATGTATGTATTAATTTAAAAATATTATACACTTAATTTTTTTTAAAATTTTAAGTAAAACAAGAGGGCAGACGTAGTAGGCCAGAGGGACAATAGTTTAAGCTAAATGTCTGTTAGTAAAAGCGTTTAACAAAATTATACTCTTAATCTCTTTAGATTAGAGTATAATTTCGTTAATTGATTTTTCATTTATTTTACACAAAAAAAAATTGCAAATAATTTAATTCAAATAATTTTCTTATATTTTCTTTCGTATACGTATATTTATGTCAAAAAAACGTATTTCATATAACTTATCACCATTTACTTTAAAACAAAACTAACCTCAATAAGATTAAGCAAATGCAAATAAAACTCATTCGCATCCTGTTGTCTCTTGGTGGAGAATTCCGCATGTCCCTTGGCGACCACACGCCGGTACATGTGCGGGGACACTCCTGCCTGCCAACCCTCCGCTTCAACGGGGAACGAGTACCGACCTGACACTAGGCCCACGCCAAGCTTGGCACTAGTTTAAATAATTATTATATTAACAACTAGCTTTACATAAATTTATTTTTATATTGTTATCCAAATTGAAATGCTATAGTTATAAGAAAATAACAAAAATAACTTACGTCTGTACATCAAAATCGTTGGCGGGATCTTCCGGAAACGTGGAAAATATTTCCGGTGCCCCTTCCACATAACGCCGTACAAAGTCAGGCATTCTGAACAGCACCTAAAAGCAATAATTGCAATTGGAATATAATTTTAATGTCCTTTATAAAAAAATATTTTTATATTTAGAGAACAGGGTTTAGTTAATTAATACCCAGTAGAAGGAGAAAAGATGATAGAGAAATCACTATGTAGTTCGCTAAATGATCTCATCTTTCTAGAACTAGCAATGTGAAGTGTAAAACAGAAGGAACTCAATGTAGGTGAACATTATAATGTATTTAAAGAGACCCCTAATTCTACACTTGTATCAAGAATCTCGGACCCTGCTCTCTACTTCTCGTCATGCAATGTTTCACATACTGGGTGGTGCGTGGAGAACAGAGTGATTTAACAATTCCCTCAGCTAATTATACATCTATATGAAGAATACAATGTTTTTTTTCTTCACTTTATGCTATATTACAAACATAAGGCAGATGAAAACTGAGAACCTAATGTTGCAATACTCCGTTCCTATTTACTTTTGTCACCCACTTTATGCCCAAATTCTTGAGGCATAGTGCATTGACTAGCTACTAAACGCCGCGCTTTGCCTCGTTACCATAACGAAGAAATGAAAATATTAAATTCCTGAGGAGGATGCAACATAGACTATAATAAATACAAATAAATGTAACATCACACCTGCACAACACTATTAACATAACAGGAGTTCCCCAAATTATTAAGGCCAGTTAATCTCGGTCCATGTAGTGGGCGTAGGGCTGTACCAGACTCCTGAAGGGCACTCCATTCTCCACTACGACGGTTCAGCTCCAGCTCCAGTTCTACCATTGATTTGTCTGTCTGTTGAGTGGTAAAATTATATTTAGTAATAAAATAATCTCAAAAAACTCTAAAAGAAAAAATATTAACTTTTATAGCATTTACGATTGTGCTTCCCTATGGAAGCTGGTAAAAATCAATTTGTTGAACAATATAATGATTAAAAAATATGTTCCAATTAACTTGTTAATTTTTAAAATTGATATTAGATATAAATTACTTACTTTAATTACTTTGAAGCAACTGCTGCCTAGTGGCAAAAGTGTGTATCTGTAAGCACTATGGTTGTGGGTTCGATTTACAATCAGTGGAATTATTCATACATAAAATATTTTCATTTGACCACTCTGATGACAAGACTAAGTGCGCCGTTGATATCTACTTATCAACATACATTACCTCGAATTTCAGTGATGTGTGGGGACCAGAGTCTTATGAATAGGTACTGTCTACCCACCCTGCATAAAGCCGGATACAGAATAAAGTTACAAAAAATTACCTTCTCCAACTGTTGCACATTGATGCCAAAATGCTTCAAATGGTCTGCCAAATAAGGATCTTCCACCATGTCGTCTTCCACGTACGAGTACACGTCGCCCTTGCCCTCAGCTGTTATTGTACCCAGTTTGACTGCCAATGGATAACGGGTTTGACGGTAGTGCTCCACCTGGGGATTGAGAAATAAAAGTAATATTGTTTATTTATGTTAAATTGTATTGGGTTACAGGTTCGATTTACAGGATATTTTTTTTGTAATTCATAAATTACAGTACAAAAAAATAGGCAAAAAAATTACTTACAGCATGATCATTCCCTCCAGAACCATCAAAGAACCGTCTCCCACACAATATTGAGCCGTCTGTCAGATTTAGCCACAAATTGTTTGTCAGATCACACTTTTCACATTTCCAACCCGTTGGGGGTATTTTAACGCCATTGTCTAGTTGATTTAGACTGACTGCGTGACTGTTGAAACATAAAGTATTAGTTTTAATATACAGGAAGTAAGAATTGAATGAATTTTAAATTTTGTTTGAATTGAATTATTTTTTAATTATTTAAAAAAAAAACAATTTCTCTTCAAAATAAAAACACAATCTATCCTCAGCCTCCAATAAGTGAAGTGCACCAAAATAAGGTGTAACAAATGTATAATAATGGCGATATATCTCGACGAGAATATAATTTACAGGGTTAGAGCACTTAAATGGTATAAGTCATGCTGGTTTAAATTCGGTCAAGTTTAAAAATTTATATGTTTTTTAATAAAAGTATTTTTTATTCTTAAATTTATATTTTAAACATGTATATAATATATATAATTTCAGTCTAATTAGTTAAATTTATTGCAGAAATATTTATGAATTAATTATGGCTAATGTTGTTATCAAGTTTAAATTATTATTTATCAACTTTTAAGTTAAAGTATGTCCAAGGACTTAAACAAATTATTACAGTAATATTTTGACATAGGACGACTTACACAGATACTTCCCGTTTCTCGCCGTCCCATGTTCCACTCAGAGCTTCCATCTCAGCTACTTTGAAAGGTGACTCTGCTTCCAGAACACCTTGTACCGATTTTTTGATCTGTAATATTTCATTATAATTAGTATTTATAGCGTTATGTTTACGTCATGCTACTTACTATACACGGAAAGGAAAATATTCAATATTTTCTCGCTCTGGTATCACGTAAAAGCTAGTGATTGAGTTCGGCCACTCAGCACAACATCTTCGGCAGATAGCAGGGAACGGAACCTCCATGGGGCAGAGGAATCCTGGGAACTTAGTGTTAAGATACTCCGTTCTTATTAAGATATTTCCGTTCCACACTTTCTATCGAATTATGTAGACGCAATATATTCAGAATTGCGAATGGTGCTGGATGGCGGAACTGATCGCAACGCCTTGCCTCGTTACCATAGTGACGAAATGAAAATATTATATATCGTACATCCTTGATTGGTAATCGAAATATATATATAGCCTATATTCAAATTAAATATTTATTACATACATTTTAATACATAATTATGCTATACTCACAATTTCCGGTAAACTATCATTAGGCCATGGATAAGATTGAAAACCAGGTAAAATGACGACATTGTAATGATCCGTGTACGTATATTTAACTTTGTTACAGTCCGGATCAAAGCCGCCCTCCACACCGATCGCTAAACGAGTGATTTTCTTTTCTGGACCATCGCCGGTTTTTTCTGGTTCTGGAATCTGTAGGTAATCGGATGAAATATTAAATGTGGAAAAAAATTAATAAAATGAAGGACATTGTACGGGCATTCCGTTGCCTACTGTTACTTGTGCCGAGTTTTCGAGACATTGCGTGGTGAGTGCCAAAACTCAACACGCTTATTTTGTTGTCAGAGTAAGAAATGAGAATAAATACCTAATTTAAAAAAAAATATATCGCTTAGAGTATAAACCTGCTAACAGCCTACTTATTTCGAAAACATAAAAAAATTTGAACGTAGCAGGATATAAACCCGCACGTCTTGGAAAGCGTCCAAGTGCTCTGTCTAATAAGCCATACATTCTCAACAAGCTAAGTTGAAATTCTTATATGCTTGATAGAACTGTTATTTATGTCCTCAGCATTATATTTTTATGTTTTCTAAATAAGCGTTTTTCTTGAGCGGAAAGTGTGGAATAACACTCAAAAGTGTGAAAAACAGCTAACAGCCTATTAAGCAAAAATATGTTACATTTTTAAAGAACTGACAATATACCCATATAATCAGTAGGTTTCTACAATTTCGATTTAGTTTTGTATTCTTTACTATATGAAATAAAATTAAGGTTAGTTTTGTAAATTTTTTCAAACTTAGGTATATTATTAAAATGTGAGAATACATAATAACAAAAAACAGATAAAGCTGGATTATATTATGTAAAGACAATGTATCGCCGTGTGATCCCGGTTTAAAATAGGATCACCCTGGTACTGTCGGTGTCGTAAGAGGCGGCTGAAGTATGGGTGGTAAAGTAAGTACCTGTGACTACTTTTTTTTTTTTTTTTTTTTTTTTTTTATGGAAAAGGACAAGGCAAACGAGCGCACGGGTCACCTGATGGTAAGTGATCACCGCCGCCCACGACCCCGTGCAACACCAGAGGAGCTGCAGGTGCGTTGCCGGCCTTTAAGGAGGAGGTAAACGCGCTTTTTGAAGGTACCCATGTCGTATCGACCCGGAAATACCGCCGCGGGTAGGCCATTCCACAGTTCCGTGGCGCGTGGAAGGAAGTTCCTACGAAACCGTACAGTAGTGGAGTGCCACGTATCCAGGTGGAGTGGATGATAATTCAGCTTATGACGTATTGTACGGTTAGAAAATTCGGCGGCGGGTAACAGGTCAAATAGTTCTTCAGAACACTCTCCATGATAAATGCCTTTCACAGCTCCTTGGGTCCCCAATAACTCGAACGGCTCTGCGTTGTATGCGATCAAATGGTTCAAGCTGATACTGGGGTGCACCAGCCCAGAGATGAGAACAGTACTCCATATGAGGCCTAACCTGGGCCCTATATAGGGCCAATCGGTGTTTTGGCGTGAAGTACCGTCTCGCTCTGCTGATAACCCCAAGTTTCTTCGAGGCCAACTTGGCCTTGCTGTCCAGATGATCGCGATACTGGCAGTCATTCGAAGCATTGAGGCCCAATATGCTGATACTGGCAGCGGCTTTAAGGGGAGTGTTTTGAAAGACTGGTGATACGACAAATGGGGTTTTTTTAGTGGTTAACGCGCAAACTTGTGTCTTCTTGGGGTTGAATTGAACTAAGTTCCGTTCACCCCATGAGGAGATATTCCCGAGGGATGCCTCAACTGAAGACACAAGTTTATTTCGGCACTGATCGACGTTTTCCCGAGAAAGACTTGCGCGGCCGGAGTAAACAGCGTCCACTGTGCTATCATCTGCATAGCAATGAATGTTAGAATCCTCCAACATATCATTGATATGCAGAAGAAACAGCGTAGGGGACAGCACGCAGCCTTGGGGAACGCCAGCGTTCACGGGCATATTTTTAGAGCAAAAACCGTCGACAGCGACCTTGATGCTGCGTCCAGTGAGAAAGCTGGCGATCCACTTGCATAAATTCTCGGGAAGCCCATAGGATGGAAGTTTAGCAAGGAGCGCCCCGTGCCACACTCGATCAAAGGCCTTCGCCATGTCCAAGCTAACTGCCAGGCCCTCTCCCTTGCTTTCAATAGCCGCAGCCCAGCGATGGGTGAGGTAAACCAGAAGATCACCGGTTGAGCGACCATGGCGGAAGCCATATTGACGGTCATTAATCAAACGGTGATCCTCTAGATAAGCCAAGAGCTGACTATTGATAATGCTCTCCATGACTTTTGAGAGTAGGGAGGTAATAGCAATAGGCCTGTAGTTAGAAGGATCGGAGCCATCGCCTTTCTTCGGGATCGGGTGGATAAGAGCGCTCTTCCATGTGTTCGGGACTACGCCAACTGAGTAAGAGTGCCGAAACAAACGCGTTAGCACCGGTGACAGCTCAGGAGCACAACAACGGAGCACTAACGGAGAGATGCCATCTGGCCCGCTCGACTTGTGGATGTCCAAAGAGGACAGAGCTCGTCTGACGGCTGTTTGGTTGAACTTAACCTCAGGCATTGAGCTCTGGCACCGCGGGATGGTCGGCGGCGTTGTCCCCTGATCATCCAAAGTCGAGTTCGAGGCAAAGAGAGCGCCCAGAAGGTCGGCTTTCTCTTTAGCCGTGTGGACCAAGATGTCATTTCCCGTGCGTAATGGCGGAAGCGAGGGCTGGCTAAAGTTACCAAGTGCAGCCTTTGAGAGGGCCCAAAACTCGTGAGTTCCGGACGGATAACTCTCAAGCTTCTCACCAATTTTGGCGATATGGTCGGACCTCGCTCTGGCAATTTGCCACTTAAAGTACCTAGAGGCTCGGTTATACTTCTTCTTTAAGGTTGTCACCTTCGGATCCTTAGTTACCATTGCTTTAGCCCAGATTTGATATGCCTCACGTTTGCTAGAGGCAGCAAGTTTGCAAGGTCTATCAAACCATGGCTGTGATTTGCCACCGATTGGCACTACAGTGCTTGGAATAAAAAGTTCCATGCCCTGCAGAACCACATCCGCAACAGCAGCGGCGCAGGTACTAGGATCATCAGAAGAGAAGCAAACCGGCCCCCAGGGATAGGATGAGTAAAATGTACGCATCCCATCCCAATCTGCCGACTTGTAGTGCCAGACGCGACGAGTTGCGGGTGTTCTGCAACTGCAGCGCTTAATGGGCACAGCACTCCGTACCAAGCAGTGGTCTGAAGATCCCAAAGGGGCTTCGACCAGAACCTGGTACTGTTCCGGATGTGAAGTCAGCAGAAGGTCCAGTAAAGAGGCATTGTGGTTATCCACGTCCGGGAGTCGCGTTGGCGACTCAACCAATTGGGACAATCCGTTCGCCAAAGCAAGGTCAAATGCAGCTCTCCCCGCGTGGTCGGTGGTGCGTGAGCCAAGCCAACTGGCATTATGCGCATTAAAATCACCAAGTACCACGACCTCAGCGGAGGGGATCTGTGAGAGCATATCGTCAATAGCCGATTGAATGTGCTCCATGAGCCGATCCGTTTCTGCATTACCACTGTGGGACCTGTAAAGGCATGCGTAGAGTCGGACACGATCGTCCGAGTCAACGCGGAGCCAGATTGTTGACAGGTCCTGACCTTCAAAATTAGAAAGACGACGGAAACTCAGGTCCTCCCTTACGAACACAGCGACCCCGGCATGAGGTAAAAAGTTATGCTTTATTTTGTAGCCGGGGTATTGGAGATAGGCTGTGTCGCTTGGACGGGCAATTTGAGTCTCCGTCAGGAATAACAAGGCCGGCCGTGCCGTCTCGAGATGGTGGTGGACGGCATTTAAGTTGGAATGAAGACCCCTGATGTTGCAAAAGTCCACGTTAAGCGTGGTAGGGGTTGCCGCGGAGCGTACGCCTCGTTTGCCTTGTCTAAAATTATTCTGAATGCGCGGTTCTGTGCCCTCCCCAGAATTCGTAGGGCAGCCTGAGCTTGACTCAGGGAGGGATTCTCCAGCGCCGCCGCCGCCGCCAGCTACTACACGTACTTAGTCAAAAAACTATTTTAGTAAAAAAAACCTAATATAATTTGCTCAATTTTTATACTTACAGGTTTCTTCTCTCTAAATATATGTAAGAAGACAGCATTGCCTGTCTTTTGGAAATACTGTTCCACATAATTGCGACCAAAGCCAAGAAAAGATGTTAGTGAAACATAGAGACCAGTTTCTGACTCCTGAAACAATTTAATAGAAAAATATATATATTACAAATAGAGATTTATTAAGTTTTTGTTATTTTTTGTATAACCTAGGTTATATAAAAAAATATTTTTAGACACTCCAGTTAACACATAGTGTTTGTTTGTGTTGCACAGAGTGGTGGAAATCAACACTGCATTGTCAAATTGACACTTAACATGCCTGTGTGGATTTGGTTAGAGAATTCGGAAGAAAATAATATTTTAGGGTTAGAATTAAAAATATCAAAATGTTATTCTAATTTGATTTCAAAAATACCTAAAATTAATATATAATATTAAAATAAAAACATTAAAAGTTTCAATTTTCAGTACAAGTAATTTCTTTATTCAATTTGCTAAAGGGGGATTTAAAAGGAAATTTTTAAATTTTTACTTAAATTAGTGAAACCTACTGAACATAAAACAAAACTATAATATACAAAGATAACACCTTAAAGAGCCCCTATAATTTGCATATTGATAACATATTGCCATAGGGACCCATGCAAAATCATAGGGGTTCAAATCTGTATACACAGTCAGTTGGAACAAAACTGCAAAATGTTTAGGACTGTTGACTTATTTTTAG
>JBAIZZ010000203.1:560136-669563 GCA_037355905.1 Heliconius aoede | reverse complement strand
ATACGTGGAACTTTCCACTGTACGGCTAGTTTATTTTTCCACCGTGGATTAACACTGTTTATGGCTAGTTGTTTGTTATTTGATGCTATTATGGATATATATACGAGTATATATGATGTGATGTCTTGATGTCTGTATATGATGTCTTTTTTTTATTTTGGCGCAAGTAGGATAATATGCAAAAAAAAAAGGATTCACTCCATTTTTTTGCTGAGTAAATACATATATTTATTCACAAAATAAAATTATAACTGATCGTCGTCTATACAATGTACGTGGTACGTAAAGGTATATAAAAAATATATTAAAAAAAACTACTATTTATCAATTAAATAGAATCCAAAAAAAAAAAATTGTTTGTTAGTCTATAAATTTGTTTGTTAGTCTGTTTCTCTGTGTATTTGTGGACGCTAATCTCAGAAATATGCGTAATCGATTTAAATGCAGTTTTCACTCTTGTATTTTGGCATACTTCCCTTATTATTTAGTGGTTGTTTAATTAAATCGGTTTGTAAATAGTAAAATATCAATAAAGTATCTATTTTGTTCGATAAAATTGCTACGAAATAATTGTTTTGTAGAATTATCTGAAACTCTACCAATGAACTCGTATGTATGAGTTCAGATTAATATTTATTCATTAGACTCGTCTCAAAATCATTATGACTTAATTATTTTATATATTACTTTATTTACAAAGTCTATAAAAGAGTTACATTATAGAAATGTAAAAGAGTTACAAATATCTAGTATAAACATATTTTTTTTGTAAGAAAATCGCTTGAAGGTCGAAGAATTGAACTTTGAATATCTCACTAGGATTCCCGGTGCGTAGATATCCAATGATTACTGCAAGGATCACTCAGGTTTAAATTTAATTAATAGACATATATTTAGAAATAAGCGCTTATTCTACATACATATACTGTTTTCTCTTAATATTCCAGTTATTACGTTATTGATTTTCAGAAACTATAATTATATGTCTATAGGTTTTACAAATGTATATACGATACGTATGTCTCTCGATAGGTTGTCTAAATAAAGCTGAAATAGGACCAGGACCCGCCCTTATGCTATTGGCCGTTGCAGTTTCTGTTTTCTAATATATTATTAAATAGTCCAGGGAATGGCGTTTGTCATAAATATTATTTGTATAGTCATTAATATATTTTATTTTATGGCTTTTTATTATTTTTTAATATATTTCGTAGGTACTGGTAGAGAGGATCTAGTGATAACTCACTACGTTCTTTGTTTTTGTATTTATATTTCAATAGCTAAGAGGTAAAATAAAAATTTAAAGACTTAATAAAAAATTGAATTGACTTGAAAATTTAATTCGATCACCGTTCAATTTTGAAAACTAACGTTCTTCTCATTTATTTTATTATTAACTATAATTATGTTTTAAACATAAATATAAATGTTTTTATTTCAGTAAACTGTATTTCTACCTATATTAAAATATAATTTAATTTTGAATAATTAGTAAAAATTGATATACGGAAAGCCTTTCTATGTTTGGCATTACAAGGTAAAAAGAGCGCGAAAACATTGAGCTTACGCTATAGAGTTGTTGTCTTGTGATTGGTGGAAAACTGTTGCGTTAACTTTTTAAGCCACGCCCCCTATCCCAGTTTTCCCGGGCTCGAGTAAATGAGATCCGGCAGTCGTTATACAATCTCCGGGCTGCCGCTACGTCTCTCGATACTAAATAAAAGTTCAAAATTAACAAAAGTTTCATATGAAACTTACTTGCTTTTTTTATTTTGAATTGTATAAATGTATTAAATAAGTATTCTTTTTCAGTGCTCATTTTTAAAACTACGATGAGAAATATTATTTTAAGCGATAGTATAATTTTATTGTTTTTTATTATTTTACGAATGTGTGAGAATATGATAATTATTAACAAATATGACAGAAAAAGAATGTTTGGTTAAATCAAACAAGCGACCTTCTCTGCCTGTTTCGATACCGATTCATATGTAAGTATTATACTTTTACTTTTCTTTTTGAACTTCCCGCTGTATCCCGCACGTAGCAGGCAGAGGCCTACGCTCTGGAACCTGGGAATATAGTGTTCAGACACTCACGTTCCCCATATTCCGCCAAATTCTGGAGGCATTGTATCTGGAGTAGCGGAACTCAACGTCGCAAACAGATATTGTTTTGCTTTTACTAAATATGTATTTTAAGATTTATGTTAAATACTTTTTTACTTTTTAACTTTCTTCATTTATTTGTTTTTTAGTTATTAAAATTTAATCAATTCTTCCACAACTTTAAAACGTAATTGTTTCAGATATCGCAAATATCTTAAGAAGAAAAGTAATTATACATATTCAAATAAATCAATCAATATGAGTACAAATAAAATGTCAAAAGAAAAACAGACAAAAAAACAATGTCAGACAATCAAACAGACAACTGCTACTGACTTGATTATCAATCCAGTAGCTAAAAGCCCAGCTTATAAAAGACCAGCACCTGAGGGACCAGCTCCTGAAAGATCCGTACCTAGAAAACCAGTGCCAGACCCCCAAGAATGCGAAAGACCAGAACCTGTAAGACCAGCACCTGAAAGACCTGAAAGAGAAGAATTTGAAAGAAGAACGGGAATAAAAATACAATGCTGCGAACATGTATGCTCGATGCCCTTTAAATACTCGATATGTTCGTCAGCAAATAACATCTTTAACGTTTTATCGAACTATATGAATGACAAATCGCTTTTATATAGTGATAAATGTACACAAACCGATAATATAATCACGATTGAAGATATTGATGAAACTCTGAAAGCCGGTAATCCTATTTTAAGAGATATAACTACTTTTAGTAACCAGTTTAAGCAATTTTTTGCCCAGTTGGGGACTATGTGTCAAGTTTTGTTTAAAGTAAAGACAAAGGATAATAAGGAGGTATTCGTATTTTCTCGAAAAAAGAGACAACTTTTTTTGAGTGTCATAAAAAATCTTATCGAAACCCTGTGCTGTGATGACACTGACGGGCGACCACCAATAAATATTGTAGCCATAGACGTTGACCAGTTGGAGCTTGTCGACATCACTGCTAGTGAACATCAAACACATAAAGAGGATACTGTGTTACCAAAACCCACGGAAGTCGTACGACAAGATAATCAACAAAACCAATGTCAAAAGGAATCTGTTAAGAGTGTTGGGGTTGCAACGAGAGATGATGTTGGGATTATGCCGAGAGAAGAGATAGGCCTCCGCGAACAGACTATTCCGAACCCGACGATCCAGAGAGATTTACGAGAGCAACAAGTATGTTACCCTACTCTCATGGAGGAGTCTGTCAATCAAAATATTTCTATAAATAACGAAATGAACATTGACCAGACTACATTTACTCCTCAAATTGTGGACAACACGCGACGAGTAAGTTTCTAATGACACACAATGAGCAATGAAATAATTTACAAAGATTATTATTATTATTACATAAATAATAAAAACTTATTGTTTCAGTCCTGCAGCAGTCCACGACCTCAATTCACGCGGGATCAACAATACTATCAAAATCAAAACTATCGTTATTACCATAATAGAATGTTTCGTCACCCAAGTAGAGGTAACGGACGACCCTCGGCATACCCACAACGGAGAATTCCGACAAGGAACACAGATAGACAGCTAGCCATGAATACGCAATCTCAATCTGCTCAAATGTATTGTCCATATAATCAACAACGCTTACAACAACAATTCATGATACAGCAGTACTATCAAAGAAATCCCGATACAAGACAAAATAGTTTTCCGAATCAAAATTGACAGAGCTAGTTTATAGATTTTTGTAGTAGAAGTTATAAGGGCTACAACGAAATTGAGAAAACAAATCAATATAATGAAAACAACTACATATAAATTGTATAACATAAATAGAATAAAACAAAAGAAGACAAATTGATATGAAAGCACCTGAAGATACAAAAGAAATTATATTATAACTACGTCTAGAAAATTTCAAGTTGAACAATATATTATGATAAACAACTATGAACAATAGAAAAGAAATATAAAAAATATTACTTTAGTTATTTTCATTGTCATATTCGACGACGTCGATGAGCGACCATGGCGGACCATATAGACGGTCATTAATCAAACGGTGATCCTCTAGATAAACCAAGAGCTGACTATTAATAATGCTCTCCATGACTTTTGAGAGTAGGGAGGTAATAGCAATAGGCCTGTAGTTCGGATTGGAGCCATCGTTATTTCTATTTCTCCTTTTCATTTATTTTTTTCATCATTTTTATCAAGTCTACAATCAGTATACTCGTATTTACTGTCTGTTAGACGTCCCACTGCGATGACCTCCAAATTAGAAGTTGTTAAAATAATTGGTATTTAATCGTAGTAGTTCCAGTCTTAGATGTACTAAAGAAGTATAAAGAAGTAAAATGAAAAAAAAAAGTCTTGATGTTACAATTCGATTTTAAGCTATTGTTGAGAATACTCGTCGTATATTTAATTATTTAATATCTGAACATATTAAGATATATAATAATTATTATATAATAATCATAAATTATTATTATTATTAAATTATAAAAAAATGCTATTTGGTAAAAGACTTTAATAATTTAGATTTAGAATGGTACGGCTGTAAGTAAAAAGAAGTTGGTTTGTATGTAATTGTATGAAAAGGGAAATATTATGCTAATGTGTACATAGTTTGTGTTAATCTAACTTTGTAACATGCAAGATTTATTAAAATAAGTTAGATAAAATTTTATTTTTGGGAAATTTCTTTATGAAAAATTATATGTAAGTGTTCTAAATAATATAATGAAAATCAAAATTTATATTATTGAATATTAATAATTTAATAAAATTAGGTAATTTAGTAATGGTTTAAAGTTTAAAAAGTATTATGTTCTAAAATAGTTTTATATAACGTTACAATATTTATAGCTTTTATAATCTTTTCTGAGTAATATAATTACAATTACCGGGAAATAAGCAAATTGTCTAGTTGTAAATATTCTCATATCAATCTCCATGCAAAGGGAGTAGAGTGTATCGAATATTCCTTTTAATGATAAGAAAAGCTCGCGTGATTGTGTGTGAAATCGTTATTTTAAAATTTAATGTTGTCCTTGTAATATTTAAATTTGTCATAGAAATATGTAGGTGCTTATTTGATGTCGTATGTCGTCGTGTCTTTTGATGTAATATATATATATAATGTCACTATATGTATATGTCACTGTAACCAACCTTATAAACTTCGTTAGATTATAATCCATCCTGCGTGATTGCAGTCTATTCATAATTTGACCAAATATTCTTTTAGAATCTATTTGACACTTGAGGTTGTGGTCTAAAATTCATTTCAATGTTTTTTTGTTTCAATTTCATGCTGTATCCCTCATACAGCAGGGTAGACAGAGGGAACCTCGGTGTTAATACACTCCGTTCCCCACTTTTTGCCTAATTCTGGAGGCATTGCGTGTTGAGTGGCAGATTTCAACGCCGCGCTTTGTCTCGACACCAGAGCGAAGAAAAATGGAAATATAAACGTAAAGAAATATTTCACTTCCTCGAGTGGGAATCGAACCCACAACCGTCGTGTTTACGCGCAACACCCTTGTGCCACTGCGCCACGAGGGCCTCTCAAATAATTATCAATAAGTACTTTTAAGTCTTGTATAATATTACATGTTTCTGCATAGAGCTCTGCTATGAAATGCGAAATCTTTCATTAAAACAATGAAATATTGTAGTTCAAAAATTATATTTGAGCTATTTTTAAGGAAAAAGAATAGAATAAAGTTGCATAGGAACATTTTAAATTATACATTTTTTCATATATGCAGCTGTCGTAGCTTTTCACAATTATTCATTATTTAAGAAATTGATTTGAATCATTACTGGTAATAAAAAAAAGTGTAATGAATTTTCTAATGTTGTTCAATGTTTGTGAGAAATAAATGTTACGGTAATAGTAGTCATTTTATTATTGAACCTGAAACATAGATCCGCTCTAAGAGAGTAGAATAGGAATACATTTTAAAACACTGGATAAGACTGGTATAATGTTTCAGATTCCTACATTTATTTATTTAAGTTTGTAGTTCAAGCGAGACATAACGTTAGCTATAAATAATATTCAAATAATTTCAAAATAACTACCCTCAATAGAGTGGTGGTATTAGTGGGTCAGTACTAATATTGATTTATGCACGCACATCTGTCCCCCTCGGGCCATCATATGGTCACCTATGTACGTGGATGCTCTAGATGATGATGAAAGAAATACGAACTCATGTGAAACTTTTTAATTACCTATATAATAATATAATATAGGATATATTATAGGGATCGGTCTGTTATTACTGACAGGTATATTGTTGCCAATAGACCTGATATAGTACTAGTAGACCGAGTAGCGCGCCGCGCAGTGATTGTTGACGTTACTATCCCACATGATGACAATCTCGTGAAGGCCGAAAAAGAAAAATTATCTAAATATTTGGACTTAGCCCATGAGATTACCGCCATGTGGGATGTAAATGCAACTATCATTGTGCCGATAGTCGTTTCAGTTAACGGTTTAATAGCGAAAAGCCTCGACCAACATCTAAAGAGATTGTCGCTTAGCTGTTGGATCAAGAACCGGATACAGAAGGCAGTTTTACTTGAGACGGCACGTATTGTGAGGAGGTTCCTCTCTCTGGAACCCTAGCCACCGATGGCTTGGATCCTTGTCTCACCATCGGAAGTGTTCATATTTGTTTTATATTTTTAAATGTATTTTTTTTTTTTTTTTACAAGAATGTATTTAAAAATGTAAAATGTATATAAATCCTGTAATAATAGAATTATTATATATAGAACTATTGTTGAGATCGTAATAAAAAAAATTGTGAAAATAAAAAATATTATGAAAAAACAAAAAACAAGTGAAATAGTTTATATTAGAATTAGCAGTCGGAACCTATTATTCAACCAATTAAATCTTCATAAGAATTGTAAACTTTAAATGGGTTGAAGGAAGCGTCCCGACTGTTAAACCTAACGCGCAATTGCGTAAGAAATATTTTTTGATTTGATTTTACAGAACAATAGAAAACAAAAGAAAATTAGACAGATCTAATTTTCAGTGTAAGCAAAAAGACGACAAATTCGAAGAAGAACTGTAATAAAATGCACTTCAGACATACATAACACAAAAATATATATAACATTGTATCAACGACCAATTCTTAAAATATACTTCAAATTGAAATATAATTCAAATTTAAATTTAAATTAAAATATACTTAAAATATAATTCAAAAAAATTACTTTATAATACTGTAATTACATTTTATCGATCATTATTTATCACTTATACATCCAACTCTATAATATATTAACCATACATTCGAATGCAGTATTTCATCATAAAAGCCTTTCCACAATATTAAGTATAATATAACATTAATATAATGTAAGAGGATTACACGATACAGTATAAATTTATCAAATAAAATTCAAAATGAATGTCTGTTGAATGCCACATGTGCACGTGTAACTGTTACGAGGTGCTTTGTCCGCGGAAGCAGCTTAAATGTATTTAGTTATAACTCTACTAGTAATATGTATCTCATATTATTATATAGTAGGAGCTACCATATGTTACAAAGTGCGGCGTTGAGTTTCGCCACTCAACACGCAATGCCTCCAGAATCTGGCGGAGAATGAAGTGTCTTAACATTAGGCTCCCTCTGCCTACCCTCGTGTGGATACAGTGTGTAACTGGCTTTATCTATCTCACAATATACCACCATATTTATCGATAATTTCTTCTAAATTATTAAATTTATGTTTTTTTACCTTTGAATATTTCGAAGACATATTTAAATAAATTCCTCAAAATCCGTTCCGTATCTTAAAAAGTTGAAACGGAACCCTTACAAGAACACTTTGTCATCCGTCTGTCTATCTTTTAAGAGGGAGTAAGGAGTCTTTCGCGTAGAGGTATCGAAATGAAAACTATGATTCTAAAAAAAAAATCTGCTGTACACTGTATCCCGCACACAGCAGGGTAGGCAGAGGGAACCTACTTTTAAGACACTCTGTTCCCCACTTTCTGTCGAATTAAGGAGAAATTGCGTGTTGAGTAGCAGAACCATCCGATTATTTAGATATTCCGCCATTCCTATTTTCTACTCTATTACATGTGAAAAGCAAATCTCACAGCAATCACGTAGTATACAGTCAAACGATTCATTTTTCGACTCATATTATCTTTAATGGAAGGTAATTCGAATGCCATTTCGTGACTAGATATTAAAAGTCTTTTGTCCTCGCCACAACTAATTATGTGTTTGGATTTGACATTTGCTAGTAAGCCTATGGATGTAACTGACGTGGCGTTGGGGATAGTGACGAATATGGTGGCACCACGTACTTGCATGGGTCAAGTTCAGAATCGATTCCGATTATTTTCCGTATCGTACTGACATCAGCAAGCAGTTTCGATTATGTGATTTGTTGGGTTTGTGTGTTAACTATTCTTCATGTTACTAATATGTTGAACTTGCTCGACTTTCTCAAAGATGGCACTGATTTTATCTGTGAACCTCATCTTTCATACTAAAATTTCCAGATTTGAAACGCTTGCACCACATTTGTGCTACGTTTATTAATTAATTCGTCACATTTTTACCTTTTCTGTAATAAAACTTTAAAATGTACCGAATTTCTTCGTCACATACGTTCATTTCGCTTGCTTCGAAAACAATACAAAAATGGCGGGAACTAGTATTTTTTTTATTTATTGCGTTTTCAGAATGTTACATTTAATGGTATTCAAACCAGCCAGTTACATTCAGTACAGCAAAAGAGGTTTGATTATTAAATCACATGGACTATTGTTATTTATTTATAATATAAACTACGTACGAGTACAATTATAATAAATATAAAGTATACTGAATAATGAGTTAAAATCAATAATTTCACAAGCGCATCCAATAACAGTATAAAATGAAATCATTCGTCGAAAAACTTTTGTGTACGCCCGAAGGAGTTTTGTTGTTCAAATTGCGCGACAATATTGAATTTTACAGCATCAAAGCTGAATTCCAGAAAAACTTCGAAATGGATATGCATTTGGCGTCCCTTTTACACGATTTTAATTAGCCTTTGACGTGTGCATCTAGTATTTGCAAACAGCTCGGTTCCTGGGAATGCCCGGGCGTGTTGAACGCACGGTCGTCCTACTCTTACATCATGTAAGTGTATAGCGCTGTTGAAATTTAATATTGTGATGGCTGACGTGGCATTTGTTTTGTTTATTTATTTATTTATGTAATTTCAGGGCGAAAGGTTTATGCGTTTGGAAGGGAAACCAGAGATTTGAGGCCGTCGTGGCGCAGCGGCACAAGAGTGTGACTGTAACGCAACGGTTGCGGGTTCGATCCTCACTCGACGAATTGAAATATTTATTTACGTTTATATTTCCATTTCTTCGCTCTGGTTTCGAGGCGAAGCGCGGCGTTGAGTTCTGCCATTGAACACTTTGTCACGATGACCTCAATATTAAAACTTAACAACAGTATATAAAATAGCTGGTCAAGTGCATACTCGATCATTGAAGAATCTGTATCAATTTTTGGATTGTTATATGATGATAGGAAGTACAATTTGTAAAGTTGACAAGTAAAGTTTGTATGAAATTAACTAAAAATATAAATTTGTAATTAGTTTTTATCTGTAATGTAAATATGAATTTCGATTTTTTTATTATTCATGAAGTTTTTTTATCAAAAAAAAAGTAAAAAAAAGGAAAAAGAGTAAAAAAATAAAGTTTTTTACTATTTCATATTAGGCTACATAGAAAAATTGAAATATCTTTTATTGCTGTTTAGAACTACTAACAAGGGTAGATTTCAATTATAGACACGTTTAAGAAACGCAAAAATAACAAATTCTTTTGAAAATTTGAAAAAAAAAAATTATACCACACTTATTAGTAGTTTTTAAAGACCGATAAAATATTGCGAGTTTTCGCCTAACATACTTTCTTTACCTAGGGACGAGTTCGCGAGTCGTATGCACTAAGTAGTGTAAATTTGAACCCACCCCTATTGGACGGTTTCCAAGAGGCGCGTTCAAATTTTTTCAAAGTTGCAGATTTATTAAAAAAATGATAAAGAATAATAAAGTAATATACTCAGTATACATAATTAATTTACTTTAAAAGCATAGACATTTAGGTAGATTTATACATAACCCATTTAACACCTGAAACCTATTTTATTTATTTTAAGAGTATTTTTATAATAACGGCTACAATTTCTATTAATTTTCTACAAATTTATCTATCCAGGTTCTATACCTTATTATGTCGTGCAATGAAGCGAATATTAAAGGATGATGACTTGACAAGTGGCTGAGAATCACTTCTAACGTCAATTATACCAACTCAGTAGTTCCACGTCAACACCTGACGGCTTTGCGTTGGATTGTAAGGGATAGTATACATAGAAACTTCATATATATCATATGGTTTTATGAATAATATAACAGTAATTGGCTGAATAGATTTTCTCGAAATTTATTTGTAGCTTCACAATTTTCTCGCTTAGCACTTTTCAGATAATCCAAAACTTTTTGTTAGAGTGTTTAAGTTTAATCAAGAAATTTTTCATCTAAGATAATTATTAGCAATTACATATTTTCTTTGTCAATATCTAAACGACAGTCGTGGGTTCGTAACGAGGCAAACCCGGGCTTTGCCGTGAAGAAACTCCAGAGTTGAGTTTCTTCATTCAACACACATTTTCTGAAGATTTCGGCGAAAAAAGGGGAAACGGAAGTTATTCTAACAGGAAGCGGAGTGTTTTATCACTAGGTTTTCAGGTTCCCTCTGCCTACACTGCTTCGCGTGGGATGCACAGCGGGAAGCTAATAAGAAAAATAAAAGACTAGCGTTTAGATACTGCGAGACGCGTATCGTAGAACGCTATTTCAAGAAAGTGGCCGTTTTAGATATCTTAATATTTTGTTATCTAACGAGAGCCTTAGTGTTAAGACATTCCGTTCCCCACTCACCATACAATTTTCGAGATAATGCGTGCAGAGTAACAGAAATCAACCAGAATAAGAAAAAGAAAATAATTTACAATGATAATATTCCCTCAAGTGAGAATTGAAGCACGTATTTTATTATATTCCTACATTAAAATATATTATAAATAAGATATAAACTACATCCCAATGGAAACGCAACTCTACGCTGTGGACTCGCTAATGTCGTTAGCACAGTAATTCGATCGTCGGCCGCGTCACCTCCGCGTGCAACACGTTCATTTGCGTCCCATTAATCAATGGTGATCTGCATTCTATATGGTGTCGGAGTGGTATTACTTTAGGCTTCTCAAAAAGGTTATACAGAAAAGTCCTGGTGGCACAGGGGCACAAATCATTTCTTCCTTATTCCTCTGGTTTCGAACAATTGACTACCTTATCAACCAATATTCTCTAAATACACTTAAATAATTATTATTCTGAGTGCCCTAACACTAGCTTTCCTCTGCCTATCCTGCTGTGTGCGGGATACAGCGTGAAGCTGATTTTTTTATTATCACAAAATTTCTTATAAATTAATAATAATTTAAGATATATATCAACATTATTTGTAATACAAAACATTAATACCGAATTGGTATTAAGTAGAACCCACACACCTATCGACTCAGACGTCTGCACGCGTAATCTGTTGCAGGATTACTGATCGAAATAAACCTTTCATGAAGTAAATAAGAAGATGAAGATTCAAATCAGATCATAGAAGTGGAGATAAGTTTTCGATTCTAATGAATTCACATATAGTTACTAAGAACGCAGCGCTTCTAATGAATTAAAGCTTCGATTGAAATAAAGTTTTGTCAAACTTTCTAATGAGATTACTACCGAGTACTGTTAGTATTTGTTTTCTCGTAATACTCGTACATCGTACATTAAGTTCTCCTCTCTTGACGTATTTTAATTAAATATTTGGAATTGTAGTTATTGTAAACCATAAAATATATAATAAAAAGTAGCAAGAAATAGAAGTAGTATAAGTGTATGAGGTTATTTTTATATTTTATTTTAAGTTGAGAAATCTTAGGCCTTTTCATTTGCCGTCGCACAAGTTTATAATAATATTTTTAAATATTATTTTGCAAAACTATATGGTTACATTACGAAAAATAGTAATTTTAAGCTGACGAAAACTGCTTATGATAATGTTTGGATGGCAGAAATTTTGTGATGGCAATATTTTAACTGAATTTGAATGGGTGAAACCCCGACCCACCGCGCCACTACTGCCATCTGTTTACATTTATTGTTTATTTTTTCTGTTCTAGTCAATAACCAACTTAATACTTGTTTAGTTTTCTCACAGAGGAAAACGCGTAACTTAAAGTCACGATAAAAAACACTTCTCAAGTCTTGTAAATATTAAAATATTAGTCAGTAGAATATGTGTAAGGCTAAATAAATGTATGCAGAAAATACATGAAGCAGAGTGAAAAAATCATAATTTTTTCTAATGTGTTTCATAATAAAACGAATCAATTTGAGAGAAGCACGCGCGCCAAAGAAAAAAAATATATATTTACAAAGTAACGAATTTTAAATCCCTTCACAAAGATAATGGACACTAGGCTAGGATTAGAATAATCTGTACGGTCCATTACTGGAAAAAATCGCATAATGAAATTGAAAGCGCACGCCCGTACGACCGAGGCAGTAATTGCTTTAGCGCGTAGAGTACATTTCACAGTTTATTTAGCCCCGGGCGCGTCCGCTGGACGTCACCGCCAATATCAACTCATCAGCCGGGCAAAATATTCTGGATTAAAGGCCTCTTTACACATTATATTTGATATATTTTTTCTTATATTTCATTTTTTAATTATAAAACAGCTTCAGTTAAGTTTCGTCGTCTTTCAGTTACTCAGTAAGGGTATAAATAGTTTTATTTTTATTCTGTTTTTACTTTTATTTATTTTTTTTACTTTACAGCAATTATTAATTTACATGTGTACCTACATCAGTGTTCGTAGATATTAATCTCAAAATCAATTCCATATGAATTTCCGTAACGGAAACGCGGTGTAGTTTCCATTTTCCGACAGTGTACCTAATACTCTAGTATAGCATTGCATTAGACCTCAAATAGATATTTCTATGTATCTAGATATCTGGGAATATTACCTTTGATATTATTAATTCCTTTGACTGAATCGTCCCAGAAATACTCACTTTGCTAGCATTGAACTAAAACGTGGGTACACATACAATTCGACTTGTATTTCCTGGAGCATAGATTTGATTTAGGCTTTGTTAAATACCTCTGTAGTGTAAACGTTTGGTTCAATATCTTAAAATAATCCTGAATATTCGTGTTGCATAAGGAAATGGATTTTGGTATAAGTAGTGAGAGAAATGATAAACATTGTGTAGAGTAAATATAAAATGACGTCTATTAAAGTGTTTCTCTCTGCCTGCCGATCTGGGATACAGAGTGAGGCTGATTTATTTAAATAAGTGTTTTACTATTAGTTCTTTTATTACGTAAGCTTAAAAATCAAAAACAATTAATAAAGAAAAATATATTAAATTGTTATAATTAAAATATTACGTAGGAAATATTCTTAGTTTTATCATCAGGCGAAGATGACAACAAATCCAATTGCGGGGAATATTGATATCTAAAATATTGCTTATATGTGTTATTAGAAATTATGTACTCTAAAATAGCTTATATTTAATTGCAAATATAATGTGAGATACATATTTTTTTTACCAATTTTAAATTTAATATTGTAGAAAGAGCCATATTAATGAAGACTACAGTGTGAAACACCCTTAGCACAGGTAACGGTTATGTAAGCGTACGCACGTCGTGAACGTGAGCTTCGAGTGTAGTGATACTCAACACACTATACAGTACGGTTGATAAGTCGTGGCCCCTTTGAAGTTAGGTATACCAATCTTCTGTACATTGTTCACTTGGGAATAAAATAATCAAACGTAAAAAATCCTAAAATCAAAACTGCACAGCCATTTACAGCGAACTTTAGGATGGCCACGACTCATTGACCGTACTGTAGATGTAAATAGACTTTGGCATTGGGGTGTAAACAGACATATCCCCTGTTACGCAGTTATTAACTAAGCTTTAATCCTAAAAGGTTGCCTAACTATGCATCTGACTGATGTTATATTATATAGAATGGAAGGATTGGCTGTTGGGGTGCCAGCGTCTAAGGATTTAGTATTCTATCGTCTGTCATAATTATTATTTTGGTTTTGTTTTGTCATTCGATTTAAGGAAGGCGTCTTTTTGACAAAAAAGGAAACAGCTTTTGTTTTGTTTTTGATATACAAATATGAAGCTTAAAAGTTTTTATTAAATTTAGTCTCGTTAAAGCATTATCCTAAAAGGGATGATTACGAAATGAACTACAAATATTAGACTGTAATGTTTTTTTCTAACAAATAGATGTACCTGAAAATTTTCACTTTTCGGCTTATTTCCTTTATTGTAAGTTTTCAGTTTGTTACAAAATTTATAACTTTTACTGAAATTTTAGTGATTCGCTACTCTGGTTTTTTTATTTCTACATTATAAGCTGAACTCAAAACTGTGCTTTGCTAAGTTAGACGTAAAAATACAATAACCTCAAGCCAGGAAGTAGAAATAAATATATGTTGATAAATATAGTATAATAGTAGAGCATCCCATATTGTCATTATATAAATATAGAGCCAGCAATAAACGGGTATACTAAACCCATACTTCCAGAGAAAATCTCGCTAATTGGCCTCGATAGATCTACCCACCTTGAGCAGCTTACGGAGTATATTCCAAGGACTCGTGTTACCTTGGCGAAGGCTTCGTGTAGTATTTATAAAGTTTGCTAGGGCTTTTGTGTTTGTTATTCTAAGCACTATGTTTCATTACAATATTATATAGTGATTGGAATTTTCTGTTTAAACTTAGATGTAATTTAAAACGCGGATAGTTTATAAACTCGATGTGAAGAAAAAGATTTTTTTTTTTATTTTAGTTAATTAAAATTTTTATGATATTTTTTATACTTCATTTTCACTCACTCACTGCACTTTGAATGTTATGTTTATTTTATTCCAATCGTGGCGTGAGGGAAAGTGATGACGTAGTAACGGTAACGGTAGTGTCTTAATGAGAACGGAGTGTCGTAACAGAAGATTCCAAGGTTCCTTCTGCCTACTCCACAATTTGTACGATACAAAATATAAACCACAAAAAAAAAAAAGAAAATAAATAAATAAAAAAAAATATTCGTGAACCTTTTCACCCTTCTCCATATAGAAACTAAACGAAACCAATGACGTGCTCATATCAACTAGATGTAGACTAGAATTCCATGTTGGACTAGAAGACCAAACAAGTTTGTGTGTGTCTATCACGATGCATTTAGGACAATAGTAAATGAATACATAGGCTACATATCGCTTGCTGTAATCATCAAGAATATTATTAGATATATTTGAAGGACAATATTATATTTATGTCTTGCGTCATCGTCATGTCTTCCATAAAAAAGACAGAGATTTCGTAAGACTCATAAAGAGAAGAAAAAGAAATTACAATATTTCAATATTTAAAATATTTATATAATACTAATAATGGCAGAAAAATGAAAAATTCGCGATCCCAAGGAAAGCCGGCGGCAACAACTAATCCCAATATACTACGAAATCACAATGAAGCACTTTAAAAATATAACATGTTATTGTTGACTTCTACTAATGTTCAGTCTTAAAACATTTACTTTAAGGATTATTTTTCCTTGTCAGGTAGTTACTTTGAATATATGAAGTTGCATGGAGTAACATCAAATTACAGCCACAATTTGCTAAGGGAATATTCATTTTATGAGCAAGCTTCCTTTCAATGCAAAGAACGCAATTTATTTCGTTAAAGGATGAGATATTGTTAAAGGTAATATACCGACGTGTAAGTTAAGCGGGCGCGCTTTGTTATTTTACTCGAGTCTATTAAAAATTGTATTGAGATAGTAATTTACTGAAGCGTATGTAATAATTAAATTATATATGTATGTAATAATTAAATTAGTATGGTAAATAATTAAATACATTTTTACATAATTTCTATTTATGATAATTCCATATCGATAACGTATACGAGTACGTAAATATGTTTGTCTTAATTCTACCCTTAAAAAATGTTTGCTTTTTCAGGACTTATGCAAGTGTTTTATACAAGTGTTTTTTTTAGCTTTATGCTGGATAATATTACCGCAGGGCACTGTGTGTTGAGTGTGTTGAGTGGAAATCAACACCGCTCTTTGTCTTGTCTGTTTGTTTACTATTGCAACTTTAAGTTGAGTTGAGGCCATTCGTAGCTCATGGGTACAAAATGTGACTATAAGAATGGGTTCAATTCCCACTCATAAATTACCAAATATGGAGATATAATAATATTTCCATTCTCTTCACTCTGGTGTCGAGACACGGCGTTGAGTTTCTCCATTCAACACTTGTTGCCTCCAGAATTATTTTGCCTACCCTCCTTTGCGTGCGGGATACAAACAGACATATTCAAATGATATAGTCTACCTAATGTATCAATGTTCTACTTACACAACGAGTACTTAAAAAGAATAATTCGGTGATGTACGACGAGGGAGAGCTAATTGTACCTATCGATGAATATGGTCAAGTTATTCAACCAGAGTGGAGGGTGAGAGAGACGCGAAGTGAAACTTACTTCATAAAAAAAAACTTAATATATATGTATGTATAATAGTGTAAACAGACTTGTAAGTGCTAGTATACATTTTTTTTAGTTATTGTATCCCGACGATCGATCGAAACGATCATATGACGAGGTACTCTATTTTCTACTTTAAATATTCGAGACATTATTCGTGTTGAGTGAGGCAACCCAACGCCGCCAACCCAACCCAACGCAACTTTGTGTTTTATCTTTAGTATAATTTATTTCCCTACTAAGAATCTAAACCACAATCGTTGTGTTTACAGTTACACATTTGTGCATCTGCTCTACGACTGTTTCAAGAACAGATAGAGGTAGGTAGATAGAGGTAGGTAGGTAGGTAGAGGAACATTGGAATCTAATGTTAAGACACATCATCACCCTATTAAGAAACTGCGTTTTCCATTTTCCGCCGAATTCTTAAGGCTCGCGTATTAAGTGACGGAACTCAACGCGCTTTTGATATAAAATATTTAATTCTCGAAGCAAAAAATTAAAAAAAAAAAACAAAACGAAGCAAGCAAATTCCAAAATCAATCAAATAAAAATATTTGATTAATACCCAAAATCAAACCTACTAACATTTCATTAATATCTTTGAAACGCTATCAAGAGGGCTTTACAATTTAATACGGCAGTTGTAAGGATTCATTCATCGGTACACCTACAGGTGCCTACATAGATTTTGCAGGCTACCTATAATTGATTCGAGATATTTAGTCTGCGGGGCTTATTTAATTATTATACTACCTTCACCCACACAGGTCCCCTTGCGAACCAAGCACAATACGATGGGGTGCTATTGACCAGACGCTATATTTTGTTTGATGTTATGAAGGTTTAACAAACAAACTCATATTTATAAATATATATAGTATAGTTACGTGGACGGGATGTTTTTTTTCTTATTGTTTTGACACCTCTACCGTTATATTTTATACTGATCAACATATCTGCTTGATTGGAGGCCGTCGACGGTTGGAGGTTCGATTTCGATTCCGTGGAGTTACTTTCATTGCTCCTCTATGGCAACAGGACAGCTGGCAAATTTGGCGGTGCCTGGAGAACGGAGTAGTTCAACACTAAGTTGCCTCTGCATATCCTGTTGTATACGGTGCACATAAAAAAAAAAATTTTAGATAGGCTTGCTAGGGTACACCAACTAAGGCCTTAGAGCTCACCACTCAATGCTCCATATCCCCGTTTGTGCAGAAAATAATAACTAAAATATTATATAAAAAACAGGAAGTATGTGAAAATAAGCCGTTTAATATTAAAATCATGCATATCTCTAAAAATCAACTGTTTGCGTGAAGTCTTTTGAAACAATGTTATTGTAATCTACATCTGTGCAATGTAAAACAAAGGCGTTACTAATGTTACATTTATATTCAAACGTATACAGTACGGTCGATCAGTCGTGGCCTCCTGAAGGTGGATTTTCTGACGTGGCTTCCTGAAGCTTGTATCCACAGTTCACTCGGGATGAAAATAATGAAAACTAAGAATAATCTCAAAATCATATCTGGGCAATAAACAACAACTAACTACAGAACAGACACGACTCGTTGAGTGTACTGTACTCATATAGTTGTGTACCTATCGTTATATCAACCCCAAACGTAACGTACGTTAATATCACATTGACAAATACGTTTCGATTACATCCCTTTGATGGTTCACTGCGAGTCCGAAATGAAAGCTGCTCATTTCGCAGCGGCCATTGTTAGATGAAACACTATTTAATATCCTGCGTGGAAGGTATATGCCAATTTGACGTATTAAAATTACAGTAGTTGATATATATGATGAATTTTCAATGTACATATGTGTTTATCTAACATATTATATAGGAAAGTTCAAAAGCGGCATTACGTCTTATGCTTGGGATGGTTGTGGATTCAATGCCCTTGCTCTATTAAGACAAAGTCTGGCGTTGAGGTCCACTTGGAGAACGTAGTGTCTTAACACCAGATTCCTTTTGCCTAGCCTGCTGTGTGCGGGATACAGCGTGAAGCTGAAATAGCAAACTGAAAATTAATCATTGGACGATATAATGAAGTGTGTTTATTACAAGGATGTTTAAGTAAAACTAAATGGAGTTTGGGCCGGCACATTCGCTTTGATGCAGAAGCGGAGCAAAATGAAACAAAATAATCTTAGTACATATATATGTAATAATATATGAACAAGATTGCGTTTCTACTATTACCACTTATCTTGTATATGTATATAGCATTTTAGCATTCTGTGAGATTACTTCTATGAAATTATGATATATTTTGTTCATACTTTAAGTAATTATATCAAAAAATCTACCTCTTTTTAGTATGTCCATAGAATAATAGCCATTCAGACATTACATATCTACGTCCTGAGTATAAAAATTGCACCCCTACAAAATCAACAAATTTATAAATGCAGTTAAAAATATTTAATAAAATAATAAGCCATCCAAGCGAAGTCACGTTAAATAGCAAGTATTAAATAATGCTGTGATTTCTATCAGTACAGGGAAATTGTGTTTATGCTGCAAGTTCTCTTATTTTATTTTAGTCTTATTTCCTTGCAGTAGCTGTGAGGTTCTTGGAATAGAAATGTTTTTAATATAATATTATATTGACGTATAACTAGAGGACGCTTCGTGCTTCCTACGTTGTTGGATAATTCCTTTTATTTTGAAAAATTGTTTCCTTTTCAGTGTAATATTTTTATAAGTGTTCATGTTTTCTTTATATAATGAAAGAATATTTCGAAGCCACATTTTTAAAATTATTAATGCGACGAAAGAGAAGATCAGTTAGTTATTTACTTATTTGTGGAAAGAAAGCAGTTTCATATTTTTTCTTGCACAGTATGGTAGAAGGAGAACGCCTAGTAAGATACTCTATTTTCGGCTCAAAGTCCCTCTATGTGCCCCTCATTGCTTGAGACATTGCGTATCAGATTGAGACAGTTCGAACCCAAAATAATCGCGTTCACACGCTATACCACTGCGCCACTGCGGTCTCAGTATAGATCATTCTAAAAAATTCTTGAAAGCAAATTAAATTACACTAAAGAAACTTAATACATGCACTACTGTTGTTTGAGTTTGCCATGATTCTCTTTGTCCTAGAACTTTAAGAATGAAGGAATTTTCCTTTTATTAGAAATCCTATTAACAAACAGTATTTTGGTATGAAATTACAGTCCAATGTGAAAATAAATTGCTTTAAAAATTATTTTTTAAACAGAGAAGAATTTAATTATCTTTGTGCTGCGTTTGATTGCATTCTCAATTAATATATAAGGAAGGGTACACCGTGATATTGTATGATTCGCTTAATTAAAAAGTGCTGGTGGTTGTTGTACGTGTGTCTGGACTAGAACGTTGTTTTACGTATACGCACAGGCAAATGCAACTAGTATTAGACTAGCGACAATGCTTAAATATTTTTATGCAATAATTAAATATTTTCAATCCTTTTACCATCTAGTAAATTACACAAAGAAAATGGCTACGGATATATTATATTACTAGGGAGTTTGAAAAAATCTTTTGCGAATCTTCTATTACAAGCTTATACTGGTAAGTTCTCTATAATTTCCTAAGGCCTTAAAAGTTTGCTCTTATCACTATTATACAAGTCACTACTTATGTAAGTTTCAAATTAAATTCGATTATTGGTTTGTTTATATATGTATAAGAAAGCAAGTTATATCATGTGAAGGAAGGAAATTGGGATTGAAAGTTTGTATGGAAATAAATTTTAATTGACACCGATTTTTGTAAAATTTTGAATTCAGACTTAAAATTATTATATTGAAGATGTGTATCAACGTTCATGTGTTCTTTTTAGAATTCACCTTCTAAATTGACAATAATTTCATAAACATATTTAATAAATATTCGTACAGTTCAAGCGGGCGAAGCCGCCCAGGTCGGCTAGTAAATAATATATTTTTGAAAGAACAAAAGAATGGTTTGTCGAATGCGTTTTCCACCCCCTTTTGTTGCCGTGTAAGCCTCTCGTTAGTGTTAGTTAGTGCGGTCTGCGTATCACTGCATTTCGATTCAATATCAGTTATCGGTTTGATCATAATGAGGGTCGCCAGACAATAGTGTGGACACCTATGCAAAATATTATATTACATATATATTTGTATATAATGAAATATTGGGGAAATGGAAATCGGATTATTTTTCAACAATGAGGGTCTATATACAATATATACATTGTATTTTACAATATGAGTTGCTAGCCATAATTATTTATATTATAAAATTTATGAAGTGGAGATGGACAGGACACATGGTATGGGAAAGGATAGAGAAGTGGACACGTTTTATTATAGAATGGTACCCGCGTCATAGCAAAAGGAGTAAAGGTAGACCAGCAACATGCTGGGAAGACGATTTAAGAAAGAATTTAGAGAAATGTAAATTAAGTTGCAATAAAGGCTTATTATTATTATTATTATATTACTTAGGACAGAAAAATACTTATTAAGAAAACGATATAAATATTTGAACGTAGCGGTATTTGAACCAAGCCATACAAACGTTCTTTTCTTATACGCTTGTTACAACTTTTTTATGTTGTTAGCATCATAAGTTAGGTTCATAACTTAGTTCATAAGTTAGGTCTATTGAAAAATGTGAGCGTATGCGATGAAAACAAGTATTAAGTCCACTTGGTTATATAAAACCTGTTATTAGATCAAAAAAAAAATATTAAAAACGTAATTTTACTATAAAAAACTAGTCTAAAATAATATTATATGGTGTATTTAAATTTTAAATATTCAATGAGTCGACTGTCATTGTGATACTTTAAAGAAAATATCCAGAGAAAATGTTGTTGAAAGTACTTTTTTCTGGCCAGGCAAAGGCAAAGGTGGTTCCAGTATCTGTGGAACTAGATCCACCTCGTTGCTTGAAGAGCTTTGCCTCATGAAGTATCCATAAGCTTTTAATCACTGTTTATTTGTTTATTATTTTTTATCCACTTTCTACAATGTATAACACTGAAAAAAATTATCAAGAAAAAAATAATTGGTAGTTATCGAAAGTGAAGCCAGTTGTGGTGCATGCATGCATATCATTGTGAATGCGACAGGTTGTGGGTTCAATTCCCAATCAAGGAAATAAAATATTTAATATATTTATATCTTTAATCTGGTATCGATACAAGGCGTATCGTTAAATTCTACCTCTCAACATGCCTCCAGAAATCAATGGAAAATTGGTGACAGAGTATCTTAACACTAAGTTTCAGATTTCTTTGATAAAACGATTTACATTAAAGCCAGAACGTGATACCTTCAAGTACTCTATCATATTCGACAGGTAATGGCCAAGATACGTAAAAAAGTGCCAACGGGTATCTAATTAGTACTGCATTGTTCACTCTTCACTGTCGAGTAATACGTATCTTTTGACGTTCCCCTTTATCGATGCATCTTCATTAGTCCATGTCTAGATGACAGACAAACGGATTTTAGATCCGAAAATCACCAAAGCTTTTATTATTTTTTCTGTACTAAGAAATGCGAGAATCACGCTTTCACTCATAAATTGATGACGAATGAATAATTAAAATAGCCGAACTATAAGATATGTATAATAAAATGGCACCTTTCAATGCTGGCCTCAGACTTCTACAAAATTTACAAACAAAATTTAAATTTACAAAATTTTATCCATAAAGTGTACACAACACAAAGAGATGTTCCAGATCCCGAGGTACTGCGTCACTTCAAAAAATATGTCACAGGTGGTTGTTTTATATCTCAGTAACTCAATAGCTGAACCTTTAGAAGATCACTTTGTTGTCTATCTGTCCGTCAGACAAGATCACAGTCATGTCAAGCTGAAATTAATAAAAAATCGAACGATGCGAACAATTATGTATCGTTTTTGCTGCATTTTGTATGAAATTTTCTGCGTAGTCAAAACGTTAATGTTATGAAATTAGGAACGAAGTGAGAACTTCCAAAATAAATTAAGGGGTAGGCACAGGGTATCTGAGAATAAGACTCTTCTTTCCAAATAATATACTTCCGTTTTTGACACTAGAACGAAGAAATAAAAATATTAAAAATTTCATTTCTTCAATCGGGAATCGAACCCAGAAGCTATCGTGCTAACAGTCACACGCTCGTGCTTAACCACGACAGTATATTATAACACCCATCTACAAAGTTAAATCACGTAGCAAACTGTTATTTCATCCTAAATAAGTGCCCCCTTCTGTTTTGACGGGGATTTGGGATAGGTAAGGATTTGACCTTGAACTCACAATTCTTTATCAAGGTTAGCGTGTCGCGCCACAGAGGGTCGTCCCTACTTTGAAAAGTCGGCCACAAGTTAAATCGTAAGATATTCAATCTTACGATTTATGAGGCTGTCATAGCGAGGGGATAAGCGTGCGATTGTGAACGCGATGGTTGTGGGTTCGATTCCCATTCGTAGAAATTAAATATTTTCATTTCTTTGCTTTAGTAACGAGGCAAAGCGCTGTGTTGAGCTTGCCCCTCCCTCAGCTCGTAATGTTCTGAGAACGTAAAATATGCAATTTCACGCTTCTTCCCGCATCGCAGGGTAGGCAGAGAGTAGTAGTATTAAGACACTCTGTTCCCCATTTTCCACCCAGTCAAGACATTGCACGTTGAGTGGCAGAACACAATGGTGCGGTTTCATTAAAAGACAGTGGAAGTGAAAAAAATCATGCGCCCAAGTGGGAATCGAACCCACGACGAACGAAACCAGATTCGCAGTTTGTCTGAATTGAACAGAACGATCTGACAAGTGTTTGATCGCAATTTGATTTGAGAGGATTTATAAAAAAGTGTTACATATTTTAATTTTAGCCCATGTAGCCTGTGTATATAGTTATTTCTTTAAATTATATTCCTAAAATTAATTACTCAACGCTTAATTACACAATACAAAATAAAATTACATATAATATATTATAACATAAAACGTGTAATCGCCATATTGAATATAAATACAATATAAATCTAGTTCCTGGAATATTTCATAGAACAACCCGTCCACATTCAACATCAAAGCTAATGCTTGTTTACAATTTTATTACAGCTCGCCCGGGCAGATGCATCCCAGCAGTTGCCATGGCAACCCCGAGCTACCTATGCCGTGCCTGGCGTACAGCCTAGATCTAAGCTACGTTACGAAATATCACTACAAACCAAAATGATTTTTAAAGTTAACTACATAAAACTTAGGATTGAGTGTCAGAAATTTATTGAATAGATCTGATAGCAAGTTGTTTATTGTCGGAAGTCGGAAATTAGTACTCCTTTATCGGATATGAAACGGGACACTTACAAAGGCTTCTTGTTTGAACGTTCAAGGATAAGATATGAAGGGTCCATTAATTTGATGTGGATTTGTCGGTGTTATTGATTTTGTATTTTTAAAGTCTACAGGATTATTAACTCTGTGATACGTGAACTTAGTAAAATTAGATTTTTTTTTTATACGGAATATTCCATTTTATCTTAATATATGTTTAAGTATTCTTGTTTTTTTTTGGATTACGTACCCCAAAATGTTGAAACGAAACTCGAATAGGATCACTTAATTGCCCGTGTGTCCGTCTATCAAGTACATATACATAAGTTTGATGCAATCGTAGCATAGTAGATGTCTCAGCTTACGGGCGATAAAAGCTTCATTTGTGGAAATAATTACTTACATTAATTTCTCAGCTATAGTAAGATAGAGGAGGCGTAAATTAGTATATGAAACCGAAACACCAATAAATATTAATGTCATTTTCCAATCTAGATTTAGATTTTATAGTTTTAAAAAGCACTCATCCAATTTAGCGATGCAGGGATGTATAAGGTATTGAAGGCCTAAAATGCTTTTAGTGAAACAATTCAGGGCGTGTGTCTGCATATCACTGAACGATAGGTTCTATTTGTTATGTACATGCATTTCTATACCGTGACACGATTTTTACACACTACCTTTCTAGTACTATTATAATTTATTATTATAATTTATTCTTTAGCCGCTGTGTGCAGAAATGCAAAGTGGTGTGGTAAAATTCGCATTTAAAAAATAATAAAAAAATATATAATTATATTATTATATATATTTTTGGGTGGAAACTACTTAGTATTTTTTATTCAAGTGTATTATTTTGAAAGCCCAATATTATTTACTACGCCGTATTTTAAATCTTCCATTCGTTGCCGTAGTTCTACGACACTGCTACGACGACGACTCCTTTGTAGATTCGTAGCATTTGCTTTGTTGCTGTTGAATAATGAGTGTGTAAATACACATTCATTATTCAATATTCTTTGATTTAAGTCGGGATATGATTTTTGTATTAACAATGAACAAGTTCAGTAAGATAAACATTTTTTTCCATTGATTTTGTTTATATAGTGAAATGTTCGGGGTAATCAATAAAAGCGGATTACTGATCCTATATCACAACGATATAATGTATTGCCACTTGTCTTCAAATGTATCTAGTAAAGAACTCCCCAGGACCTCCTGCTTATGGAAAGATATTTTCTTGAAAACTCATTAAAATTTGATCGTGGCGGGTTTTGAACCCGCACTTCTTGGGAACCGTCTAAGCGCTTTGACCACCTCATCAAGCTACGTCGAAATTCTTATACACTTATTAGAATTTAAATAAGATGCTAGCATCTTTGCAGGGAGATTTTCCCAAACAATTTTCAATTAAAAAAATATTTAATAAATATCATTTTAAGAGGAATATATACATATTGTAATATAATAATTATAGTAATATAAACTACATATTAGAACTCGATATTCCTGTCCCTGTTTCTATACATGTTGCGGTTTGGACAGCCCACAGATTGGATTTGAGTTGTATCCGGTTGACCGGGGGCAGGTCCGCCGACCGTTATTATGATTATAGCACAGCTTGCCTCAGTTCTATACTTAGTTGTCGACGGTTGGTTAAGCACACTAAGTTGCATTTATGTATATTTCTATGTATAAAAAATTGTTAGGCTAAGTAGAGTGAGCCTAGTGTTAAGATACTTCGGTTCAGTTCGGTTGTGTGACAGAATTGGACGCCGTTTTTATTAAATGAGAATAAGTTTTTACTTTACAGATTTTTTTCTTTGTTTGTATTGTAATTTTTCAGAAAGCCATATTTAATAACTGCAGATCTTCTTGATTACGTCACAAATTTCATACAGAATGTAGCAAAAACAATGCATAAAAGCTTCTCTTCCATTCCATCGTTTGATTTAGAAGCTCTATTTTTATGTGTTGCGTAGGTGTATATTATAAATTCCCAGTACTGTAAAGAGGCTGAATTTTCCCAGATTTCGTTGAATCGCTGTACACGTAAACAAACTTAAAATCAATATTGCAACGCATCCCGGCAGTCCGGGGAAACAGCTCGGAGGACATAATATGTCTCGCATTTCATACTGTGGATGTAATTATTCTGCGAATTTCATACGTCCCTTCGAGTCGCTAGAAATTGAATATTTTAATTTCATTTCATTTTGATAATATTAAAGCCGAGTCACGTTTACGTCAAAACTTCACAACGTATTCGTCTGTTGATCAATATGTGTATTTGTGTTGTATATGTAATTTTAATGAAGTTTCTGAAACTTTATATTATTTCATTATTTGCATTTTATAAAAACAGTTGTGAGATCGATCCCCCATTTAGGATATTGAATTGTTTTCAATCAATGTCCCGAAAACCATGCGGAGAGTAGGACACAGAGTGTCTTAGACCTAGGTTTTCTCCTTATGGGATACAGCGTAATGCTGTCACATATAAAGAAGTAAAAATCCTTTCTATGACTTTCGGTTATAGCCGGGTAGGTCGTTCCCCAATTTCCGTCAAAAACTCGAGATATTGCGTTTTGAGTGGTGGAACTAAACGCCGCATTTCGTCTTACAGAGCGGGGAAATGAAAATTTAAATAATCGTAATGTTTATTAATAATTAAGTCAAAAGTAAATATTGTAGAGCAAATATCACGACTTTACGAATGCAAATAAGATATGCAGTGTCCTTTCCAACATTGTAATTATGTTTCATACTAAACTTTGTTTTTTACATCTCACTTGTCAAAGGGCTATTCATTTAGAATTTAATATTTCAATCTGTTTGTAATATACCAGCTAGGGCTTGATATGCAGCGAGAAATTTCAGAGGACGTGTATTTATATTTACATTTGTGGGGGAGAGCAGAATTCTGTACCTAATTACAATATTGACTGCCAACGTCCGTATGGTACAGTGAAAATGTATTTGGAATAGATTGTCAAAGATCACTTCTATTTTGCGATTTTGTTATTTTTTCTAGAATAAATATTTGCCATTTTTAGGGATCCGTACCTCAAAAACAAAAAAGAAAAGGGAATCCTTGTAGGAATATTTTGTTGTCCGTCTGTCAACAAATCTCGAGATGACGTGGAGATATCAATTCAAATTTAAGTTTGTTATATTTATTTTCCACGTAGTTAAAACTTAATGAGTCGTCCCATAATCTACAATATTGCAATTCATACGGAACCCTTGGAGAAGTAGTCCAACTCGTACTTGAACGGGTTTTTTAATAATAATTCCAATAAGGTTTTAATATGTTCATGTAAAACTTTATCTCTATATGTATAATTTTGTTTAAGCAAAATTACTTTAACCAATGATTTTATACTCTGACTGTGCATGTTATCTTCAGCTGCAATTGGCTGATTACTTAAGCAATAGTAGATTCATTGCGCTAATTTAAAGGGCTTAAGCCAATACTTAGGTCAAAAATTGGGCGGTAAGTGGAGAACAGCTTGAGCGAAATAAGTAATATTTTACTCTTAAATATGCTTATTCTTTTAGTTTATGTTATATTTTATAGGATAAAAATACATTTATTAAATTAAATTGATGATGAGGATAGATTTAATTGATTTGAAGGGTTAAAAATTAAACAAATTTATACAGGAATTTGTTTATTGACATAAAATTACATATTATTAACATTTATTCATAAAAATATTGATAACATTTATTTATATAGACAAGAAATTGGGCTAACTGTCATAAAATATTATGAATAGATAATAGAAATCTCCGCTGAATGTCTTGTTTATTAATCAAAATTACAATAATAAATAAAAGAAGTAATTATTTTACTACAAAGTAGATTAACAACATAGAACTTTGAACAGCCATGTGATCGATTGACGATAGACTATAGTAAAAAAAGACAATTAAAATTTAAGTTAATAGACCTTATTTAAAAATATTAAAATCATAAATGTGTATTGAGCAAGATAAAATAAATATGTAGAGGCCGTCGTGGTACAGTGGCACAAGGGTGCCGCCCGTAAACGCGACGGTTGTGCGTTCGATTTCCACTCGAGGACGTGAAATATTTCTTTACATTTCCATTTTTCTTCGCTCTGATGTCGAGGCAAAGCGCGGCGTTGAGTTCTCCCACTCAACACGCAATGACTCCAGAAAGTGGGGAACGGAGTGTCTTGACACCATGGTTCCCTATGCCTGCCCTGCTGTGTGCGGGATACAGCGTGAAGCTGAAAAAAAAAAAGAAGTTTTTAGATATAATAATAACAAAACAATTGAATATACACCACAAACAATTGCATATCTTCTATATCTTCATATCGTGTAGTTTTCATTAGATATATATACTAAGTTTAATAGTTTCCTATTTTTTGGTATTTCTGTATACACGAATCCCAAAAAACTGGTCAACTATGAATTTAGTATAAGGTAGTACATATTTCTCCATTTTTGTCCATACAAGTGCACGCGTTAAGTAGACAGTGCCATGTCTTAAGTAAAAAACTTAACAAGATCTTCTTGAAAAATATTCTGTCTCGAGTTTTCGTAAAATATAACTAAGAGCTCTTAAGTAACTTAGACAGTTCTAGATAGCCTTAGATACTTTTAATGATAATAAACATGATCCTACGCTTAAGGTAATACTTTCAACTCAATAAAAAAGTCTTTGAAACATCTATTTAGATTTCTGGGAAATTATTCAAAATTATTACTCTGTTTCTGCAAAATATATTATACATATTTTATAGTTTTTCAAAATTGTTATTTACATTTGAAGGTATCTAAAAATATCTATATGAAAAATTTATGAAATACATGCGTATGAAAAAGGTAAACATTTATAATTACATAATTTCAAGTAATTGCTTTAATTAATTATTAATTTTTGCTGTGCTTTCATATCTGTGAAACAAACTATAATAATTATTATGAATTTTAATATTGTATTTCCTTCGCGTGAATTTTAATATTATATTTTCATCTGTTGCTATTAAGCTCAGCCCTGGTGACGAAATTGTAACAAGATTTAATGATATCTATTGAAGGTGAGTGACATTTTATATTAGCCATTACCTTGAATTGATGTCATAAAACCTAAATTACATTGCCATAAATTCTAGTCCTGATGAAAAAATATGGATTAAATTAAAAACAAAATAAAAAAGAAGAAGAAGCTCGTTAGCGGTACATACTCTACTATGTAAACCAAATGTCACAATAAATGAGATAGCATTATAATTTCATATAATTCTTAATTTCTGCAGCTTACAAAATTTCTAACGTAGTTGTACTCGTAAAAAGGTTTTCTGACAATTATTCAAGGTGACAGACTTTTGAATTAGGCAATGTTACCTTGAACAGTTGTGAGAAAGTCTAAATTACAAAAAAATGTAGAAAAATGCTGATCCTAATTGAAAAAAATAGATTTAAATCAAAAAAACAAGTTTAAAAGTATACATTTAGGTGGTTGGTTCTCTTTATTCCGCAACGATTAGATAAAGGGGATGAAAAATTTTAGTGACATCTAACTAATCATAAAATATATATCTTTTCAAGTTTCATGAGTTATAGATTATTATTTAAATAAAATGAAGCAGCTCTGTAAATTAAATTATATTATATTATAGTTAAGAGATGGTATATTATAAATTCAATTCTTCTTTTCCACATCTTGTAGATTTTTTTCTTATAGTGTAATAATTGTAATAAGATTTAGTGACAAATGTTGAAGGCAAGTGTCGCTTGAATAAGGCAATGCTGCCTAGAACTGTTGTCATAAAACCTTGATTACATCGTTGAAAAATGCCAGCCTCGATGAAAAAATCTCCGACGCCAATGTTTCTTAAATATATGAGATTATATAAAATTATATAATTTTTTTATTTCTGCATTTTGTCGAATTTGTTCAATTTGTGATGTAATTGTAATAAAGATTTAGTGACAATTGTTGCAGGCAGGTGGCGTTTTTGATAAGGCATATGCTACCTTGAACAATTGCCATGAAACCTAAATTACATTAAAAAATACTGGTCCTGATGAGGAATTTAAAATAGAAAAAAAATTGAAAGAAGTACTATTATTTATTCTCGTCGATTGGAGAATTGGTCTTATAAGTGATTTAACTGTAACAAAATTTAGTGACAATTGTTGAAGGTGAGAGACGTTTGAATTAGGCAATGCCACCTGGAACAGTTGTCAGAAAACCTAATTACATTGCTGTAAGCTGTTGATCCTGTTGAAAAATTTAGAATGACAGTAAAAAATATTTTTAAAAATGAAAATGATATTTTTAACATCAATAATTAACATCAAAAAAAGAATCTATTCTTTTCGTACCTTCAAACATTTTATTTTGATTTCTAGTGGTAGTTTTTAGATATTCATATTTTATTATCCCTGTATTGTGTCAAATCAATCATTAAGACAATACAACGAGAACAAAAATACATACCTAGGTGAGTGTAAAAAGCAGAGAGAAAACGAGAGACAACGGTTGGCTAGACTGGCACCCAAATCACAGCCCCGACTATATTTCAATGATATTTCTTGATGATAGTACATCTTCTTCAGATGTTTTATTATGGAAGTATTTACTATGGCATGTACACTATTGTACAAGATAATTAGTGTATATACCGATGTAAATACTTCCAATTTCACTTTTCACTCCTGAAAATTGTAAAAACATTTAATAAAATATGATTGTTTGTTGGTTGTATTAGTCGATTACAACAATTCATCTACAAGTAGAGATCTATAAGTATGTCCAAATTTATGTTAAACGTCTGTTCTTGCTGTGCTTTCTCTTGCTGACAGTTAGAAGCCTCATAAGTTTCTGTCACTTTTATGTATAGCATTTTTAAAATACTATAAATTAAAAGTGACGGAAAATATGAGGTTACCGACACAATGTTTTTCGAGTAGATATCCGGATTCTTTGATGCCTAAAGTTACTGTAGAAAACAGTGGAGAAAATGAACTTTAAAACTACAAAATATTCTCCTTCATTTTTATAATTTTTATGGTGTATTCCGAACATAGCCGGGTAAGCAGAGGGAAAGTCTCTGCTCCCATTAAGAAAAATCTCTAAATCGACATCGATTTTTACAAAATTTGAAATTTATTGAACACGTATTTCACGGTTTACAGAGTTCACCCCATAAATGGAAAAAAATACATATATATTATATTTTTAATTAATATTCGTATGCGTAAGCCACCTGAGCCCGCTATTATATAATAAACAAAAAGAATATGACGACATGATGATATTTGCGTTGCGACGATAGCAAATGATGTGGTCGATGAACATGTCGTGTTCAGAATAAATCAATAATAAATTGACATCTCCACTTGTGCCCAAAACATGTTCACATCTCCACCTATCATTTTTTTTTTAATTTCTGAAAATATATATATTTTTTATATTTGCGTATTCATTCCTCTGTTTTGGAGTAAAGTGCAGACCAATAGGTTGGGTCACATAAATCCTGTAGGCGGTATCACCCATTGAACTCTACATGAATATGGAACACCACCTATTAACCTACGTTATCCTAAATAAATAATTTTATATATTAAAAATTTTACAAACAAGAGAAAAGTTTATCTACATTATATAAGTCTTATAGTCAGTCTTAACACATACATTTTACATTATAATACATCTAATAAATTAGTAAGGGTAGAATTCCCACGCTATATATTTATATCCACGTTATATTTTTATTGTTTATCTTATACTTTTACGCTATACATTCTAATATATTATTATATTTAATGTCATTACGTTAATTACAAGTATATCAGAATATTATATTGTGCCCTCTTAGCTACAAATAATGTAATGAATATTTATAGCGAAATTTAAAACAAAAAATATATTAAATATTACCGCTAAAGATTAAGACAAAAATTATGAAAAATTAATGCTGATGAAATAGAGGCTGTACAAATACATACATAAACATAAAGTGCCCTGATATTTACAAATTTGATATGTACATATGGACATTTTTTTTACATTTAATTTATACGATGATTCTAACATTAGGACGTAGCTATTAAAACTTTAAGTATTGTTGTTTATATATATATATATATGTATATATGTCTCTACAAGTATTGTATCTGTAACGATTTCTATTTTTTTATTAGTAAGTAATTAATTTATCTTCTTTTATTTTGCACTTTGTTGGGAATCACACCGTGCTTTGTGGGTATTTACACTAATTACAAATTTATTGTTGTATCTTTTGTACGTGTTGTTTCAGGATGCTGTACACCGAGATATGAAGATACTAATGGATGGCAATGTATTATAAGATATGATTATAATTGTTTCGTTTTTTTTTCGAGATACCGAACCCTAAAAGAGGATAATCAATCAATTTTAATTACCAATTTATTTTGAATTTAACCTTAATGTTTAACTAGACTGGTTTGAATTGACTAAAAGGGAGGACATTTACATAATTTAACTATAATATCTATATACTTAAATACTATGTATTTATATACATAAGTACATATTTACATATATTTTTTTAAATTGAAATCTGGGTGAATCAATTAAATTCAAACGAGTTATTAATGTGATAGTTGCAAGCTATTATTATAGAACTTTTTTAAATGACAAGTAAAAAGTGGAGTGTTAAATCACTACGCGTAGATTCTCAATATTTATTTCGCAAGTGAAGATGAAAATAAAAGCGACCGATGTAGAGGCTAAATCTAAGGACTACTAAATATCACAAATTCAGCTCCGGCGATTCGTATTTACAATACTACCTTAAACTACAGCGTGAGATAAGTAAGTAAGTGAAATATAGCTGCTATTATAGACACAGCCCAGTTTTGACAAGATTTTTTTTATTATTTACAATTTTTTACAATTATTATGGAACTTATTTTCTCTATGTTTTTAAATTTTAACTGTATGGGTTTTTCGTTTGTAATACTAATTTACTCGTTCTTCCTGCATAAATTGTTGTTTTTTAAATTGTATTTATATAATAACTCAGCTATGTGGCCTTTTTTATGTTTTCTTAAGTCCACTGTCTTTAATAATAAGTATTATTGTAGTTATCTACTCCATCAATTTTTCACTTTATCTCCAGCTATTGGTATGCTATTTTGTATGTGTCTTAGGATTATATTTTTTAACCTATTAATGTAATATGCTTTGATTTTCACCCGTGAATTAAACTGACATCTTACTAATTATTTATTATTATCGATCATATTTTTGTTTATTTTTTGTGTATTTTTTAGATTTTTTTTATAATAATATGCTTATGGCTTACGATAATTTTTACTGACTCTTTACTATGTTATCTTCTTGTAGTTTTCTATAATTTTTATTTATTATATAGCCGAAGTCGTTAAGGTCGTTGTGGCGCAGCGGCACAAGGGTGTGAATGCAACGCGATGGTTATGGGTTCGATCCCAACTCGGGGAAATAAAATATTTATATAAATTTATATTTTCATTTCTTCGCTCTGGTGTTCCCTCTTCGAGGCAAGACGCGGCGTTGAGCTCCACCACTCAACATGCAATGCCTCCAGAATTCGGCGAAAACTGGAGAATAGAGTGTCTTAATACTAGATTCCTTTTGCCTACCCTGCTGTGTGCGTGATACAGCTGAAGCTGATTTTTTAAATTCTTAAACTATCCTATTTTGACACGTTGTGTGAAGCTACTCCGTTCTTCACTTTCCGGCGAATTCTGGAGGCTGGGGGTAAAACTAACATTTGTAAACTAACAATTGTGAAATTATTTGACGCAATAGTTTTGTAGAGTATAAATAAGAAAAATTTAATATATAATAAAGGAGTTGAATATTAAGTTTAGACTTTAAGAAAATAATACGAAGATATATACGAGTATGTTACTTATCCTACTGTTTAATAATAATATGTTATAATAATATATTATACGATATATTTAATTTTTAATTTGACTTGTTCAAATATTAAACGATTTGTCTTTATTTATTTTTATTAACGTTTACACATATTTATTTACACACTACTTTGAATGGTCACCATTTGGACGATTGTACAGCACATTTTACATTTACTTTGTGTCCTTATCACTATCGTTAATGTACATTTTTATATTAAATTCTATACTAGTTACAAAATAAGAGTAAAATCATGCCAGACAGACCTTCGTTATGTTATAAAACTTGAACTTTAGCAGTTATTAGACAAATAAGATACATGAAATGGCTGAATTTTCGTTAAATTATAAAGGTAAATTTTTCATATTTTCGTAGGAATCAGAAAAAAAATCAGCTTCTAAATCTAGAGCACACTCTCCGAAATGTATACGGTAAAACACAGACAACGACTTTTTATATATATCTTATAATTTTCAATTAAAGTTATCACACAGATATATATTTTTTATTGTTTAATTATTTAATAATAAATATTTAATTGAATTGAAAATTATTAGACACTTTTTTAACTTTCGTTCCTATCTTACATCACAGTTCTAATATTTTCTGTCATAATTAATATAATACTATTATTAAATTATTAGTTTTATTTTCTATGACATTGTTTTTTAAATCTATCATTTTAAATCTGAACGATTTTACACTATATTTATTACTCAACTATTGCGAACAATTATCTTTTTTTACACATTATTGTATTTTTCTATTTTTTATTTATTTTATTTTTTTATATTTATTTCTTTTCTTAGTTATAAGTAATTCTTAGTATGAGTTTATTAATTCTATACAATGACCATATTATAATATAATTTTGCTTTTGATTAACTTTTTTTATATTACTTTTTTTTTGGTTAATTTTATACAATTTTTATGGCTATATTATTAAAACTATACTTGATTATTTGTCATGTTTATTAATTCTATAATTTTTTATAACTAAATTATTAAAGTAGTAAAATTATTATTAAGTGAAATATTTTATTATTAGATTTTTTTTGTATTATTTACTATGCGTACGTTATATTTCAGAAACACGCTATATTATATATTTTTAATATTACAAGTATAGAACTTGGACTTGATTAAATACACACAACAAATAAAGGATAGAATAGTTTCATAAATATATTTACTAAATATTTGTACAGTTCCAGCGGGCAGAGCCGCCCGTGTCAGCTTGTCATAATATTAAAGTTTATTATCCTGTAGACATTCTTATATTATCGCATTACTAAAAATACTTTACATATATTATTTAGAAGTTTAGAATTACAGAACTTTTAGATTTTTAGACAGAATACCCTGATCTTAACCGTAACTATATAATATACGAGAATTTATATATTATACTTAAGCGTCCATTACTTTTTGACATGACTACAGCTTTTATAATTTTTAGGCTTTATACTAAGGACGGTCTATCAAGGGTTATTCTAACATGAGTACCGCATTTCAGCTAGGTAATGTCTACTGTGTATTTTATATAATGAAAATGATTTGTTTCATTATATCTTAACTTATTTAAGATAGTGTATTGAAATTTTAAAAATATTTACAGACTCACTACTCGCTTTTCCGATTTCTGACCAGTTTACATGATATATTTACGTACTATTACTATAGGTAATGAAGCAGCTAAGGTGGTTTATAATTTTGTGTACGGTATTATAAATTACAAATGTGTTATTTTTTAATGAACATAATGGGATAAAGTAAAAAAAATATATTAAAAAAAAATAGCTCAATAAAAAATATGGTGCAGTATGATAAAGCCTTTTTTTTCTGAAAATCACGAGGCAAATGAGCGTACGGACCACCTGATTGTAAGTGATCACTGCCGCTCGTGACACCAGAGGAGCTACAGGTGCGCTGCCGGCCATAGCTGTAAACTAGATACTTACCAGTTCGATATCGGAGGAATTAATTATTTAATAGAAATATAAAAATTAAAATATATATGTTGTAAAGATGAAACTGTATATGCTCCAGAAGATTTCCGCTTTCTTACTTTTCTGAATCAAATTCACATTTTTACACTTTAATTTTCAAATATTATTAAAATTGGATCTCCTAAATTTATATATTTACGTACTATCAAATTTTATTATAGATATTTTAATATTATTATTACAAAATTAAATAATAATATTTAGATTCTAATTATATTTTTAGATGATTTTAGATCTAATTATAGTTTTAGATGTTTGCTTATGGATATTATACATTTGTTGGTAAATTACATTAGTTATACACTGTCCATTTTACTGGATGAATTTGGAGCTCGAAATATATATATATTTGTTATTCTAACCTAAATTTTAATTTTAAACCTAATATTATATTTTTCCCTTATTTTATTATTTTTAATTTTTTTATTTATTTTTTATTTGTCAATATTTTTTTCTCTCATGAGTTTTATTATATGATTTTTTTAAAAAAGCTATTTTAAATTAATGTCATGTACAATATTTAAGAATTTTAATTTACTTAAATTATTAAATTAATATTTTATAGTTATTCTATCTTAATTTTGTTTATTTCTTAATTTTTTTTCTCTCTCCCCAGCGTTATATCCCGCGAGTGTAAACTAAAACAATATGAGAACCTAAAATTAAGACATTCTTAGACATCTAAATAATTTCCTACATTTTTTTGTTAATTTATTCGAATTTTTATAGTTTTTAAAATATTTTGTGTATTATTTATTTTTGTGATTACTATAACTATTTTTACACATTTAAATTTTATTATATATATTTTCTTTGTTTTGTCAATTTTATAATTTTTCGTTTTATCGTTTTTGATGGATTTTAAGCTTACAAACGTTTATAATCCATTTTATTTTTTATCTGTCATAATGTATTTGAATTTTATTGTTACATATATTAGTCTACTTGTTTGGATTTTTCAAATTATAATATACATTTTTATTTTATTATTTTTAGTCATTACAATTTACTAAACTGTATTGTATTTTTAGTGGTTTTTATTACTATTTAGTACTCCATTGTTTTTGTAAGTTTATTTTGTTATGTTTTTATTTCTTTTTCTACTTTTAGTACTTAATTTCTTTATTTTATTTATACTTCTATTTCTTGTGTCTCTGAGTACTTTTTCTAATTTAATTACTACTGCTATCTAAAAAAATCCTGATATGTATATATATATTGATTTTATATACTAACTAATATTATTTAGTTTTATTTATTTTTGTATGTATATATATATCGAGCAAATTTTATCTTAATCTACTTATCAAACTAAACACTTTAAAAAAAGGTTAATTAATGTATTTGTTTTTTTTTTTACTTTTGTTTTATTTATTTTATATTCTTATGTTACTAATATATAGTTTCCTAATTTTAATTATTTTAATAAAATTAGCCTGTAATTATTTTTACAACCGGTAATTTATTTTTACTACAAAATTCCTACACATCTTTTTTATAAAAGTTTTTTATATTATCCTACTTTACAAATTCCGTTGAGTTAATTTTTTTTTTTCATTTTGTTTTTTATTTATTTTTTATTACATTAGATTTATTTTTTAATTACAAGATATTCCACTAACACATTATCTGTAAGTAAAATAGTTGATATGGGTGTCATTCAAATAATTTGTATCTAATTTTGAATATTAGTTAATCGAATCTTATATGTAACATCGTGAATGTCGAACACACATCATTCTGTCATTGTCTGGTCATTGTTTAATATATGAGAATATTTTATTATGTACAATTAAACTTACTTCCCAATATACAAAGAATCTCAAAATGTCCTTATGTAACTGTTCTACTTGTATAAATTCGATATTTCACTGTTACAATCCTTATATTTACATTTACTCGTAGCAACGTCGTAGCCTCACCTCTACGTACTAAATATGCTCGTATGCGTAGAATATGCACTTTGATAAGGTATATACACATTTTCCGCAAAATAAACAATTTAACATGGCGCGGCACTAATTCCATTTTCTTTAAATTTGGTTTTTTATAAAACAAAAATTTCTTAAACGAACATATATAAATAAAATAATAAATTTTGGGTCAGGCAATAAATACAATTTTATACAAAGTGTTGACTAACGACAAGAGTAGTCTTGAAAGTAAAGCAAAAATGAAAATAAGTTTCGAGTCCTTCCTATTCATTGAACCGAGTTGTGTATTAGTGTTGGCGCGAAGCTTCGTCCAAACAATGAGCGTTGCTATGACAACGAAGATCATTACCACGGGAATCTCCCGCATGAAGGCAGGACCAGTCAAAACTGACGTTTTAATTCTGGTAGTGGCACATAAAAATAAATTTCTTACTGACCTCGACATCCCCGGAAGAGATTACCTGGAAAATAACATATTGTAAAATTCGTTCTTCAAAAAAAAATTTATAAAGATGTAAAAAATACATTAATATATTTAAAATAAAAGTAATAAAATTATAAATACATTTTTAAAAAATAATTTAGCTCACCTTAAAAAAAAATTACATGAATCACAACAAGTACCCTCCTCCATAGTAGTTCCACGTCTATTCTCATAGTTATAAAGCCTCTTTATATTAATTTAACAAACTTATGGCGTTCGGTTAAAATAAGACATCTATCTGTAAAAAGACAATGTAAAGTTTTTGCTATAAAATCTAAAGCACTCAATCCAATATTTGAAAAAAGTATGTTTACTTACGATTTTCGGTTATCCACAATCACATAACACAATTTATTTGCCAATTTTGCAACAATAAAAAAAGTTATTTTATCACTATTTCCATTTTAAAATCTAAAGGCTCTATATACAGCTTTTTAAAATTTAGAAAATTTTAACTCTACATTGCCACAGCCTTTCAGCGATTAGTTAGAGACTACTGGAGGACCGAGATGTTGACTGTATAAGGTCCAGGCTGTGACTGCAACTCTGTCTGAGGTGACTGAGGCCCCTGGATCAGGTCGGAGGGCGGGACCTCCCAGTGCAACAGATTCCACGCCCCCAGGGAGGTGGGGGATTCCCACGCTCGGGAGTTTCCCTCTGTTCCTAGAATCTAGAATTACAGATTACATAGTGGGGATTGAATTTTTGTTTTAATTTTTTGCTTTTGCCATGATTTGATTTATAAGCGTATGTGTTTTTTTTGTACCTATGTGTGTATGTTAAAATAATATCATCGCTATAGCTAGTTTTGGATCGATTTCACTAGTTCGTTTTCTATCTTTTTATTTTTTATAAAATGCTTTTAAATTTACCAATATTTTATATAATTTTCAAAACTTCGAATGGGGGGCTTAAAATTCTTTAAATACTTATATACTTCATTTCTAAGCTGTGGTAGACGAAGCGCGGCGTTGAATTTCGTCAATCAACGCATGAATTGAATTAATTAATATATAAATAAATACTATGGTTTTTGTAAATACCTGATTTTTATGTGATGATGATTTTGTGTGATGTGAATTCGACGAATTCTTTTCGAATTCGTTTGTTTTAAGATAATTACTTCTTTTAAAGAAATGTATAATTATATTTCTTTAAAATTTTAAATAATTTTTATAATTATACATAAATATAATTATAAAAATTACTTCATCTATATCCAGAAATTTAATCCCCTAATCGTAATTTTATTAATTAATACTTATAACATGATTCTGTTTAATGACAAAATAATAAAACTAATTTTTGTCACTGAACACAGCGTTTGTAATATAAAAAATGTATAACTTTTGTATAGTACAGATTAATCGAATTCAACCGACGATTGAATTTGCGTTACGTGAGTGTAAGAACTCAACGCCGCGCTTTGCCTCAACACCAGAGCGAAGAAAAATGGAAGTATAAACGTAAAGAAATATTTCACTTCCTTGAGTGGGAATTGAACCAACAACCGTTGGGTTTGCGAGCGGCACCCTTGTGCCACTGCGCCATGACGGCATTATTTATAATTAAATAATATATTTTAATTTATATTAAAATAATATATTTTTCTGTAGAAATATATTATCTTGTCTATATTAAATAAAAAAAATAAAATTTGAAAAAATAATGGTTAAAAATAAGCCTAAAACATACAAACAAATACTAAAATTACTAATGGTAGCAAATAAGCTGCGACGACAGTTTATTAATAGCGCACCGGAAGTACGTAAGTGGAGTATTGTGTCAGTGGGCTACGGGCGTTAGATGTTTGTTACTTAACTGTTTTGATTTCTGTTGACATTGTTTATTTTATGCTTTGATTTTTCTTGATAATATTGTCAATTTTGAATATATGGTAACTTCAACTTATTTACTTAGATACCAATTTATTTATATATTACATACATTACATCCATCGAACCTTTATAATGCGACAGGACCGCCTTACCTACCTACGTATGTACTAATATTTATCATCAAAAATGGAATAAAAAAAAAACATTTAAAATCTGATATCAGAAATTCAACATGAATAAAACAATATAACCATGTAGACACACCCTTATCACACCCCTACCGTCTCTTCCTTGTACCGTGTAACGTGGTCAGCCGGCGTACATCATTATTAGGTTTTATAACGGAACTTAATTGTCTAGACTCCAATTAATTTATACATGAAGTTTGCAATTAGTGCTTGTGAGCTTTAATGAAGGGTTCGAATGCCGTACTTTGGTATTTTACTTTGTATTGATAAAATATATTATATGTAAAATAATATGTTTCATAGTTTGTACTGATATTAGCAATAAGTTTGATTGTATTTTAACTTCTTGTTGTATCTCCCATGTCGCAGGGTAGGCAGAAGGAGCCTAGAGTTAATATAACAATATATTAAATATTTCCTCGTGGACAAATCGTAACCTCTCACGTTTACAGCCACACGCTTGTCACTGTAAGCGTGACAGGCCTTGCACCACGTCTGTGCCCCTGTGACTATATGACTCCATGACTGTCCATACATTAATATGCTACGAAATCGTCTACGAAGTCGTAGACCTCACTATAGGAAGAAAGAGAACATCTTATATGTTCTTTTTAAAGGTTATTAAATATGTTTAAGTCATATATATATAAATATATATATACATATATATGATATATATTATTTTTTTTCTCAATCTTGAATAAAATAAGAGAAGAGAGAAATTTTCCGCCCTGTCGTTATTTGAAGCTATCGAAGCACTTTCAATGGTTCGGTCCCAATTGAGATTGATTAAATATTTTATATCCTCTTGTCCCACGAGCCCACAACCGTCGCTTTACAGTCACACCCTTTATACTTTGTAAGTGGGAATTAAAACCTAACGCCCAAAATTTTGCTATCCTAAAAATGATTTTTTTACCATCGCGCTGTTTTCCGCACATAGTAGGGTAGGCAGAGAAACCTTAGCAACCTACTATTATGATACTCCGTTCTCATTTCTCACTCACCATCGAATTTTCGATGCATTGAGTGTTGAATGACGAAACTCAACGTGGTGCGTTGCCTCGTCATCAGTTTAAATGCCGAAAGGGGGTCGAACCCACAACCGTCGCATTTATAGTTACACCCTTGTGCCGTTGCACCAATACAGCTATTTAATCAACCTTATTATTAGTACTTCATATGTGATGAAAATATGCGTCATATTTGTACCCGGTCGATCCTCTTAATGTAGAGTAATTAAGCGAGTTGGCCCTACCGGCGAATAATTTAATTTTAAAAGCACGCTGGCTAAGTGCTGAAACCAATAAAATAGATGGGAGTATTTTTATTTTTAACAAAATGCATCGAGAGATCGTAAAAGTAAAAAAACGGAGGTGCCACCGCCAAACTCAATTGGTCCAATTTCCGTCGCAATTTCTCTTGCAAAATCTACGTCTACGTCTTTAGAAAATCTACGTTGTAACTTAACTTGAAATTTTGATACTGTTTTTTTTATAATTAAAAGAATCAACTAGTATGTCAGGCACTGCGCTTCGCACTTTCTACATAACTTTTTTCTGAGATATTGCGTGATAAGTGGTGGAACTCAACCCCGCGCCGAGCTTAGTTAATTGGTTGTGAATTCAAATCCCCCTTAATGAAACTTTGATATTTATGAACAATTTTTTTCCTTTATTTTAGTGGGATTAGAACCCATAGATTGTTGAGTTCATTATTATTTATGTACGGTACGTACAAAATCAACCACGTGGTTTCGTAGGCGCAAGCGTATGACTGTAAACGCGACAGGTTGTGAATTCGATTCTCTCTTGAGGTCTTGAGGTATTTAATATTTTCTTTTTTATTCGCTTCGCACTGGTGTTGGGACAAAGGGCGACGTTACATTCCACCACTCAACACACAATACTTCCAGAAATCGGCGGAAAGTGGAGTGTCTTAACACTAGGCTCCCTCTATGCAGGCTATGGTGTGAAATAAAAAAAAACCAAGTATCCTGTAGTAATTTCAGGATTGTAGGTCAACAGGAAGCTCAACTTGTCAAAGTTTACACACTAAACTAAATGGTATCTTTATATAATGTTGTGCAATTTTGTGCTAAATTATCAGCCTTTATAAATAAATAAATGTTATAAAAATAAATGCGTAATTAATTGACATTTGATTTATTTGCTTTTATATAAACGCTACTAAAATTCCTATATGACAATAATAAAAAAATATAATCATCCCTAAAAAAGAATTGGTCAAATACAATAAAGAAAAAAAATACAGAGAGAATTTAAAAAAAAAGTGTAAAAGTGTCTATAAAATATGTAACTTCAAAAAACATATACAAACCTACACAAAAACCTATATAACATTGAGTCTAGAGTAAATTTAATTTTGCGGATAAGATTAAACGAAATAACCACAAATTTAATTACAACCTTGTTATTATCATTGGAATTTGACAAACTATGTTTCGCGGTAGCCTTTTTGATTGAACGCTATTTACGTAGCATTGTTCGACTGACCGACGGCGGGAGGCTCACGTGGTGACGTGTCCAGGACAGCCAGGGGCAGAAGGAATTAATTAAACATGCATTATAATACTGTTGTGTAATTTCATGTTTGAAATAGCTTTCATTTAGTTAAGCTTCAGGTTATTTTGTTCTGAAAATTACATGTTTCAGTTATAGAGGATTTGTTTGGTATCTCTCGTACAGCTGGTTAGGTCCCTTTTCCCACTTTCCGCCGAATTGCTAGGGCGAGTAAGTGAAAATATTAAGAAATAATAATTTATTCCCTCTTACAGGGATCGAACCCACAACCATCACGTTACAATCACACGCATGTGGCCCTGCGCCACTACAGCCTCGATTAATATAGTAGCATTATAGGTACGAGTATATTAGAACTGTAAATTTTACTGTGATAAGACAAGTTCTGAGCTTTCGAATGAACGTCATACATTCTATATTTGCTTTACGTAAGGGTCATACATGGCTTTACTGCATCTAAAACAAGGTTTAGTTTAATATTTAAATAACCGGTCAAATGTGAATCGAACTCGTATTCTGAGTGTTCCCTACTATTTTAACGTTAGAGGGAAGTACACAAATGTGGACAAAATTAGGTTTGTTGACATAGGCACAACTACAAATATAAGCTTGTAATTATTATTTTTTTATGAAATACCTATGAATATTAATTACGTCAGCAAATTTTATACAAAATACTGCAAAAATTATGTATAAACGCTCATAAGGTGAGCCTTTGCTTCCGTTAACTTAGAAGTTTCATTTTTCTATGCTTCTAAATAGGGCCGTAGATTTTAATATTTGATATCGATTTCAGTTTTATTTATCTATGTAGTCTTGAAAGTGTAAGCAACTAAGGCAACCTAAAAAGTGAAAATAAATAAAATAAGCCACTATAACTTTAGCTTTATTTAACCCATAAACTTAGGTCTTCCGGATCTAAAGTCGCTGACATATCTAAAGTTCCTCAACTTAGCTCTGAATTTTCCTTTTTTCTTTAAGCGCCCCATATGTTGTAGCGTTCTTATTGCTGGTAAGAATCTGTACACTGCGTTCATCTCGTCCCCCATGCAGAAGAGAAATGATGCTTCGACGTATGCTGATAAAGAAAAAAAAAATATATAATTTAAATGATAAATTTATATATTACTAATTTATACATATATATTTTTATACAAAGCATTAAAAATGGGTTTTTTATCGATTTTCTTGTATTTTTTTAATTGTTTGTATTTTTCAGTACATTCATAAGTTTCCTATTAGGGCTTTTTATAATAAGCACAGGTTACCAAAACTTTCTTTGTTTGTTCTGTGGGTTTGCTACAGCTAAGTCTAACATAACAATCGATTAATTTATTATAAAATTAATTATCATAATACCATTCGTTATTATAATAATCTCTATATATATATATATAAATAATCTATAATCTATAATAGCATTTAACATAGAACAATGTAAGCTTTAATGGCAAAGACCAACAACGTGACGTGTAATTTGACAAAATCATAATTATTGGGTAGAAATTACTGTTCGAGCCAACACATGCTACACGCGGCATGACACATGCTACATTGTTACCTTCATTTCAATTAATCGAGCACATCACTAGTGAATATCGAGACATTACTCGTCATGTTCAATTACAGTATCAACATTGTAGAACAACACTAGCATAATTTACATATATTTTAATTTTCTGTACATCTGTATTGTTCAGTTACACGTGAAGAAAGTCAAAAGACTTTAAAGGCTAAAAAAACCGGATCTCTTTTAAACGTGTATTCTCCTACTCTGTAACTTAATCTCTTTTTTCACCGCACAAATTCTTTCATGTATTCTCCATACAGTGACCTTGGCGAAGTGATTTTATGCTCGAAACGGCATAACTAAAAAGGTAACTGGTAATTTCAATAGCCATGACTTGTATACATATATTATATATTATAATAAACGCAACGAATTTTGATTTCAACGGCCGCTACAGATGACAAGTGCCTTGGGCGGTAATACCGTTATTGATCGGAAGTCTGTCACGGGCAACCCTTTGATGTCGGGCTAGTACAAACATTCACCGTCAGGTAAATAAATGCTGCAGGTTCCTATCAGGTACCTACCAGGTATACACGAGTCAGACAGTGCATGTAACACGTTTTAAATTAATTTGTATATGAAAATTATTTTTCTTTGATGCCTTTGTACCGTTATTTGATATGTCAATCCAGTGTGTTCCCACACAGTCGTAATTTCCGTTTGGGGAGGTGGTAGATTTAGCCACGTGTAAATCTAAGTTAGACTATAGGTATATCAAAGCTATAATTTTCATTAGTATATTATGTAAATTATAGCTTTGATATACTTATACCGTGAAGATACAGTGTTAGCTTCACGCTATAACCCGCATGTAGCATTTGCAAAAGCAATGTGCAAAAACGTGTATTTACTGCATCCGGAACAATGAATTAACAGTTTTCTCATATGTCAGTTATCTTGTTTAATAGTCCTTGTTTACTTAATGAGGCCGGGCGAACGACCAACTGTCACGGAGGAAATGAAGAATAACGTGCTCACCTGGCTTGGGCACGTCGAACGAATGGGCGATGATAGAATGGCAAAAAAAGATTGATGATAAAAAAGTGAGTGAAGAAGGTAGGGGGACCTCGACTGAACGCCGAAAACACAGTACAAAGAATACTGGAAGAAAGTTCACGTTAAAAGCATGAGGACTCTCCGGAGGGCATGTATGAAGAGGTTGATGACAGTGGACGAGGCGAAAGAGGTATGTAGAGACGATAGCGTTTGGCGCTCCGTTCTCTCTGACTACCCTGCTGGGATATAGCGTAAAGCTAACTGTACTGGTATCTTAAGTTGGAAAAATGTGAAGCAGTTTTATTGCCTTTTTAATTATTTAATTAGACTAATATTTAACTTACAAGAACTCTGTGATGTATAACTCTTGTTCTCCCAGAACATTTTACACTGTGCGACGTCCATGAAACAGTGGTTTTGGAACATAATGGAGGGTTCCCGCGCCACGATACCGGGCACGCCGCACACCGGCGCGTACGTGTCTGGACACTTCTGTAACAATTAACACCATTATTATAGAAAATGTAATAAATTTATGAAATTAGTACTTTAAAATTTAAATTAAAAACGTATCGTATCGTAGATATCGTAGATTAATTCATATCAATCAATATAGAAAAATGCAGATTTTAAATGTCTAAATAAACGTTACAATGTATATTATTTTTTATCCCGCAGGATATGCAGACGCAAGCTAGTGTGAAGACACTACGTTTCCCACGCTTAGTCTAGTTCTAGAAATCCATATTGATTGGCGGAATTTTAATATTTTAAGGCTAATAATTTTACTATAAAGAAAAACTAATTTCTACACCTGGATATAGAAAAAGAGATGTAAGAAAGAAATTAAAAATAATTGAATGTTAACAACACATGGGGATATATATGATATATAAATAATTATGGATGTGAGTGTGACATCTAGTTCTCCCATTCACCTTGCACAATATATTTGAAATATTTGATAGATTTATGAAGAGTTCTACATTAAACTATAGAGGTAAATATTACTTACTGTAGGGCACCTATGATAACACGAGGAAAGTGTAGGTATACTATATGTATCATTACTTATTACATCAGGTTTGACAATCCAAGGAACGAACACCTTTACAGGTCCAGCAATTTTAATTCTTCGACGTCTTGTATTAAAAGGAGTGACTTCTTTCACTGGCAAATCAAATATATGAGATGCAGCGAAAAATGTATCAATCGTATCGTTTATGTTATCAATATCTCCAATGACACCACCATTTACGACCACTAGATTGGTGGCGTTACCCATACTCTTCGTGATCTTATCGCTTTCCACTGTTTCTTCTCCATTATGCTTGTCAATATCATTTTCACAATAATAATTATCGATTTTGGTAAACTCTACATCATTCTCACAATTATATTTATCAATATTACATTCACTTTCGAAATTTCTTATTCGAAATCCTGGTCCATCTTTTCTAATGCCACAAGTGGTACTCATAATTTTATCAATACATTCAATATTACAGTCTGTTTCATTGTTTTTGTAAAACAGTACATTGTTCAGTTTTCGTTCATTATCACTGCGATGATCTGATCTCTTATTAAAATTGGCCTCAAATGACTGTTCGCAGTACTCTTTGTTAATTAACCCGTAAGCTGGAACATGCGGTGGTCCATTAATATAATTACATTGTAATACTATTCGATATTGCTAGTAATAATTATATTTGATGACGCAACGGTAAGCTTTATAGATTTTTTGTATAAGTACCCTACACTTTTACAAGCAATGTATATAAACATTATATTTTTGTTGGTGTTGTACCGTCGATCGCGTTACACCGTGAACAACAAACTTCGTAAGGAAATAATTAAGAATAATCTTAATATCATATTTGTATATTGTAATATATTAAAAATATAAACTTATAATGTGGAATCGATTTCTTAAGTAACATGAATTACCTGTTTAATCGGCGATACCTTTATTCCTAATTTTTTAATTAATACGATAGATCCGTATAAAACAAATAGTCGTTTACCTTTTTCCTCGTCAACATTACACCCATACTTCAACAATTGACATTCATTTTCAAATAATTTCAATCTGAAACCTTCGCCCTCGGAGCGAAAGCCACAAACAGTTTCATATATAAAATCCTGACATGCTAAATTCGCGCAAAATTTCTTTTTCTCCATGTCTAACACTCTTGAAATGGCCGTCTGTATAATTAATACAATTATGTACTGAGATTTCATTGCTTGTTTTTAGTGTGTTAAAATCGTAAATGAGATTTTATTGTTGTTATCGGTCTTTCAAATGAAATTAATAGTTAAATATTCTACTACCTACATAGCAGGTATGCAAGTTTTTTAAGGCAATTTTTTTTAGTTCCATGCCGTATCCCATCCCACATAGTACCGTAAGGTTTTATTCTCACTTGAGAAAATGAAATATTTTAACTACCTTGCTCCGGTAACGAGGCAAATAGCAGCGTTGAGTTCCGCTACTCAACACGCAATGCGTCTTGAACTCAACGAATGTGGGGAACTGAAGTGTCTTAATGTAGAAAGGAGTGTCTTAACACTATGTTCTCCCTCTGCCTATCGTGTTTTTGTTAAATTGCCAATGCGTCTCGTTTTTGGTATACATATAGTGAGTAATCACGTGGGCTATAAGTATGTACGAGTATAGCTCCTCCGTAATCAGTTTAAGTGTTAGACACTAAGTAACGGAAAAGTTTTATATAATTATTCTAAAAACACTAATTAATTTCACGTATCGTCGTGGCTATGATTGTAACGCGACGGTTGTGGGTTCGAACCCCACTCGGGGAAGTGAATTATTACTTCTTATTTTTTTTATTTCTTCGTTCTGGCACTAAGGCCGGCGTTAACTCGCAATACCTCGAAAAATTCGGCGGAAATCAGGGAAAGAACTTCTTTTGTTTATGCTCAGACTGCTGTTATTCTTTTTTGTATTAATAAAAGTATGTAACTTAAGGATTAAGAAGAAGTTCAGAATAATATACCTACACAATATCAAATATTATACTGCGTCTCATTGAGTACAAATATCTACACATGAACGGTGTGATAGACACTTGTTATTGGAAATAATTAATTGGAAAACATTTTTGGTTTATTCGGTTAAAAGGCAAATTAATTAGCACCAAAATATATGCATGAGTGGCTCTTTTTACAGGTTGTCATTATTTTGTTGGATAGTAGTTCACCTCCCTTACAATTTAAGGTAAGGGAGGTGAACATCAGTTGGGACGCTTAGTTTTTTTCTTTTGTTTTGTTGAAAAATGTCTTCCGATTGTGGGACTAGAAAATGCTACGCTAACCAAAATATAATATAAACTAATATAAAATGTCCATATTATTCGTTATTACAAACCTCTAGGAAAGTCCTATCCTAGGCTCACGTTTACCCGTTAGAGCTGGGAATATGTGTAATCCTACATCAACCTGTGCACCTAAGCTGTTTCATGGAAACAGCTTACGCACGTTGCACCTCTTCGTATAAAGCCCGTCTATGGCAGATAGTAATTTTAGTAAGTAGAAATCCGTATATTAGATTTGGATATATCTAAGGGGAGACATTCGGAATTCGGAATTTACCAAAGCGCGGCAGATAGCACGTACTTGAGAATTCATTGTTCTCGGTTACGTACTTTCACCAAATATGAGCCCTATATATATATATATATATATATATATATATATATTATATATATATATATATATATTATTAGGGAGGGATTATATTTCAAAAGAAAGAAGAAAAAAAAATCAATTGAAATTCTCGAGCACGTCAGAGTAAGGTAGAGTAAGTTAGTTACATGCTAAATCGTTTACATTCCACTATCGCCACACTCTCACTCACATCACTCCTCATCGTTTTTATTACCGTAAGAACTCATATTTTTATGAGATAATATTAGAACTTTGGACTAAAAAGCCTAGAACGCGTCTATATGTTTTGATTTGTTATCTGTGTTGTGCTATAGGGATTGCAGTATATAAAAATATCTCGAATAATACCATACGTTTTTAATAATCGAGCGAATCAAATGTGCGTAGAGAGAACCTAGGTCAAATATGGAACACGTAGGCGTAAACCAAACCAGCATTTCTCTTTTTTATATAGATAACTATTATTTCTTATCCTTATTTTTTATATATATCATGTTGGCTATTATTTATTGCCTCAAGTTTTTTCGTATGTATAATTGACTTACGTTACATATATCTTCTTCGACGTAGTTTCTGTTCTCGGTGTTACTGACAGGCGTTACAGTATTCTAAAACATTTTAAGTAGCTAAATTTGATGTGTAAATTAAATTATTTAAATTGAAATTACGTGAATTTATGATTTTTTATTACCATTAATTAACTAATTTCAGCCGTGTGGTCTCGGCTTAGAATAGGATCACCCTGGTACTGTCGGTGTCGTAAGAGGCGACTAAAGTACGTGTGGTAGAGTCACGTCGCCAGTAATGGCAACACGCATGGGCAGACTCGACTGGATTTATACCACCCCCGGTATTTAAAACTGGCGTGAAGTAGTGGCTCTTGCCACTGCGTTTCGCATTAGGTAATACCAGGCCCCGGCGTCCAACATCCTCCACCTTAAAGGCGGGCAACGCACCTGTAGCTCCTCTGGTGTTGCATGGGGTCGTGGGCGGCGGAGAACTTAGGACATAATCACATCTTTCCTGTATTTGTAAATGTATAAATAAGAATAATTGAATTTTAATAGAAAATATTACTGGTCAATTTAAGTATAGTTAAACAGAATACTTTAGTGAAATAGCGTATTGTGTGGCGGAACTAAATGCCAAGCTTGCTTTGGTGCCAGAGCAAAGCAATAGGAATATTAATAAATATATATAAAATGATTTATTCCCTCGAGTGGGAAATCAAACCCATGACCGTCAGCGCTACAATCACACCCATGTGTCATGAGGGCCTCAACGGTGTTTTATATTTAAAAAAATAATAATTTTTTTCTAACAATACTACTATATTATTTTTTATATAATCAGTGGATTTTAACTTTCATCAATTTCTCAAATATTTGCATCTATTAGTGGACGTAACATCGTACTTTAGACTAAAATATTATTTATATTTAAAGCATCAAATAATTAAGTTATTACGGTTTCATCGAATCGATTTGACTCGATTTTACAATTCAGTTGTTACTCGAGTCGATTTTAATCGTATCCTAGGTTAATGCGCCATCACTATTTGCAACTGACGTATACAGAGTTTGATAGCTGTCATGTATGTCACACAATGTGTGTAATTCCTGGTAGTGCAACAAAAAAATAGAATAATTTGATAATATTGCACAACAGTTTAGTAACTAATGTGTGTGCTCTTTTAAACAAATCAATATATGTAGTGTGTAACATAACCTAATTCATATATTCAATTTAATTACTCCATAAATAATGGCTACTAAAACAGAGACAGTTAAACCGAGTACTATAAGAGTTTATGAATTAGATAATTATGAAAAATTGCTCAATGGAATAAAAGTTGCGGCATGCATGCTCACAGAGTCACATCAAATTGGTAATTATTCTGCCTTTTTCTGCTAACAATAAATAAATGCTTACATAAAGCAGTGTGTTTTTTTAGGAAAAAATTGTATTATAATCTTTATTGGGTGATTACAAATTCCTTATATTTGAATACTATTTACGAGTGAAAATGTTCATATATTTATTATTTTATCTTCTTTGTAGTGGCCATCATGTTGCAGAAATACAGTTCAACTCCCACTCAATGAAATGATTTTCATTTCCTCATTCTGGTAACAAGATAAAAGGCTTCATTGAGTTCTGTCAAAATTGGGCAGAAAATGAACAGTGTTAACAGGGCAGGCTATATGTCTAAAATAAAAATAAAAAACCATTTTATTTACAGTGGATGAAGAAAGTGTCCTCAAACGCCTTAATGCTTTAACACTAAATGGAGCATCTGATGGTAATTGTTGTTCATGTTGTGGAGTGGGCCCCTTTGAATCTAGAGCTCAACAAACTGCTCATTATAAAAACCATTGGCACACTCACAATTTAAAAAGGAAATTATTTGGAAAGACTTCCTTAACTTTAGGACAATTTAATTCTAGACAAGGTAAGTTGTCTATTTGGTAGTGCATGCTTATCTTCAAAACAGCCATCCAATAGTATACACTGAATTTAAATCAAAATTTGCATCAAAATATAAAATATTTTATTTGATAAAGTTGTTATCTGTTTTATTCAATCAGCTATAACTTGCGATTTCAATAAACAGATTCTCTATTAAATGATAATGTTATTAGAAAGATTAATAAATAATTAATTGAGTAGTTCAAGTGACAAGCTGGTTGTTAGTCATGTAATATTTTTAATGATATAGTATTTTATATTATCAACATAGTAAATAATTGACAATTAATGAATTAAATTCTACTGTAGATTACATATATAAAAACTTTGAGACTATACAGTCATTAATAATTGTTATAAGTGTAATAAAAGAGAGATTTGTATAATTGAAGATAAAATGTTAATTTGATTGGTAAAACGATTACCCTGAGTAGGAATGAAACCCAAGTTGCACTTACAGTTATATGCTGCCCAACTTTGCCAGTCTTAGTATATTTTTGCCATGAATGACTTATATTTTACTTTTAGATGACTCAAGTGTGTCAGGTAGTGACTCAGAAAGTGAATATTCGGGTGATAAACCAGCAAGTGATCTGTTTGCGGCTGCCACTCGACACTGCAAGGCTTTCTTTACAAATCAAAAAGGAAATGTATTCTGTATTTACAGATGCATATTACATCATAAAAAGGTAAAGAATAAAAAATCTGCTCATTTTTATAGACATTGTCATGAATGATATAATAACCTAAGGCTTTATCTTGTCTTTATGTTAAAAGTTCTAAGAAATGAATGTAATTTTAAATATCATATAATGATTTCCTTTAGTGGGAATCAGATCTACAAACATCACAAACACTTATGTACTTGAATTTTCAAAAATTATTTTGGTTTTGGTTGGTTTTTTGGATTGTGTATATATATATATATCGTATATGTATTATAAATATTTTTTATATACTATATGTTTAATAAATATGTTTTTTTTACCCTAAAAATATTCCTTATATAAACTAATTTTAATATTATAACCAATTTTCCCTGATCATTTAAAAAACCATTGAGGATAACAAACAGTAATTAACTGTAATAGGATAAAATGGTGTGGCCGATGTGGTGCAACTACCACAGCACAACTTTAAATGCAACAATTGTAGGTTAAATTCTAGGTTAGATTCATCCCGTCATCAATTCTGTATCAATAACTACGCAGCGGGAAAGAACCTCGTATTAATAAACACTGCCGTTCCCCACTTTCTGCCGAATTCTGGAGGAGTTGTGTGTTGAGTGGGAAAACTCAACGCCGCGCTTTGCTTCGACACCACATCGAAGAAATGGAAATATAAACGTAAATAAATATTTCACTTCCTCGAGTGGGGATCGAACCCACAACCGTCGCGTTACAGACACACCCTTGTGCCGCTGCGCCACGACGGCCTCAGATTCTTAATCGAGAGAGTGAACTATTTGCAGCTCATCCTGGTATCAAAAAGAGTTGAAAATAATCTTCATTATCAAAGCTTATTGTCAGGCTCTGCCAACATATACTCAATATCTCGAAAGTTGAGAATGGAGTGTCTTAGCACTAGGTTCTGTTCTACTATATACAGAAAACGCAATATTTTTAGGAAGAATTATCAACCGATGGCGACGGCAACGCATGGATAGAAAGATGCCAGCGGTTTACCATCGCTGGTTATCAAAGATGGGCAATTTTAATGGTATCCGGCGGCCATTTTGCGGGTGCAATATTTTCAGGTGGGGTCGCAGTATTGCATAAGACCTTACATTCATATGTTACAAGGCGAGGTCAGGGACAAGCCCAAGTTAGTAGGGATCAGCATGGGAATGCTCCGAGGTCGGCGGGAGCTAGCTTAAGGAGATATAATCATGCGCAGTTTTTAGAGGTTTGTTTGCTTGTTTTAAAACAATAACTGTTTTAATATGCATCTTGTAGTGTCATATTGGATATGTAGAAAGAACTTATTGATTAGCACTTCCGTCTTTTAGTTAGAGTTGTTATTGTATGTTGGGCCTTAAATCATCTTAGCCAGACAGAATAAAGAAAAAATCAATTTAAATTGTTCCTTCACATATTTTTTTCTTTTGAACACTTATTAGTTATCACATAAAGATACTTTTATTCTTACAGCATGTCCAAGAAGTTATGACGAATTGGACAGAAGACCTTAAAGGCTGTTATCTAGTTCTATATAGAGCAGTCGGTGCAAACAATCAAGCTGCAATATTCGGTAAAAACTCTCCTCTTAGGAGAGATGATGAGAGAGTGAGACAATTACCTTTTCCCACGAGGAAACCTACATATAAGGAAGTACAAAGGGTACATGAGACTGTTGCTAGTGTTGAAGTGTACGGTAAGTGTATGTTAATTTATGTGCAGGATAAAGTTATTGATATGTTGTGAATAGTATTTTATTATTTGAAAAATATTTTGAAAATAATAAATTTTATTAGAATGTTTTAAATATTTTTTGTATTTAATTTTATAACCATCATAAGCTGTCAGAATATTATGTTCACAAATGAATTTTAAAGAATATGTGTGCAGTATCAACAACAAAATTATAATAATATTTAATGAAATTTATATATACTTTTTCTAGACTCAATGGAGCTATTCCAAAAAGCGTTAGTAGTATCAAAAAGTAAAACCGCATCTAAAAGTAATGACGTAAACACAGAACGTCCCAAAAAAGCACAGAAAAGTCCAATGAAACTGGATAGAGCGAAATCAAGGTATGTATGGATACAAATACTACATGCGAAAGCTTGTGATGATAGATGTTCCATTTTCACACAAAAACAAATGAATGTATTTAGACAAATTTATGTAAAGATTTTGTGGCATTTGCTTATAATATATGAATAAGTTAAGGCGCTTGGTTCGTTCATATTATCTTTATTACTAGCAGACAGGCTCTTGTTCAATAAGGATATACTTTTGACTCCATTATCAAATTTTACTTTAACATTTTATAGGGAGAGAACACCAAGAGAGCTACCGACACAATTATTATCGAGCGAAGATGAGGGCCCTTGCTTCATAGATTCAGACACTCCACCCGGTTGGATAAAAACACTATCAGAACAAAGTAGCAATGGAGTCATAACGAATTCAAGAAAAGATCTCTTAAATGATAGTGCCTTAAAAAGTCTCTCGTCTGATAGTGAAGTGGAGAATGTACAAAAGAATCAGGTGAAGAAAAAAAAGAAAAAAAAGCCCGAGGATAAAGATAAGCAAGTTAAGAAAGTGCCTTCTGCTAATATAAAGATACCAGTTAATGTCAAAAAGGTTTGTTTTTGGTAGTTATTTATTTTGTGGTTTAAGCTATAGAAATACAATTTCGAAAAAAATGAAATAAAACACTACATTTTTACGTTTTCGCTCATTAATAGAATTCTTTGGCACACTTGGTAACTGGAAAATTATCAATGTGACACAAAAATCTCCAGTGGAAGTTCGCTACTTGGCATTGGCGTTTTTAATCACATATCTGTGCCACACGCCACGACGGCATCAATGTTTGAATATCCCTAAAATATTGTGTTGGTCCAGAACCTAGTCTTGAATAAATTGACCTCCATTTTTCATTCATTTTACAGAGTTTGTCTCTTGGACTAAATAACTACAATATTTGAAATACTGACGCGTATTTTTGCTTAAAAATATCTTACTATAACTTCCCAACGATGCCACAAAATTGTCAGGTTCTTCAAATAATAGGTTTTATTCATTGACATCTCATGTTATAAAATATTTATTAATATAAAAAAAAAACATTCGCAGATATGGAAGCTAATATCAGACGAACAATCTACAACGCTAGACACTATTCTAGAACATATGGAGGATAGTGAGTTAGAATCGTTTTGCAATATGGCGGACCCTCACGATGGTAACACAGCTTTGCACAAAGCTGCCATCGCTTCAAAACCTGATATGGTCACGTGAGTATTGTTTGCTTAAATATTGGAAATAAGGATAGTTTTGAATCCATCCTTTCAGATCATATAAGTCGACATGAAATCATATGGGTGAGCCGTGAGATCACATGTATGAACGTGAGGTCACATGTCAAGATAAGAGATCACATGTGTGGGACATGGGATCACATGTGTGGATGTGCGATCGATGCTATTCACATGTGGAATCCGTACCTCCAGGACAGATGGATGGATTGGTTTCCAACAGGCGCAGTTTCAAATCTAGCTATGTTAATTTTTAATATATTTATTAAATAAGTACATTTAATATATTTTTCAGTGAAATCCTCACCGCCGGCGGTGACCCCTGTATAAAGAACCACCAATTGCAAACGCCATACGCGTCAACTTCCCACCATGACACCCGTATAGCCTTCCGACTCTTCCAAGCTAAATTCCCAGAAAAATATAATTATAATAAGGTTTGTAATTATTTGTTATATACATATATTTCCTGAGATAGGTTCTTCTAGTTAGTATTTCAAGGAGGGTTTATCGGTAAAGATGCTGAAAAACTTGAATATAAAAAAATAATTTTTTCTCATCCTAACTCTCCCTTCACGACATCAATTGAATATATGAATCTAAATAATTCGAATAATATAAATATAAATTTATATATTCATATATAAATATGAATATATAAATTTATATTTATATTATCATTAGCGTAATAATAAATGTAAATATTTCGTCGATTTAGTTAGTGACCAGTTAAGACAAAGATGAGTCGAGAAATCATGAAATTAGTCACTTTGCCTGAATAAACGTAATGAAAATAAGATGAAATTTTATTTATAGAAAACATATTATTTGCGCCTTACAATTTTTTCTACCATTACAGTCACAAATCCCCGGCCCAGTAACTCCCGAACAGTTAGAACAGGAGAAAGAGAAGAAAGTTCAGCAGAAGCGAGCCAAACGACAAAGAGAGAAAGAGAAGCAAGTGGAGAAAAATCAAACTAATAAGTTTTTGTTAATGACTGATGCACAAAAGGTAAATAGTAAAATTTTTTTGTATGTAAATAATTACTTCCATTTATTTGCTTCTATTTATAAAAAGCTATTTGATTCTTTTTGTTCAGATTTTTTTAGTTACTTCTAGCTAATAATTAATATTAGATTACCTTTAAAACAATTAATGTGCCATTAAAGTGACACCTTTAAACGTTATACATTTATTTATTTTTTATTATATATTTTTAAATTATCAGAATATCCATGTGCAATTCTTATCGGGAAATTGTAACAACCATGTAGAAGAATTTCAATAAAATACGATAAGAACGTTCTTTAATTGGATAAAGTGAATAATCGAATTAATTCCAAGAAGCACAGATTCAAATTGAGTTACTTTATGCTCGTTTGATAGTCTACTAATTGCCCTAGTAATAATTTAATTTAAATATTATTTAATTTAAATATTATTTAAATTAAATATGTTTTTCCCTGAAGTGGAAACTGAACCTTCAACCATCTCGTTAGTAGTCGAACACTATAATACTGAGTTACAATAGCTAATTACCATACAAGGAACATATAAAATACAAGAATTTACTTTTGGTTCTGTTTAATTTTTCTTACAAATATTTTTTTCTGTTTCAGGTGAAATCAGATCTAATGAGATGTTTTCTTTGCGGCGTCTGTCTTCCTAAAACACCGTTTCTATATGATAATTATCAATTTTGTTCTATACAATGTTTACAAAATCATAGAAATTTAAGGCCTTTACATAAAACTGCATAATATATATTTTACTTTCTATTTATTTTGCCATCAAGTGAAACAAATAAAAGATACGTGTTTGCTAAGTTATCAAGAATTTATCAGTATCAATGACATGCCCTAGATAGATATGAATTTATTTATTATTTCATTGTACTTACATATTTTTTTAATTAAATATTATAACCTTTTATTTTATATGCGTCAATTTTAATATAAATTTCACTGAAAATAATTTGTAAATTAAAATTACTTCAATAATATTTGATAATTTTAAAATTTGAGTTCTTCTTTTTCAGTTTCAATTTCTTTTAATTTTTTTGGTATATTTGTTTTTCTATTTTGTAGTTGTGTATGTATTTTTTTCGATTTTAAATTTATTGCGGCACTTCAAATTTAACAATAGTTGTTCTTAAAATTATTTATGTTTATTTTAAAATAAATGTGCTAATTCTTTTTTTTATATAAATTGCAGATATACATAACTTTAACATAAATTAATATGGCTAAATAAAAAGTGAAATATATTTATATATGAAATTTATTTATACATTTTACTATAGCAATCTTTAAAAAAGCCAATGAAAACATAGTGTAGAAAATCATTCAGTCAGATTAGTCTTGGTTATAAGTTAGAGGCAAGTTATTTTTTTTTACTTTAGTACACATACATTGATGGAAAACTAACGAAAGTTTGTCCATCTTTGTAAATATTTCAAGAATTATGAAGTTACCATATACAATTGTGAAAATTGAATTGCTTTTGCAATTATTACGCCACATACTGCCCTCTACAAATATGTAATAAATGAGTGTCGTTATAAAACTGTGTTTTATTTACTTAATCGAATTATGTGATCACATGTATTCAGTTACTATCTAATCGATATTTACATAACGCCGTCGTGGTGCTGCGGCTCAAGGGTGTGACTAACGCGCCGGTTGTGGGTTCGACCCCCACTCGAGGACGTGAAATATTTAATTACGTTTATATTTCCATTTCTTCGCTCTGGTGTAGAGGCAAAGCGCGGCGTTGAGTTCTGCCACTCAACACTTAATGCCTCCAGAATTCGGCAGAAAGTGGGGAACGGAGTGTCTTAACACTAGGTTCCTTCTGTCTACTCTGCTGTGTGCGGGATACAGCGTGAAGATGATTAGTTTTTTATTATTTAACACACTATATGTGAAAATCACTAGAGCTAACTCTTGACAGAGCCTGAAGTGAAAGTCAAATTTGGCCTAGAATTTGGCAAAATAGGATTTATCTTGTAATTTCAACGAAAGTATCAGATTCGAACAATGACAGTAATTTGATCATAATATTTTGTGGTTATCAAATAATTATATTTTGTAACTTATATATTCTTCTATTTTGATATTTTTTGCTCTATTTCATTTGTTACCAGAGCGTGGAAGTTTAAATATTGGATATTTCATTTCAATGAGAGGGAATCAACCCCACAACCAGTCGCACGCTTGCGTCTGACTAAAATTCGATTTCATTCATCAATATTTTCTTTAAATAAACAAATAGGCTTAAGTTACGTGTATTATTAGGCGAGCAGCCAACTAACCTTAACCTTTTTACGTTGAAATCCTAATACAACGTCGTGACTTTTTATCATCTCTAAAATCGAGAACGTGACATGCATATCTAAGTTTCTCTTTTTCATACCTTTATATTTTTACATACCTTTTGTTGGCTATGCTAATGTAATGTACAATCTTGTGATTAGATTAAATTAAATGCATCTATACATTATATGTATTTCTATTAAATATATAGGATGCCGTAGGTTGCCAGTCTGCAAATGATGATGATGTCCAGCGTCACTTACGTTACGTTACGCTACAGAAAAACATTAAAATATTCAGAAGACAAGAAAATCTCCGGCATTGAGTTCCGCTACTCATTAACATATTAAAGAAAGCTGAGACCAGTCGTGGCACAGAGACACAAATGTGTGACTGTAAACGAGGCAGGTTAGGGGTCGAGCGTAATGTTGAGTTCTGCCATAAGCTCTGTTGATTCAAAGAAAAATATTGGATGAAATCGAATTTTACTTATCTATATAATTAGGAGGACTAGGAGGCTGGTCATGGTGATACAACCTACATGGTTGTAGTGTAAGTGTAGTTCGATCCCACTAGAGAAAATCAAATATTTTGTATTTTTATTGCTCTGGTGTCGAGGCAAAAGCAAGACGTTGAGTTTAACCACTCAATATGCAATGTTAACTCCATAATTAAGCGGAAAGTGGAGAGCGGAGTGTTTTAACACGACGCTGCCTCTGTCTACCCTACGAATTGCATGGTCCACTTGTGACAAAAACAAGCTTTGATATATAAATTTGTATGTACCTACTTGCATTAGTTCTAGGTTCTGAACTTCTAAGTTAGTTTAACTATGAAAAGTCAAAAAACATTAGTATATTAGTGGTATTTAGTGAGGAAGATACGTATGTCAATAACCACTTGCCTACGAATTCCGCCAATTTATGAAATACTAAATACAAATATAGTAAAAAAACTATATTCTGCTATAAAATTTCCTATAAATTAAAAAATTCTCAAGCAAACTTCATGCTGTAGAATCGATTTTGCCCTCTTATTTACATTCCAAGCGTCAATCCTTGTAAAGGCTCACAGCAGATAAGTGAACGATTCAGGCGTGATTTTTTTTTCGAATTTTATAGGGGCCTTTACCATCCTTTATATATAGAATATATCTATTATTGGTTTTTTCAGCTTCACGCTCTATCCCGCACTCAGCACGGTAAGCAGAGGGAAATAATCTTAAGAAACTCTGTTCCCCATTTACCGCCGAATTCTTGAGGCATTACGTATTGAGTGGCGGAACGCAACGCTCTGCTATGCCTCGATATAAAAACGAAGAAATGAAAGTGTTAAATATTTAATTTCCTCGAGTGGGGATCGAACCCATAACCAGTCACACATTTTTTCTCTTGCGCCACGAGTTTATGTTCTTTTTTTACTTTACCTAGTAAACTATGATGTTAATAACGATAATATGTCATATTAATAAATACATTAAAAATATATTTTTTTTAATTAGAAATTAATGTATTTGAAGAAAAAATATCTAACTAATAAAATTATAAAGTAAGTCCCTAATTAGTGACAAGTAATTTTTACCATCGAGACATTGATATTGAAAATATTGGAAATACACAGAATTTCTTTATGGCACTACAAACGATGTCAAGTTGGGCGCGTTGTTGTCAGCACTGTAGAGTTGTCGGCGTATTGCATTTTACCTAATTACTTGTAACTATTTGAGGCCAGTCGTGGCGCAGGGGCACAAGTTGTGAATGTAAACGCGACATGTTTTCTGTTCGATTCCCTCTTGAGGAAATCAATCTCTGGTATCCTAGCCATCATTCACTTCCTAGTGTGACAATAGAATCCACAACCTATTGTAGTCTTATATTTTTATACGTTAGCAGCTACGAGAATAAAAAGATTGTCAAATTCACACAAGAAGACCAAGACGGTTATTTAGAAGCTGGCTGTACTTACTGTATTCTATATGAATTCGTAAATTCTTAATTTAGTTTTTATGTCCCTTGAGTCTAATGCAGTGGATCTGCATTTTAAGCGTCTTTGCATTGTTGTTTACAGTACCACGTTCAAATAAATATATAAACTGATTTTCTTAGAACAATGACAGTTCTTCTTCTATAAAAAAATATATCTAATAAATTTCATTTAAAATCCTCACCATTCTACAAACTGCTAAAAAACCGTTTTCCATTTTTATATTCATTTTAAAAACAAAACAAAAAAATAAAACAAACAAAATTTGCTTGTGTTTATAATAAAATCGTATGCAAATATATTTATGATGCAGTGGGCTGCGCCGGTGACAGACTTCCAGAAACAACAATATATGAAAATCTGCACTGATGCGTGCTCGTAGCCGCCGCATGCCGCGAGCAGCAGGGAAACGTTCATTCGAGAACAGGCTTATAGAGATTTGAGAAGCGTATTTCACGGTTACCGAATACACCTTTTGAAACGCCCTGTATATGTTATACTGTTTTTCAACTCTTACGCTGTATCCCACAGCATGGTAGGCTCAGGGATCCTAATAAACATACACTTTGCTCCCGACTTTCTGCAGAATTCTGGAGGCATTGCTTGTTACGTGGCGTAACTCAACGCCTCGCTTTGTCTCGACACCAAAGCGAGGAAATTAAAATATTAAATATTTCGTTTCCTCAATTGGGAATCGAACCCACAAGCTGTGGCGTTTACAGTCTTTTACACACTTGTACCGTAGCTCTAAGTTTGGATTTAATATATTTTTTTCTCAGTACAGTGTTTCTTAAATAAAAAATATGCGAGCGATTTCAGCTTTTATTTAACTTTAAAGGCGGCGAGATTTTGTATATTATATTTACGAACAGACTCCGTTATGTAGTTGTAATATCGATCCACTCGCAATAATGTGTAGAACATTCTAAAATTTAATTATAATTTATATTATAACAAAGAAATTTTGTAGAATTTGATAAAAATTATAATATTGTTACACCCATAACGATAAAAAGCGGCTTACTTACGAGTATATGCACTTCTACACTTCGAAATATATTATCTGTCGTAATGTATGTACTCGTATATTGGCACCATGATCTTAATAACATTTTGTAGAATACTCTACTACTATGTTATAGATGTAAGAAGCAGAGAAAACTTGGTGATACAACTCTTCATTCTCAACTTTCCATAATAATATCACTAAAGAGAAGAAGAGTATATATATATATATATATATACTCGTAAGTACATAATAGGCTGTAGCCGTCACACTCCCGAAACGCTATGAGGCGTTACGGTGGTGACGTTTGAGCAGTAATCTACATATATGTATGTAGTATACTAAAGTTTATGTATATATGTAGATACAATGAACATAAATTTTTATGCTTCCTGCTTTATTTCGCATATAGCACTGTAGGCAGAGGGAATCTAGTGTTAAGACACTCCGTTCTCTATGTACTGCACGCCGCACTTTAACTTGTTACCAGAGCGAAGAAGTAAATATGTAAAATAATTCATTGCCCCGAGCTTGAATAGAACCTACAACGGTCGCGTCACATTCTGTGTCGTTGTAGAGGAAAGATAAGGTTTCTTTTAAATATTAATTTTAGCTTACACGACGAAATTACGTAGTAAAGTAAAAATTCAGTGTGTGCTACAGAGAAAATTAATTATAAACAGGCTTAATCTTTAGGAAGTTAAGAGACCGTCGCAGTCTCGTCGCCGGGTTTAAATAAAAAAATGTCATTTAAATATTTTTTACATCTTGGCACACTTACTCTGATTTAAAAAATGCTAGAGTTTCATTATAAAAAAAGATTTGATCTTAATTTGGCTTAATTGAAATCAAATTTCAACTAGACTTAATCAGCTTAACGCTGTATCCCGCACACGGCAGGGTAGACAGAGAGAACCTAGTGTTAAGACACTCCATTCCATAGGGACTTTTTCTTTCGATTTTTGGAGGCATTGCGTGTTGAGTGGCAGAAATCAACGCCGCCCTTTGCCTCGACACCAGAGCGAAGAAACGTAAATACATATTTCACCTCCTCGAGTGGGAATCGAACCCACAACCGTCGCGTTACAGTCACACCCTTGTGCCGCTGCGTACGACGGCCTCAACTAGACTTAATGACCTATATAATATATCATAGTTATCAGTACTAGCTTCTTCAACCTTTTCCCCCCCCATAGCAGGCTAGGCAGAAGGGCCATAATATTTTAACTTTCGAGACATTGCTGTATGAGAGGAGGAAATCATCACCGGATTTTTTCTTCTTCAAGAGGGGGCGAAGGGAGGTGCAAGCCCACACCAGATTAGTCTGGTGCTCTCCCCGGAAATTTTACTAACAAAAATTTTTCGCCGATAAATTAAAACAATACAGAGTTTACACGAATATGTCTGTTCAAATGTAAAGTCCAGACCTCCCACAAAATATCTGTAGATACGCTATTTCTTGTGCCTCTGCGCCACCACAGCCTCAAATAAGATTGATGATTAATTAAATATAGACATTCCTCTAAATGGAAATCGACTTCACAGTCAAAGGGACAACATAATATATATAACATATACATTGTACAATATATATGAAGATCTCATGCTTCCTAGCATGGTTATTTTAATGAATGATTTCTCATTACCCAAAAATTGGGTCGAGTGGCCCTCAGATTGGCATGAAGTGCACTCACTTCGCCGTATGTACGCCGCAGTGGATCGTATTTTCTTATTTAACCCACTCTACTTGTGACTTTTCAACTTAAGAGTTAGTAGCGTTTAGTGAACTACCCACTAAATCTAGGGCGACGGCGGAGATTGTTTATAGAATATTATATATATATATTTTATTTTGTTTGTTGACTTCTTTCTTTTTGTTACCAAAGCGAGGAAAACGAAACTCCTGAGTGGTAATTGATGCTGTGCTGTTATGTCACGAGGGCTTCTGGAAATGTAATAGACTTTTAATTTTAAAGTATTTATTAATGTAGAGAGGCTAAACAAAGTTATTCATATCAACAAAATATGTATAATATGTTACATGACACCGTATTAATAACAATTAAGTATTAATAAAATATTTTCAGGTCCGAGAAAAAAGAAAATGAAAATATTTTAAATATAATCAATACCCTGAATGGGACTCGAACTACCAACCATTGCGATCACAGCCAGTGATAGTTTCATGCTTCCAAACCATAGTAGTGTAATATGCGAGCCTAAAAATATTATTAAAATTCATTCATACGTACACAATTGGCCGCCGCGCTGCGAAAATCTCGGAAACACAATATGGTTCTTTTGTATTTTATTTTAGTAATTCGATGCTACAAAAACTAATAACTTACTTATGTCATTATTTCTAACAATTGTTCTGAGAGAAATATCTCTCTGTAATACAAAACTGAATACAGTTTTGTTAATTTTTATTTTTGTTTGCAGGTTATTTAATATAGGTTGGTTTCAAGTCATCGTGACACAGCGATATAGAGTCAGAATCTAAGCTTTACGGTTGTGGGTTCGATCCCACTCGGGAGAATGGATTGTTTTCAGTTTTTCTCTGAGCTAGAAATCAAGGCGCAGCGTTGAGTTTCGCTCATTGAAATTTTAATAATAGTATATCTAACCTTAGTTTATAATAAAATTAATGAAATCATATTATATATATTAGAAATTGTAATTAAATTAAAATTTACTGAATTTTATTTATTACTGAAAATTAAATTATAATTTAACTTTTGTTTAACATCAACTGCTTATGCATTACACAATATGCCGGAAAGTGAGCAGGTAGTGGGAAACTGAGTGTCTTAACTCTTGGTTCTCTCTGCCTATCGAACCAAAAGCGTTAAAACGTATAAAACTTGAGATAAACAATAGAATTGTGAAAAAAGTATAAAAAAATGTCTTCAAACATAAAGTTCAGTATATAGGGTATGATTTTTTTTTTACGTCAACAAATGTACTACAGAACGTGCACTATATATTACTCATCAGTGCCCACGAAAAACTGAGTCACAAAAAGTTATTGTTGGAATTGGTTAATTTTTTAATAAAATAATCTCTATTTTCAGCATTTACTGTCTCAGATTGACCATCAAATTACAGGTGTCCATGGCAATAGTTTGTGTCATAAAAATAAAACGTATTCGCACTTGCGCGAAGATAAAAGTCGGAAATGCTTTATGGCCCAGATATTTTATCTCAGTGCCACTTCTATGTAAAATTGGCCGAATAATTCTTCGTGACACATACACGGAGGAACCCGTATCTACCCGAATTTATACAGTCATATATATGTTTTTGGAGATGTATCTAATAACTGCTATTCCTCCTTTTTGTAATATTAACATTTTTTTGCTAAGGTATAAAAATGCATTGATACATTTTTGTCTTTTATCCAGAATAACAATCAATCAGCTTCACGCTGTATCCCGCACACAGCAGGGTAGGCAGATGGAACTTATTCTTAAGACACCCCGAAAAAACTGAACAAGCGTTCGAAAATTAAGAAATTACCTAAATTATTAGTTTGCGTTCAAAATTGATGCCACTATTTTTTTTTTAATTCTGATGTATCTCCACAGATACAATATCAAGAAAAGGGTTAAAAGATTTCGAGGATATTTATGACTATTTAATTTTTATATAATTAAAAGATGGCGAGGGGTTACCTACCTAAATCATAACAATAAAAGTGAGTGAAAAATAGTAAAGGGAATTCGTCAATAGATTCTCTAATCCTTATGACTGACACTTTTATGTAAGTCACCTAATAAAACAGAATGTTTAATTATTCTGAGAATCTCTTAAGATACGGTTCTCTCTGCCTACCGTCCTATATGCGGGATAAAGCGTTAAGCGAGAAATAATAATAAATATGTAGAAAACATCATGTGGAGATTTAGGAGAAATGCAGACTTGAAAAGAAAAATATGAAAAAAAAAAAATTTTTACTTTAAACCGGGCACTCCATTCTACAATAACATCTAACAACAGACAGAATAATAAAATATTACAGTTATATAACTCTCAAAGCAATTAGAATAACAAAGAAATGAACGGGTCGCGTTAAGTAATAAGAAAATAATTTTACAATGTTTTCCTAGGCTCACCGTTAAGACCTGGAAATTACCTACTAATTAGCCACTTGCAGGGCAAGAGCCAGACTTCGCGTGCCCGGGTTCAAATCCTACATCTTGACATGAATCCAACCTGCATTGTTACGCCTTCTTGCTTAAACTGCCTACTTTGCTGCACTTAAATATATTTTCGTATTTAACCGGTTTGCTAGTGTTAGATAAGGAAATATTTTCCTTTTTTTTTGTATAGGTGAGAGACCACGTTATTTTGCCTACGTCCTTGTCTCACTTTCGAGGTATTTTATGTTGAATGGTGGAACCCAACGCCGCGCTTTATATTATATATAACGTACCTTATCAGACCCCGCATCGAATCGAACCTACAATCTTCAATTACAATAATTAAAGTCCGTTGGCATCCCAACGCACCAAGACGGCTGCAAGTTGTTTATGTTATTCGTATTAACTATGCATTTCAAAGTTTTCAAAGGTTTCTCTAGGATTTTTTTCTTTTAAGTAGAATATTTTTATCCAGTATAGCCTACGCTTGGCTCTACGGCGGCCTCTAACGCCGCTTGTATCCTAATAACCCAAATTAATTAAATACTATTATATATTTTTCAGTGTGATTTTCATATTTTAGTTTATTTAAGTTATAAAACTATTATTTAAGTTAAGCAGAAATATGTAAAAATCAAATTAATATAACATCATAGTAAATAATAAGTATATGAAGTATTGAAGTGTCATCAGACTAGAACCTGGGGGTTACACTAATGAGGGGGTTACAGAAACGTTCAATTTTTATATAAAAATTCAGTTACATCTTGTATGTTTATATTATTTAGTGTAGAAGTACATGTAGCATAGACGTAAGATAGAAATTTCGTAATTAAGACACTCTGTTCTTTGAATATATATAGGAAATATAGTTCACACAATATAAGCGCGAAGGTTTTGTAAGGAGTGAATCATTTTACTTCAACAAAAAAGGCGGAAAGGTGATAGAGTTTTAACACTAGCCCTCCTCTGCCTGCCTAATTTTCTACAAAGATTTAGATAAAGTGTCAACATTCTAATGCACATTTTAAATATAAGTAAACTTTCAAATTATGTCATACTCATGAAACTGGCAATTAAGTTAGCACACATAAGTGAATATATATTTGTGTTTGTCCTAAGTCTTCTAATATAAAATGTTCAAGAGATAAGCTTCGAGAAAGCTTTGTTTACTTTGAAACATACGTAACTCGTGTTTTGGGAGATTACATCTAGTATTTCAATCTTTTTATTTATTTTTTATTTGACACTGTATTCCACATATAATTGGGTAGGCAGAGGGGACACTCTGTTTTCTCGCACTGTCCAATTCTCGACACATTTTGTGTTGAGTGGCGACACTCAACGCCGCGCGTCTCTTCTCTTTTTGTCAAAGCGAAGAACTATGGCACGACGCGGCAACCTCTTCCTCCTAGCCTCATTTCATTAATTGAATAAATTTATGTAAATCTTTACTAAGTAAATACAGAAGAATTAGCGATAATTAAATTTTTTCCTATTTCCACTTAACGTTAAATGCAAAATTATGAATTTATATATTACCTACGTGGTTACTGAACTTTAATTATTCTTTTGATTTAATTAATTTTTTTCACTCTGAAAAGACAAAGCGCGGCGTTTAGACCCGCCACTCACACACAATGATTCAATTCTAGTTCTCCTCTATATTCATTGTACTCGATTCAAAAAAAAAATAGCTTCTAAAAATCTCTTAAATTTACATATTCAATAATAGTTTTTTATGCTATCGTTAGTCTCTTTGAATCCGTGTTCTGCATACCTCGCCAATTAGGTTTGGCATTCGGTGTATGTTAACACGAAATATTCACTATTACGATATTACGATGCCTTCAGACATGTAACATGTAACATGTACTATATACTTGTTATAATTGCTTAATTAATTTTCATATTTTGTATAGTTATCGCTATAATTATTTATCATCAAGTATTTCACATATAGGTATGAGGTTGACACACACACACACTTGTTCTCTACTTGAAATGAAAAATGATGGAAAAAGGAAAAAAAATGAAAATATTAATAAATAATAATTCATGTCGTAATAGTTAAATTATAGGCTGAAATTAAATACGTTTTAATTTAACAATAATCGAGAGACCTAATAGAAAAACGTCATTTCATTGTACACTTTATCGCATATCTAAATATAATAGAAATATACTAGAAATTCTTAATAGTAACATAAATATCTTTTATCAAATCAAAAGAAACATGTTTATTTTCAAAATAAAAGTGAATATTATGATTTACTGTATAAACATCCACATTCCATAGTCCTGCGTAACTAACTACACGTCACATTGCCGTCCCTTTGACGGTATTGTTTTTAGTTTTGAGAACTGTTTTATAGTAACAATGGGGCAACGTGGTTTTGAATGCGCGTACGCTCCACAAAACTATAAGTCCATTTGCATAACTATCGATACTTCCGAAAGTAAATGCTTTTTCATTTTGAATCTTATTTCTATGTGGTTAGAGTGGTGTTACGTAGGGTGTGGTGGTAAATAGAAGCTTGTAGAGAGAGCGTTTCGGTGCGGTGCACATAGAGTCGGCAGTCGCGAGCCCGTCGAGTGTGGTTCCGGTAGGGTCGATCACCGGCCACAGTGTATGCCTTACGTTCCGAAGTTCACTCGTGTATATAAAGCGACGAAAAACTTTTTTGTTTTTTTTTTGCTGTAATATAAAAAAATAAATAATATTATTTTTTTCAGTAATAATAATTAAAAAAAATAATAATAAAATTATAAGGCTGTGTATTTTAAGGTCTTGGACTGAATTTATTATGTGAATTGACTCTAATTATGAAAGCGAAATTAACGTTAACGCGCCAATATTTGGCGGTTATTAAATGAACAACAGTTCTAGTTTCGGTGTTACGTTCGAAATTAATGCGGAATATTTCAATAATGAAGATGAATAATTACAATTGTTTTTGGATATTTTTGGTTTTGCTCCTGCCTTTTGTGGGTAAGTGGTATAATTAATAAGTTATTATTATTATCAATAATTCCTCCTAAATTTGGCAGAAAGCGGATAACAAAGTGCTTTAACACTAGGTTTCCCTCTGCCTACCCTGTTGTGTGCGGGATACAGCGTGAAGCTGATTTGTTTTGATTGTTACTATTATTGGCAGTAAATTATTTTCTTTAGCTCATATTATTTTGGAAATCGTTATAATTAAAATTAGGTAAAATAAATTTTTAATAAATTACCATTTTACATCTCCAAAAACACAAAACTAACAATCATGCGTTATATCTTATATTACATGCAATTAACTAATATAAATAAAGAAATTTTAACTTTTATAATAAGGTAAGATATATTTCTAGTAATATTCTTTGAATACAGTACCGTTTGTTCAATCGTATAATATTTATTTAACTGTAACCAGACGACGGTTATCGACTATACAATATGCAATAGTTAGCAAACATGTTCACTATAGCCTATTAATAGGTTTGACTACGACTCCCATGGGTGTACAATTGTATCTATATATATATTTATGTCTGTTTGTAGCTACCTGTTTCCTGTGTATATATGTAAATTGCTTAGGAAGCCTATATAAAGTATTTATTTTTTACATGTAAATTGTTATTCAATCACTAATTATTGAAAACGCTACACACATATTGTAATATGCAATAAACGGTTATAATATCTAAATTGTACATAATAAATACATCTTTTTATAAGCGTATTTAAAATATATTATAATATTAAACTTAATTATTAAATAATTCACTTAATGAAATCAAATACAATCAGCTTCACGCTGTATCCCGCCCACAGCAGGGTAGGCAGAGGGAACCTCGGTGTTAAGACTATCCGTTCCCCACTTTCTGCCGAATTTTGGAGGCATTGCGTGGTGAGTGGCAGAACTCAACGCCACGCTATGCCTCGACATCAGAGCGAAGAAAAATGGAAATATAAACGTAAAGAAATATTTCACTTCTTCTAGTGGGAATCGAACCCACAACCGTCGCGTCTACTGGCGGCACCCTTGACTTCTGCGCGACGACGGCCTCTCAAATTAGTGTCTTAACACTATCTCTATAACTGACATAATTATTACAGTATACTGCATTTAAGTACCTTTATGAGTTAGATAGCACATTAAATATTTATTTTATTACTACAGTATTCATTTGAAACGGATTCAAGATTAAAACAACAGCTCAAAGTAGGTTTTATCTTTTGATTATATAGCTCGGTAGTTTTTTGTTAGATCTTTTAAACTAACTGTAAGTTTTGTATTATTTTTAGCTGCCTGGTTTGCTATTATTACATTTTAAACCATATAATATTCCAAATGAATAATTCCACATATTCCGTACGTCAGTACTGTAACGTTATACGTTTCTTATTAAAAATTAAACTTACAAAGATTTTTTTTTTTGGAATTGTGAACGTTGAGTTCCAGATCTTTTTATATATATACTAACACATTACACATAATTCTGAAAGAAAAGAGTGTTACTAGTAGAAATGTTCCTCAGAAATGAGTACAAATCGAATCCCCAACCTGTCGCGTTAACACACCTGTTCCTGTATATCACGAATGGCCTAGAAATCTTATTAATATGATTATTTTATAGAAAAACGAACTATCGACGTCTATAGCCTTACATACCGCTTATACAGTCTACACGGAATAAGGAAACTAATTATTGTAGAATAAATTACGATTACACGAGGGCGTAACGATCTCATAAAGCTGAAGCTGGCAACACAAATTTTATTTCACCAGCAAGAGTTTCTGGCAATGTAATCATCACGGCTTGTGGTCACGCGGGACGCGCGCATAATTTACCTAATTGTTTTAGCTGGTTTGAGTAAATTTTTAATATTATATATATTATATGTGAAAAAAGTTATATATATATATATATATAAGTTTATATATATTTATATGTTTGTATATGTAGGCTTTCGTGTAATTTCTGTATACGCAACGGTAATGGGTTCGACTTTTTGTTTATGGAACAAATGATTTTCATTTTCTCGCTCCGGTTGGTATGCTATAACAAGTAGTAATATCGACATTTTCTTAGGTATCATATCGAGACGTTAAAAGGGAAAATTATATAAAGAAACCTATCAGAAAATGAATAAAAATCACATTTTCTTACTTCTTCAATTAATAAAATTGTTTAACCGACAGCTATCAATAAGAAACCACTCAAGTGAATCGATTACTCTTTGCCTCTATATTAAGTAAAGTAGTGTTGTAATTAAAGAGAGAGTCGTCTCGGTAATATTTTAAGGAGCGTCTGATAGAATCTAGTCGTCTTTTACTGGTCGCAGAATGTGTAGCGATGTGAAAGGGAAATATGAAAACATATTTTTTTTCTAAGTAAGCTTGTCGTTAGAATATTGCGGTATTTTTTTAAAGTTTGCTATGTTTTTGGTTTATTTAATATATACACTCAGAAGCCGGAATTGAAATTTTACGCCATTTCGCGCATTTAGCAGGGAAGGCAGAGAGAACTTAGTGTTGGGACATTTCGCTCTCCAGTTTCCATACAATTATCAGACATGGCTTGTTGTGACTTGTACTTTATCTTCTTACTACAGCGAGGGAATGAGAATATTTTATTTCTTCGAATGATAATCGAACCCACGACCGTCGTGCATATACTCGTATATTACATACGAATACTATACCGCTGTGCCTGTAATTTTTTTCTCTAAAAATGGAAAAGTTTCTATTTTAATTAATATAACTTTCAGAAACGTTTGATAATTTTCAAATTATTTCGTTAATTTTAGACATATTGTAAATCTAGTTATTTCAATCGGAGTTGATATGTGTTTAAACTTTTACGAATTTCAAATTTTAAAGTACACACTTACTTTTAGCTTGAAGTTAAAAATATCTTCATTTCACATGTAGGTACCGCACAGTCTGTGTAGGTAGGTAGCAGAAACACTTTGAGTTATTTATGTAACGCATTCGCAATCTTTTAGACGGTAGTCTTGCAAATACATATAATGGTGTCTTCGATCAGCTACATTCAGCATGTACGATATCATTATTGATATTTAAACTAATTACAATGGGTATTTTGAGAATGGGGAATATAGATTCTTGATTGTATGAGGCAGACAATCTTAGTGACTCTATTCTCTTCTTTATTTTCATTTGGGAAGATTGCGTGTTAGATGAAGGAATCCAATGACACTCATTGTCTGAATTAATACACGTAAATAAAAATATTTGTTTTTAAAAAACAAATGGTTTAGTGGTCACAGCGCATAGATTTTCTCCTAGAGGTGAATTCAAGTTACGTAATGTTCAAATGTCTTATAAGTTTATTTAAAAAAAAACAATTTTTTTCTTTATGGGTGGACTCTGCTATCATTACTAACTTTTTAATAAAATCAAAGATATAAGATTCGTAACGGTCAAGCGCAGTCTCCATAATTCTCTGCACGTCCATACAATTTACATCCACTGAAGCATGCTATGTAGTTGCTGCCTTCCCTGCAGTGCAAACTAACCAAAGCTGGTTGAAAATAGACTAGCCGAAAGCAAATATGGCTGGGACCTAAAATATTGGCCGAAGCCTGTGCAATAAACCGATAACAAGGTAAAAAATATATACATATATATGTAGAGATGGAAATTTTTCAGGAGTTAGCCAACATTCAGCTGGTGAACCTGAAATATAGATATTGAATTTCGTGTATAGACTTTGTTGATTTAACAATTTTTATTTTATACCTTCAATGTGTATATGCGTGAATATATTGAAATCAAAGAGCTAAAACGAAACCGAATGAATATTCAATTAAAAGAATCGAAAACGATATACCGGCATAGATTTGAGCCAATGTAAAATCTTGTTATATACAATGTAATATTTTTTGAGTAATAAAAAAATCTACTGTGCCTCACTTTTTCAGTTTCATTTGTATATATGTTATATCCCACATGTAGCAGGGTTGGCAGAGCTCAACGCTGCGCTTTGACATGAAAATGTTATATATTTCATTTTCTCGAGTGGAAATCGAACCCACATCTTGTCGCGTTATGAGTTACATGCTTGTACCACTGTGCCACGACTGACTTCAATATTCTATAAATGATCTCCTTACATTGTCAAGTTACGCTTGGACAGGCTATATCTAGGGATACACTTTACTTTCCACTTTCTGTTCGTTTATTTTTGCTTTATATTCTAGAGGATAGAATTTTACTTCTACAACTATGTAATAAAAGTACTTTCATATTTGAAACCCTAAAATTAATCCACAGTTATATATATATATATATATATATATATATACACAATATAACTTTGACATTATTAATATAGCACCATAAGTACAGCGAATAAATAAAAACTGTCAAAATTTCCAGTATTTTTATGTCTCTCGCCGCGCACGTAAAACACATTGCATTTATATTATTACATTTGAAAAATACTACAGTCCAAGACATGTTTTGACAGTTTCTCTAATGAAATTTCACGGTTAGCAGTGATATCTTAGATTAATGTCACATTGTACGTGACGTACAGCTTATATGTATCACATTGCAAAGGGCATGGACCTGGTGCCAGCTTGCTTTTCGGAGCGGAACCCACAATATGGTTGATGTCACCACTCTTAGAATTTCTCTTTTATTAATACATGCTTTATAGAGAGAGGCAAGTCGTGATGCAGCGTCGGAGAAAAACGTAGCGTTGAGTTCCATTACTCAAGACGCAATATTTTAGATTTCGGTGGAAAAATGGCGAGCTCTGCCTATCCCGCTACATGTGATACATGGTGAGCTGAAAAGAAAAATAGATATAAATATTGCTTCTAAAAATAATCTAATGTTTGTTACTTTGATATTTAAATAGTAAATTAATTAATAGCGCCCCAGGGTCTTGTCGTCTGACACAACTAAAAATAAAAGAAAGAAAACCTCAATTCCATAAAATACATTGATATTAAAAACAAAAATATATCAATACAATACACTTTACATTTAAAAGCTGAAGAAAAAATGAATAAAGTCGGTTTTCTATACAATTACAGTTTTTTTTTTAGGTCATGAAAATGTAGAATATTCTTTATGATAACATCGCAGAAAAGCGCATTGTTTCGTAACATTTGAACCACAATCGTATGCGTGTGTATGTGATTTACATAAACTCATGTCTGTGGTTACCTTTCTCTGAATTACATTCTTTTTAGATTCAAATATTTATGAAGAGCTCGCTAGATGGAGACAACTCATTAGTCTTATTTTCCATTACTTTATTAACATTGCTAAAAGTGATAAGAAACACTTAGAAAAGAAAAATAATTTTCATTCATTAATTTTAATATTGTGGAAATAGAACCTGTTACTCTTGGATATCGTCTAACATACTCATCTAACACTCTACGTTCAAATTTATATTCCTCCAATGTATATTACTTTTTTTTTATTTTAGAAAAGAATAGAGTTAAAAATTGGTAAAATATTTTAAAAGGTGAATACAAGCTGCGTTGTCAATAACAATTATATTTGACTGGCACCGCCTGACACTCGCTACAATATCGCGTGTCGGTTTTGGCTAATCTTCATTGTGTATTTTTCATAGAGTAATCAAACTTGCGTTAGTGAAAGAAAAGAAATTAAATAAGATATCATAATATGTTTGACTAGAAGTGGAAAATGGAGTGTCTTAACACTACGTTCTCTCTGCCCACTCTGCTGCGTGCCGGATACAGCGTAAAACTAACTTGATTTTTTAACGTTTCAATTTTTTTGAAAATTTAATTTCTTAATGTTATTTTGATAATTTCGTGACTAATTTACAAGTTGCTCGGTATTTAATCCACAAAGTTCAGGCATTAGTGAGTTCACTTTACACTGTTTTTCTATGTAGAATATGAAGCTAAAAATAAAAAAAAAAATACACACTTTTCTACACCAAGTGCCACTAGTGCTATGGAATTTTTGCTGCTTACCTAGTTAAATTATAAGAAACGAGAGAAATTCAAATTCTTAAATGTTATTAGAAATATACAGGCCGTCTTAATAAAATCTTGTCACAAAAACAAGCAAAGAGCAAAAAAACCAATTCCGTAGAGCTCGAAAATTGAGCAATCTAGTAAAACTTATCTGCTATAATCATACTGAAAGACTACGTACTACTTATAAGTTTCAACAGACAAGACAGTACAATAAAAAACAATATATTATTTACGCTTTAATAAATTTTAAAATGGGCGATTTATTGAATCAGTGGAAAACAAATACGTATTCGTAGATAATTTGGCGATCCTTATCCTTCACGCTCTACGACCATTGCTCAGATTCACGTATAAAATTGTTTTGAAACTAAATACTGTATCTACTACTAGTGTACTCTGGTGCTGTATTACGAGTAAGAAAATAAGCAGATAAAGTTGTTTGTTCATTCGATATATATACAACACACTTCATTAGTTTTCCAAGCATTTGGATTTATATTATTATTATTATTGTACGGTGTATTTTCTCAATATTTTTCTAGAAATTTCGTAATTTTGTTTGTTTTTTAGGGTTCTGTACACAAAAAAAAACATTATTTTCCGTGTGTCTGCGTGTGTGTGTAATCACTCTACTAACTACTGCATCACTCTACGAAGCGTGACTTTGGAATCGGTTACCCAACATATAATTTGCTAAGATGAGCAAAATGATTTACGATTAGGTCTTCTCTGTACATTGTGGTGTAAATGATCATTTAATATTACGAAAGATTAACGTTAGGCTGGTAGTGGCGCAGGCGCGTGAAATATTTCATATTTTTATTTTCGCGTTCTGGTAACGAGGCAAAACGTGGCGTTGAGTTCTGCCACTCGACACGCAATGCCTCCAGAATTCAGCAGAAAGTAGAAGAACGTATTGACTTAATGGGACTCAGTGTCTTAACACTTCCCAGTTTCCCTCTATCCATCTGCGTCTACTATGTGCTGGATGTAAAAAAAGAAAGTTAACTTTAGTATTTTAAGAAGTTAGCATAAAAAGTGAAATAAATCTAATAATAAACAGAAAGGAATTATTTTTTTGTCTTAGTTTAATGTCCCAAATAATTAAATATATCGCTCAAATATATAGCCTTTCCCCGTTCTTCGACATATTCGACTTGTCTTTAGTTCAATTACGTATTCGTTTCTCCAAACGAACGATGTATAGACAGCGAGAATCTAGTGTTAAAGCATTACGTTCTTCGATATCCGTCCAATTGGATACACGCTGTATCTCGCACACAGCAGGGTAAGCAGAGGAAACCTAGTGTTAAGACATTCTGTTCCCCACTTTCTGCCTATTTCTGGAGGCATTGCGTGTTGAACTCAACGCCTACTTTTGCCTCGACCCCAGAGCAAAGAAATGGAAATATACACGTAAATAAATATTGCATTTCCTCGAGTGGGAATCGAAGCCACAACCGTCGCGTTACAGTCACAGCCTTGTGCCACTGCACCACTAAATGCTCTATGAAATAGCATAAATACGTGAAACGTACAATATTTTATATGCAGATTTCTCTTAAAAATAATTGAACTTATTTGAATTCGGCAGCACAGATAGTTTATGACCTGGATTAATATTTCATACATTGAAAATTTTTAACCTAGTAAACGACATAGCTTAATGACTGCTATCAATATATTTTAAAACACATATTTTTCATTTCTCTTTGAAGAGAATTCTGAAGCTTATGCAGAAAAAAAGTCTGCATTTTTTTTGCATACATATAAAAGCGCCGATCAACATAGTTTTTTAAAAATTATTTTTTACTTACTAATAACCTAGTTCGAATATCTTAATGTAAAGACTCCGTTCTCCGCTTTTCGAGACACCGCATGTTAATGTGGATCTCAACGCCGCACATTACCCTACCAAAGTATCAAACCCAATAGTCGTATGTACATATATATATTTAGCTTTTAAATAATTACAATTTTGTATTACAACGAAGGTATTTATGATCAATTACAATGTTATGTTGCAAGTAAATACGATAGGCTTATCAAAAGGTCATGATCGTGAGAATCGGGGAATCGAAACCTTGGTAGTCGTCTTCTGGGTCAAAAGTCACACCGTATACAGTCACGTAATATTAGAAAGAATATTACTATAATATGTTGTAATATAGAATCAATGGTGCCTTGCTTAAGCCATTTTATTATGAGCATAAAAGTATGTGTTGTAGATGAGTGGAATTTATGATAATAATTAACAATGTAGGCTGTTCGATATGAAATAATTGATAAATAATTATTATATTTTAAAATTTTTTAGTGTTGCGTCACTCTCTTTTATAAATTTTCGGGGTTAGGACCCCCAGAACCCCGTATTTGAATATAATAAGTATTTCAAAATAAACTTACTCCTGAATTGAGGCTATCGACTTTTAACCGTTTTTACATTTTAAACAGAACAGAAATTAAGTATAGTATAAAAATAAACAAGAAATTTAAACGTTATTTCTATTTCATAATAAAGAATATTGTCAGATCCACAAGTTTAGTGGTAAAACACTCCTATTTACATAGTAATGATGTATGTAAAGCGTATTTAAGTGCTGATAAATTGAAGGAAGCAAATATTATTCGAGGCGACGCGACGCGAAATGTCAACAAATGTCTTCCTTTGAACAGTAAAAAGTTCTAAGATAAGTACTTTCGATATATTCCACGTTTGGTAGAAAAGGTAACATAATCTAGTGTTGACAGACAGACAGATATCACTAGTCAACAGTTTGAGACTAATCGATGTTGTACAAACAACCCTCGATAAGGAGGCACGAGACATGAAAATATTATTTTCGATATTTACAATTTAAAAATATGAACGTTATCAGTGACTTTTCCTTATCTTTCTTTTATTGGTTGTATTGAGATTATATTGGTAATTGAATCGACAGCCATCGCATTCCGGCAAACATATTTTAAGTCACGTTAGCTGTTTGTTTTCTGTAGGTATAAACATTGCTAATACCGCTCGGAGACAAACAATGGAAATTTAAATTCAGCTTCACGCTGTATCCCGCACACAGCAGAGTAGGAAGAGGGAATATAGTGTTAAGACACTCCGTTCCCCACTTTCTGCCGAATTCTGGAATTTGTCTTACCGAAGAATCGAAATGATTTTATATTTAGAAAATTATGTTGATTTTAGGCGGAAAGCGGAGAACGGAGAGTCTTAACACAATGTTCACGTTAGCTACACTTTTATACGCGGTACGCAATTAATAAAACCTCTTTTGTTAATAACAATCTTGCGCATATTTTTTATCAAGTAAAACAATGGCTCTTTAGCATTGACCCGAACCGTAAAGAAGGACATTTAAAAGTAAACATATCATAAAAAACCGAATTTTTCACACTTTTTAACGATCTACCGTCAAACTTTTTACCTTCTATTAACTCCTTCATTTTTTTTGTGAATGAATTGTGTTTTGTATAGAACAAATATTTGTTTCGGCGACGAGGCGGTTAACTGGTAACTAGTAGGACGTGCGGTCGCAGTCCACTGATTGCGGGATTACGCAGGAAACCGGACTATGACGCCTAATATTTTATTTTATTTTTGCCCTTTTCTAGATCAATTGTTATATAGTTGACACAAGAAATATAGTTTGAGTTTCTCTTTTCGTTACTTTTTGGGCCACTCGAGTTAATTAAAGCTGCGCGGCGTATGTGATTTCATTTTAGCATTTCTACTTGTATGCTTTTTTGTGTTCATAGGTTCGTAGAAATCGTATTTTAATATTATAATTGTAATTTTAAAAGTACTTGAATCTATATATAATCAATTATTAGTTAAGAAAATGCTACCATATGCAGTAATGAGTAGAACTAAGTTACTAACTATATCTTGAAAATTATATGACAATATCGTTTATTATCTCGGTCATCTGTCAACAAATGATAAAAAAATTACAAATATCTTTAAATATTATAATTTTATCAAGTATAAAGAATTCGAAGAAGAGTGGAGAACGGAAGTGACTTAACACTAGGCTCCCAGGTGTCGGTTTGTGTGAGGCATACTGCAATGAAACCAAAAAAAAAACTTATTCAAAAAAACGTATTTATTTGTAATGATTAAATAAATTTTACATACTAATGTTAGTATCGTAAGATAAGCTAGTTATTATTTTTTTTTAAATTTCTTTTTAAATATTTTTTTTAAATTAGGTCAAATATAAAACGTGCAATACACGTCAATACGTGTCAATTTCACGAGAATCACCATCAGATTTAGAAAAAGTCGACACAAAAAGCAAATGTGTGTCACCCTGTGCCATTGATATTGCCATTTTTTGCATAAAAACGAAAGAGTCTTAATAGCGGGATCTTTTCAATATGTTTTATTAGTTCCACCATGCTTTATAAAAAAGTAGAGCATGTAAAAATAATAAATATTGTTGTGCTTAATGCCTTCAAAATTTTTAATTAAAATATCAAGAGCGCTCACCAGTACATTTATATATTTTTTATCTATATTCGTCTTCTCGTACGTAGTAATAAATATAAAGATAAATTAGTAATAAATGGTTCAAATATCCACTATTTAAAAACATTGGACGCCGACACGTAAAATGTATTCAATTCAAGCATTCCGAACTAAAATAAACATATAAAAATATCTATCTACCCACAAGCTTCTCTGTCCAGAAAAAAAAGTCTTCCTTTCTTTTACCCTGAGGCATAAAACCCGAAACGATAATGCACCACGATCCACCTATCATTCAGCTTACCCTGCCTTGTAATTATAGTTGGTGGTGCCGAAGGGTTCAGGGTACAAACTAGCTAATTATCGTACGCCCCCGGACCTTTCCCACGGGCAGTTCAAATTGTAAACATACCAGCACTTACTGACGTGTCGAACTTCGCGGCTCTCTTATTTTCTAGGATATTGTTCTCGCTGTCATCGAAACTGCAGGTTCTTGAATGATTATAGACAATGGTTAGTATTCATTGAAGAATATCTTAGACTCAAGATCGTTTTGTTCGATATGAAAGTGAGCAATGGACGTGCGGCATGAGAAAGTGGGTGTAGAGTATCACATTACGTTACTTGGTACGAGGAGTTGTTTGTTCGGCTCCGTGAGAACCGTCGGAACTGCATAGGCGTGACATCGACGGGTATTTGTTTTTTTTTTTTTCTGTATTGGTAATGGCTGCACTTCGTGATCATGACAATGCGTGTTGGGTGTGAAATGTGAATATCTATAAGGAGTGCCTTCGTCTTAAACAATGACTGACGTTATGGTATTATATATATAGTTTTTGTAAGGACACTCCGTTTCCCACTTTCTGTTGAATTTTCGGGGCATTTGTGTGTTGAGTGGTGGAACTTAACGTAACGTCACGTCACAAAATATTTAAAAGAACATCCCTCAAGATTCAAATCCAATAAATAGTAAACGATTCACGTAAGTCTTCTAATATGTACACCTATTTGATTTGCTTTCATATTTGAGTTTCCTCCTACGGCTTACCTAGTACTAACCCAAAAGCTGATATAACTTCAAAGTTATAATACAACGTGTTCCTGTGAAATTTGATAGAGATCGTCTAATTTACTCTGAAAGCGAGTGAGTATCACACAAAAAAGCGAAGGTTTTGTATCGAATGAATACATTTATTATGTCGTTTACACTTTACGAGGCAATTACACGAACTGTGGTTTCTTGTCGGCGACGGTTCATTTGAACTTTACCTATAAATACGCATTTCATTGTCCATCCCATTAGGTGTAAGATTCCATACACCAAATAACTCTTTGATGGCTATTTAGTGTGCTTTTTAACACTAACAACTACTATTCTATACGATTTATATATATCTTGTTGCCTTTACATCGTGTCAAGCAAGTAGAAGAGAAGGCAGAGGGAACATACACTCTATTCCTTGTTCACTGCTCAATTTTAAAGAACATAATTCATTTCCCCGAGTGGGAATCGATGTTAAAATCGTCATTTATACTCGTACAGTCTCACGCTGTACCACACTACACAATACAAGTAAATTCGACTATTTCTCATAATACATTTAAATAACTAATAAATATTTAATGACTGATCGAATTATTATATGTATAGCTTCATTTATAAGCAACGTGTGGAGAAATCCTCTACACCGGAGCGAAGAAACGAAAATATTAATATATTTCATTTCCTCGAGTGGAAATCGAACCCACACCCCTGTCACGTTTACAGCCCTTGCGTCACTACTGGCCTCATATTTCTTATACCTATATTATCATGTAATAAACGTTATGTTATTTTTATCACTTAAATCCTCGTTCAAATCAGATATAATCTGGCTATTGAATACTTAATTCTATTGTATCATGGCTGTCATTTTCGTTATTATTCGTGATAGCATAATAAATATTGTTGGTTGAATAGTATTTTTTTTTCTAAGGCTTTTTGTGAGGTTTTATGAATATAAAAATAAGTTTTACAAGTAGATATAGTTCACAGCTCTGTTTTGTTAGAAAGATGTACCTTTTCTTCGTTTTCAGTTAATTGTAGACAGATTTGTTCGCTTATAACTTGTAATATTGGACGATCGGATACTGATCTGATACTTTATCGAACATTAATTTTTAAGTTAATGAAAGTTTCTAAGAGATTCGGGTTCAAATCTCGCTACGTTTAAAAATATCAAATTATTTATTAAATAATATTTTTTTAATAATTTTTAAAATTTTAGACAAATAACAATAACAAATCGAATCGAACCCACGGCTACCATTTTACGATAGTGTTAATTAAATTAAAAATATTATATTATCTTGTTATACAATATGGGATACAAACTAAGAAAACATTCGTATTTTGCTGTAAAATTTTCAAGAATTCATCAAGCATTCGCTTCATGGCAATTAGACGCCTGACCATTGTTTTAAAGAGAAGTGTAGGGTTACCATATAAAATTCCCGAAAATCTTTTTTGCATTTGTAAAAAGATCTTAATGCCGCCTAGTGCAGCGGGACAGGGTTCGTTCGACTGCAAACTACGACGGTGGTGGGTTCAAATCTCACTCGGTCGGACATATTAGCAGCTCCGCAGCTCAACACGTAATGTCTCGAAAGTAGAGGGGAAAGTGGGAGATAAACGAGTGTCTTAATACGAGGTTCCCTTTGCCAACCCTGCGATATGCCGGATGCAGCTTGCAGCTATAAAAATATATTACAGTGATATAACAATTGCCAATAGTAGTGCAGTTTGTATAAATATGTAATTCTGGGCCAGCTGCGAGCTCAAATCTCCATCATAGAAGCGTTTGTATATAATACCTAAAAATTTATAAGAGAGAAATCAAAAAGTGAAAAATAATTTTAGATTTTAAAAGTTTATACCAATTTTCATCTCTTTTTTTCCGTAACAACGGACATGTGATATAAAAATTTAGAAATCTTGAGAAAATTCAAAGTCCTCGTTTCTACCCTCGTTCAATCCAATTCTTCTGACACCTACACCGAGGTAGTGTAGGTGTAAAATGTTACAGTTAATTTTGTCGACGTTTCGTATACGTATCTACTCGTATTTGATTTTTACATTAAATGATAGCCAATGTTAAATTAAAAATGTGATATTGTGTGTCGGTAGAGATCAATATTTATTTATATATTAATATTTGTTTTATTTCAAAATTATTACTTATATATACTATTTCATTATGATTTTAATAAGTTTTATTATCCTATTTCTTATTTGCGGCGTTGAGGTCGGCCACGTAACACGCAATGTCTCAATTCGGCAGAAAGTGGGGAACGGTGTCTTAACACGAGGTTTCTGCTGCCACCCTGCTGTATGCGGGATACAGCGTGAAGCTGATTGATTTTTATTTCTTATTTGCATTCAATTTTGAAATAATCAATTTAGACTCGACGAAAATAGATATTTTAGATATAAGAGAAGTGCACTGTTTACTCCTGTTTTTTCCACAGCATTATAACTTAATATAAAAAATTATGACTTGACTGGTAACACCATAATTTCAACAAATATTACTACGTGCCCTATACACCATATACAATTTCGTCATAAAAACCCATAAGACCGTTGAGCCCTATCCATTCGTATTACAAATCTGTTATCCCATATTAATAATTTATGCATTCATAACAAAAATAAGAACAGCGCAGCGTACAATGCAGTGTGGGGAAGGCGTACTCGAAGGCTTTCTGAACAAAAATTGATTGCCCGCGGGGTGCCATTAAAAATACATTTGGATTCCGAAACTGCTCTCCGTACAATGTTTTACGGGGCTACTCGGTTTTCGATTATTGCTTTACAATACTAAGCCTTAGAAATACAGAGAAGAGAGAGAATAACGTTTCAATTATGACCTTCACAAGTGACATTTATTTTTAACAAAGGAACTCGAGCGTCGACGCAGCGTAGGTACTTCCCCTTTTGTATGTACTGGGAGTTCTCTCTCTCGTTTCTCATCAATTATTAAATTTATAAATTTCATATTTTTCCTTTTGTTGTACTGTCATTGTTCAGTACAATATAAAAGTTTTTTTTAATATATAATTGATAGAGAATGATAATATTCTAGACAGGATCTTGAAGTTATATTTACAATCAGGGCCACGTCTCATTAAAACATACCTCTATGGAAATGCTGTGGTGGAAATATAAAGGTGAAGCTTACCATAATTGACTATATAATGATATATACACTTTTATGAAAACTTTTATTCTCTTTATAAATAGTTATATGTTTCTCTTAATACTTATATAAGTAATAGGTAAATACAAATCTAACTTGCCTATCATGTATTAAATTCTGATATGCAGTCTAGGTATAGGCTTTTATTAAGTCGAGCTTAAAGAAATGAAGTAATAATATAATTAAATCTAAGATACTGAATTTGAACTATTTGTAATAATTGTATAGTCATGGAACTTGGGAGTTAGGTGACAATACAACACTATTGTCAACGAGCTGGTGGGTCTGTGATGATGGAGCTGGGATCTGGATATTGGAAATACTCAGTAGGGACTATTCAATAGAAAACCATTCCAGGTATTATTCATTTTAGGTTCTTACAAATTATAATTCCGAGCACATCTATCGCTTGATATAGAAAAAAACTTCTTTTTGTAGTTTTTTTTAAACAATATATCATGTCCCCAGGTCCCCTTCCTATATTCAGATCACAGTGCGAACCTAAAATAAATAGAAAAACTTAGTTTTCATAATTACTGAAAATTGCATAGTCCGATAAATAGTATATGTAATAATATAGACACAGATATTTAATAAAAAAAAATAACAATAGAGAGGAACTTTATTAGTTGCTGGAAAATAAAATAAGAATCATGAGAAAAATACACTATATTCTTACGTACGCACTAAATCAGATTAAAAAAAAATCTCCAAGGGACCGTTTACGTTTCCGTTTATAATATATAAATAAATTATGGGATTGGAAAGCCATAACATCGCGGTATAATCCTAGACTGACATTGTTTTGGAGCGACCTATTGAATAATACATACATTTGATTTCTTGTTTGCGTCCGTTGGTGCATATTTTTTACATATTTCTTGGTCCAGTAATCTGATACGAGAGTATATGATCATTCTATTACTATTTTGTGTGCTCTAGCTTATATTATATGAAATGAGTGAACACGAAATTGTTATATACACAGGTACTATATGTATATAACAATTCTAGATATTTAGAAATTATGATTGCCATTTAAAATATTGAGGTGGAGGAATTTCGTGGTGCAGGTGTACAAGCGTGTGACGCGATGTTTGTGGGTTCAATTCTCAGTCGGAGAAATTAAATATTTAATATTTTCATTTCCTTACTACGTGAGAGTAAAAGGCAAAACACAGCGTTGAATTCTGCCACTAAAAACGCAATGCCTCAAGTATTAGACGGAAAAGCTGCACAAAGCAGGGTAGGCAGAGGAAAACTAGTGTTAAGACACTCCGTTCTCTATTTTCTGCCGAATTTTGGATGCATGGCGTGAAATGCTGTTTCGACTATTGTTTTTTGGTAAGTTTCCCTTAACATTTAGTATTTGTTTTATTACGATTCATAAATAAAATAGTAAAATCAATATAAAATATTTTATATCGAATTAGCTGAAAATGTAATTTTCAATTCCAATCATGAATAATATTATATATATAATGCATATTTGTAAGTAAATAATTGTGTGAGCGAGTCGCTAGTACCTACATATGTATATAGATAAGTAACCTTTGTTACTTAAACTTTAATTTAATTTTCATGCTTGCGTTGTTTTTATTTTATAACATGTTTCATGAAACAATGATAATTTTACTTAAATTTTCTCATTATTTACGCGAGGAATACGGATAGGATGTAAGTAAATACACTAAATTGATTTAAAGTTAAATGTTGAATAATATAATAATATTTTGGCTTCACGCTGTATCACATATACAGCGGGGTAGGCAGAAAGAATGTAGTGTTAAGACTCACCGTTCCACAATTTCCGCCGAATTTTCTAGGCATTGTGTGTGGAATGGCGGAATTCTATCCCGCAGTTTGTCTTGTGGAAGGTACTTGCTACAATATGCAAATTTATTTTGCTCACAGACGGATATAATTTTAATGTTAAAAACGGAGAGTCCCAACACTAACTTCTTCACTTACTCCAATATAATGAGAAGATGTAACAAAATATTCAGAAACCTCAAATTTACAACAAAAAATAATCAAATCAACCTATCATGAACACACAATGTACTGACTAATACAACTAATAGCTATGCACTGATTCTCTACACACGGTACACTTCCCACGGGCCCATTATCGGTGTCTTGTCAGTCAGAACCATATTGCTGTTTGTGGAACTACGAAATATTATGGTAAATTGATTCACGAGGTTGTGGATTCGTTTCCCACTCGAGGAAACGTAATGTTCAATTGTTTTTATACAGCGTGAAATAAAAAAAAAGATTCTTTAATATTACTGAGTAGTGAAGCATTTTTTTTTATATATTGACTTCAAAATAAATGCTTATACTTTATTATGTACATAACATGTTCGTTATAAGGTGGGCAAACACTATTTTACACTACAAGTGTACAGGATGAAAAGTAATATTTTTGAGCGCTGGTTACAGATTCAAGGCAAAGGGAACGTAGTGATACGACACTCCGTTTTCCGTTTCCATCTTTCCGCTGATTTTTCGAGTCATTGCGAGTTGAGCGACGCAACTCAAACCCGAGCTATTAAAGCCGGTAATAAAAAGGTTGCATTTACTACTACTGAGTATTTGATTTGATAATAAATAACCGCCATGAAAAATATATACATTTATTACTATCTCATTAAAAATAAATCCACATTTAAAATAAAATCTCAAAACCTCTATAAGCTGTTATTAAAAAAAGAAATAAGCTCCGTTCTCTGTAATACGATGAAGTAATCCCTCACGAGCCAAGCAGATGTTTTGCAAGTGCATAATTAAAATTAAATTTAAGTTAAAATTTTAACTTTTTTGAGAAAAATAATTTACTATAACTTATATATAAAAAAAACAACGTTCCCACGCAAAAACCACTGCTGTTCTAAAAGAAGTAAAGACTGACCTACGAATTTCTTGGTCTTTTGTTGTGTGATTGATGGCCATTTACATTATTTGGAGCTTCCAGTTTTGAAAAATGACTTGCAATGTTTGTTTCTCTGACTCCAGCCATTACAATCACTTTAATGACATTTTAAATACTCATTTTTATTGCCTCTATATTTTTTGTTTTGTTTTTGTCGGCTGTCCCCATTTTTTTTAAAGGTGTTGAACCTTGGCCAGCGATGAATGGCGCGGGTTCAAATCGCACTAAGTTGAAACAAACGTTTCCAAATAATTATTTTTCTTTAGTAACGTGATAAGCACTTTATATATCTTAAATAAATGTTATAATGTACAACGTTGCTTTAGTCTTCCCCTATAAAGCATGGTAAGCAGAGAGCTTAGAGACACATTATTTTCCAGAACAAATAAATTTTATTTGAAAATTTATATAATTTTATTTACAAGTCGCGGAGCTCGATGCCATGTTTTATTTTATTATCGGAGCGAGAGTATGAAAACAATTTATTGAATTCCTCCTAGTGGGAATGGAACCCACTACCGTCGTGTTTACAGACAGATGCTATGCCGCTGAATCACGACGGCACTACATGCCAAAATTCTTGCAAAATCACAGAAATCTTATACAGAATCTTAGGTAATTATGACCCGCCTTTTATAAGAATAATTATTATAATTCCAAAAAGAATTAATTAAAACTTGTTAAGTGAAACTTAAATTAATTACGTTTCCCTATTCCTTTGGGTGTCATTAAAATCTAAATATCAAATTACTTATTCACAACAAAACTCCCAACAAAATAGAATAGAAACGTACTGTCTGCATAACAAAATTATATAATAAAATATTTCAAAGCGAAGCGAAAAAAGCAAAATAATTCCAATCTATTTCTATCTATCTGCCCGCAATCATAACATGATAAGGGTGAAAAGAAATGTGGGCTGTAATTTACTTATTTGTTGTTCGAAATCGAGAGTGTTCTCATGAGATGGGTTCCTGTTCCAGCATCCTCGCGTAGGGATGGGAGTTTATGTAATTGAATAAATGCTCCAGCTTCACCGTAAACAAGCCTCTCTATTGGAATCATATAAATTCTGTTTCGATACCAATGTTATTGTATGAGTTATTGTGGAAATTTAGCTATGAAATATGTATATATAAATATGTATATGAAATATGAAATAGGTATATATATATATATATACTGATCAAGATATAGACTTACGCACAGCCGGAACAGCTGATGGTAAAAACGTAAAGTTTGGACAGCTATTTATTTTCATAATGTGAACATCCATTAAGAAGTAATTTTGAAAAATTTTAATCCTGAAGGGGTGAAATAGGCTTTGAAAGTTTGTATGGAAAAAATTTAAACACAATTTTCATAAAAAATTAAATTCAGACTTTAATTAAATTAAAATATTTCACTGAACACTTGTTTCATGGTTTATTAGAATTACTTCCTAAAATGATAATAATTTCACAAATATTTTAAATAAAAATTTACATAGTTCAAGCGGGCGAAGCCGTCCAGGTCCTAGCCCTGTTATAAAAATTACTAAGTTATTACAAAATAAAATTTGTGAAAATTGATGACAGTCGCTTCATGTCTTTACATTATGAAAGTGAAGAAGAGCGAAGTGAGTGACTCTAGTCACCCTCCGCTTTTTTCCTTCCAAAGGAATAAATACAACGCCGTCTTTTTTTCATTACAGTGGGAAAATAAAAATAATTCATTTATTTTTATTTTCCCACTGTAATGAAAAAATTAAAAAAATAATGAAAAAATTCGTTGATTTTCCAATCTCGGGTGGAGATTGGAAAATCAACGTATTTTCCTATTATCGTATGGCTATTTCGATTTTATATTCAAACAAAGCCCATTCTTTGTTTAAGCCAACTGTGAAAACAAAGAATAATAAAACAAAATAACATATATTAGGTATATTTTCGGGAATCAAACTCACAACATACCAAATATTATATTCTTCCAATTATCAATTTTTATGAGACAGATTCATTTTTACTTTAGTAGAAAAGTTATCATATTAAATTTGATTTTTCGCAAAAATATTATCGACTTTTTTTTTTAGCTGCACGGTGTATCCCGCACACAGCAGGGTAGGCAGAGGGAACCTCGGTGTTAAGACACTCCGTTCCACTTTCCACCAAATTCCGGAGGCATTGCGTGTTGAGTGGCAGAACTCAACGTCGCGCTTTGCCTCAACACCAGAGCGAAGAAAAATATTATGACTGAAAGTTTTAAAATAGTAAACAACTTTTATTAAAATAGACGGCTGACGGTCCGGGCAGTCAACTTTTGTTACGACGCGGTGTGTGGTATAGGAAAACCAGGTGTCTGGAAAACGGTACGCTTGGTAAGGAAAATGGTACGCTTTTTGCAGTAAGATAATATATATAATATATAAGATAATATAATATAAAGAAAAATATTTATATTTTGTGGCAAAGAATTAATAGATTTGCCTTTACGTTTTCATTGTTAGAAAACAAACAAAATGAAAAATAAATAATGTATACAAAATAATAATAAATAATTAAAACATTACAATAGTTTACAGACAATTTCCATTTAAAATAAGTTTTGTTGTTAACAAAACTTTGGCCCCTTAGTCCCACTGTAGGAGAAAAGCTGCGATAACTAACAGAGACTCAGTTGGGGATGCTACTTCTAATCGAAATGTGGAAAACTTTGTATCTAATTAAGTTTTTACTCGAAATGAAATAAGATATATAAAGCTCAAGTCCCAAACGATATGCAAGTAATATATCTTATAAGATCTACTTGAAATTTTGTAGAGATAAAATGAACTTTTTAAATTCGAAATACAATATAAATTCTGGATCCTTTTAAGCTGTCCATGTATTTGTTGAGAAGATTTTCAAGAATCGCTTCGATAAATCCTTTATTAGTGTGCTCAAGACATTTGTACGTTAAACGTTAAGCGAGTTGTGGAAGTTTATCGATGGTCGGTGTTCCAGCATCAGCTGTTTGGGTTACGCGAACTTGAGGAACATTTTAAAAGTTTTTGGCCAGCTCTTTAATTTATGAAGACTTTTTTTAACTACGCTACTTCAAGTATATAGCATAGGTGTTAACGAGTTTGATTACCGCTCGCGAAAAGGCTTAAATTTATAATATATTATATGTAGATGTTCTCTCTATGTAATTAGACAGAAAGGCGCCAGGCATACTCTTAATTAAAATAATAGAACGCAATATCTCTAAATGGACGGAAAGTAGAGACTATGGCACCTACTCTTAATGCGGAAAATGTGATACTTCTAATTAAACATTTACTTTTGACGCCAGTCGTGGACCGTGGTGCAGGGGCACGAATATGTGACTGTAAACGCGACTGGTTATGGGTTCGATCCCCATTCGAGTAAATGAAACATTTAATATTTTCATTTTTCGTTCTGGCGTCGAGGAAAAGCGCGGCGTTTTTATCCAGAAATCGGCGGAAAATGGGGAGCAGATTGTCTTAATACTAGATTTCTTCTGACTACCCTACTTCGTACATCTTCTAAGTACATTTTCATGTAGAATCTGATAGAAAAAAAAATATTATTTTTTAAATGTAATTAAATAAAACAGATTAATAAGAATGTAGGTCAGTATGTACCGACGTATTCTTTTATATTTCTACTGTGTAATTAAATATATAGAAATATATAAATCTGTGCTATAGAAAGTAAAGCTATAGTAAGTATTTTGAATCAATAACCCATAGGCAATTAGTATGAGGCTTATAAATAATTATAATGGATGTTTTACAAAGGAATATTATAATATGCTAGCTTGTAAAATAGCTATTATATTAAGAATGATGATGCTGATATATAGTATAAGGTATCGTAATTATAACAATGTGGTTATTGTGGAGGAAGCGAATTGAAGTCCACTCGAGGAAGTGAATTGAAGTCCACTCGAGGAAGTGAAATATTCCTTTACGTTATATTTCCATTTTTCTTCGCTCTGGTGTCGAAGCAACAGCACGGCGTTGAGTTCTGCCACTCAACACGCAATGCCTCCAGAATTCGGCAGAAAGAGGGGAACGGAGTGTCTTAACACCGAGGTCCCCTCTGTCTATCCTGCCGTGTGCGGGATACAGCGTGAAGCTGAACAAAAATATTAGTAGACAAGTATAGATAACTAAACATTATATAATATAAACTTTTTATCATTCCACAATTACGTAAACCCATACAAAGTAAACAATGGAGACAATGTGCATCGATATTATAAGTCACACGGAATACATTATGAGGTAGGTGGGTGCGGGTACGACAAAACTGAAATTGAGTTTCCCTACAACTAAATATTCTCATTCAGCTGAGTTATTTATTCTGTTTGCAATCACGGCCGTCACGTCACATGTGGCCCTCGCTGTTACAACTTTACTGTTCCCGTATATTGTGTATGCAAATTTCTATTTGTGATTTTCTCTCTTATTTATTTATACTTATTTTATATTGGACGTTAAGAATAGATTGTTGTGGAGTTATTCGTACTGCTGGATGGATATTTGATGCTTTTTGTTTTAACATTTGTTGTAAATAAATAATAATAAAAATTTATTTTTGTTAGTATAATTCTCAAAAAAGCTCATTTCGGTTTCTACATAAAAAATATTCTCATATGCATAAAATCTTTTATCTGTCTGTCTTTATAAAATATAAATTAATTTTCTTGGTTTTTTTTTTCAACTCATTCTTAACCGGAGTGTCTTATTTTTACTTGAACATTCATCTTAATAATATATGGACCACCAATCACCAAACCAAATAAATATGCAATCTCACAATGGGCTGAAGCCTCAACATATACTTTTCCAGTTCCAGGAGCCAGCTCACATGTATCGAGATGCATTTGAATTTAAGGTTATATTTGAATTTGAGCAGTATACATGTCCAATTTATATTCGATTCGTATCCGGATATCTTGTCGAGCATTTCCGAAGCGTAGGTAGCAAGATCATGAGATTGTATGTAGTGATGTATATATTAAATTATTATTCTACTATAATATTATCATGTTTATTATATTTTTAATAATTTTTTGTCTTTTTTCTTCATATCTCTATTCCTCTATTCAATTTATTTTCTTAAATAGAGAGTGAAAGAAGAAGAAGTCGTGGCTCAGGGGTCTGAAGCGTGCGTCTGTAAATATGACAAGTTGTGGGTCCCACTCAAGGAAATAAAATATTAAATATTTTCATATGGCTTTTCCTTATTGCATATGGCTATAATATTAGAATAATTTTAAGCGAACGAAGCTGTGGATTGGTCGATAGTTATTTTTATATACAGTTTCTCACGCAGACACAACAGGTGATTGTTTAATGTAGCTGTCTAATTGATAACAAAGGGTTTACAGTGTTTTTGTTTGATATAACGTAATATACTTTATACCGGGCCGTTCTGGCGCAGCTCCAGCTGTAGACGTGATGGTTGTGGGTTCAATCTATATCTAGGGAAAGATTCTATTTTTTGTATTTAATTATCTATTACAATAGGAACTTAACAAAACATCAGTTCGCTCTCTACTTTTCTATTCTAAACTTTCTACGTAATATTATCAAAACTTTCCCACCGCTAAACAGAAACGGGAAACGAATATCTTTTAACTGTTAACATGAAGTTCTCTCTATAAACGCAAATAAACATAACTTAGAAGCAGAGAAAAGAGGCAAACAATTATTAAAATTATAATAAGCATAATATTTTGTTCACAATAAGAATCAAATTCATAACCTTCGTGTGCTCTATATCTTTTCTAAAGTAAGCTATGATAACAAATGTATTTATTTTGTATTCAGACATTATCCACATTAGGCAGGGTACTAAAAACATAGTGCAGTCATATATCTCATGGTGCTTTAGTTCCTTTATATTGTAGACTTATTTAGTAGGTATGGCTGCCGAGGGAACCTCGGACTTTCTGCCTTATTCCGGAGGCATTGCTTTTGTATTGGCGGAGCTTAACGCCACGGTTGTAACAGGTTGTTATAAAAAAAATAACTAAACAATTAGTAAATAAACTAACTCATTTCAAAATAGTTAGAGAGGACAAGGCCGCAGTATTTTAATCTGTCAGTGTTTGCAAAACACCTTGCATATGCTCATACATTATACAATAGAGGAGTCTGTTTAATTACGAATATTAAGCGTGCAACCTAATACACGATACGTGTGCATACGTGTTACAGCATAAGATCAACTAATAACCAATTTTATGGTAAACTAGCTTATATCGGCGACTTCACCCCTTAGCCAAGAACAAATATACCCAAAGTATAAAATAACTTTAATTTTTCTCGAGATATGGGCTATCCAACAAAAAAATAATACTAGTAGAGTAATAAATTAGTTATTCAAATAAAAAAATATTTGAAGTGCTCTTAATCGTCATAATCATAAAACAGAATATAAAAGCAAGATTTCAGGCTTTCTCTACTGCATTATGCAGTGTATGCTATTACGTTTTACTACCATTTCACTTTTAAACTGCCTTGGCCTCAAGATGTGTAATTTTTTAAAAAAATAAATAAACATATACTTGTAATGCTTCTTCTTAGCTTCTCGCTGCATCCCGCATATAGAAAGCTAGGCAGAAGAATAAGTTACTTATTATAAGACACGCCGGTTCTCATGTGTCCTCTATAATTTAAAATTTAGAATTATTTCCCGGAATTGGAATCGAACCGACAACCGTCGTTTACAGTACGCTACGCGATTATACACACCAATATATATAAACGAAATAACTACATATTATAAAGAAAAGCCATCTTATCACAAATATATATCCGTTTCCCAAAGAAATCGTAAAGTAAAATGAAATAGTTGTAGCCATAATATAAGCTATTGTACCTATGAGTATGGAGTCTCACTGGAAAGAGCGTCGCAGTTTTGGCTCTCGAAAACCTCCAGCATCTGGGGAGTAATACGTTTTATCAGGATATGACTGAGCCGGGCAATATCGAAAAGCGTTTACAAATTCTGAACTATATATATTCGGGGCCGCAAACGACTATATATTGCATGGAAATATTAATGGTATGGTAAATATTGGTCTTTTTCACTGTCATTTTTTGTGCCAAGCTATATGTTCTTGTTGTAGATATATGACTCTATTAACGTAAAATTCAGAGATAATGTGTGCGATAGAAATATACGGTAGCGAAATTTGTTACGTATTGAAAAAAATTTTTTATATCTTTTTTTTATTTATTCATTTATTGGATTATTCAGAAAAATTGTGATAGGACGGACACTCCAATTCTTCATGAACCCACAATATTTTACCAAGGTGACTTAACTTAATAAATTGTTGAATTTTATAAAATATTCTCTAAAAATTAAAAACTACTATATATACTATATATTCTCTAAAAACGACTATATTTCTTACTTTGAAATAGACGGGAAAAACAAGGAATTCTTCGCCTTTTTCTACATTAGTGGTAAAACAAACAAGTCAACTTGAAACTAGGACAAACATCAGTTTGACTAATTCAAATCGGTGAACAAAGTTCACGAAAATATTATTATAAATATCATATAAAGCTAATTTTCAAGATATTGTATCGTATAGTATAAGTGTATTATATCTTTAGAGTTATTTAAAATACAATGTTATCTTAATGTATTAGATTACAGTATTATAATATATTAAATTACACTGCCATTGTTTTCGAATAACGCGAGAGATACAAGAAATGAATATTATAATATATCTCAAATAATAACTTCATAAGATATTTAATATGACTCGATTAACAATATGATTCTCGTTCTCTTATTAAGATTAGGTTACAAGAATATAAATAAATACCTTATGAGGCCAGTCCCGGCGCAGTGGCACAACCGTGTGACTGTATACGCGACATGTTATAGGTACGATTCCCACTAACGGCAATAAAATATTTAATGTCTTAGCGTCCAAACTTCGGCGGAAAGTGGGGAGCGGAGTGTCTAAACACTAGGCTCCCTCTACTTACCCTGATACATGCATATATATTTATACAAGTTTTAGTTTTATACTTGTAACTTTCGACACGTTTCAGTAATATTACATCAATTATTAATAAATAATATACACATATATAATTTAAAGTGCCCACCAGTGTAATGTTATAATATATTCCTGGAGCGGTCTGTGTAATATCGTATGTATGCGCTTTAGCGAGAGATTATTAGTTTTTATGGTTGCGGGTCCGTCAGTGGACGGTAAACTTTATTAAATACAAACGTAACCTAATTTTAGATGGACAAACATACAAATATGCTATTTTTTTGTTAATAAAATGAGAGATTGAGGCCAGTCGTGGCGCAGTAGCACAAGCGTTTGATTGGTAACGTGACAGGTTTTCAGTTCGATTCCCACTTACGAAAAAAATATTTAATAATAGGCAAAAGCACGGTGCTGAGTTCCACCATTCAAAATAATGTGTTTCTGCCTCCAGAATTTTATGAAAATAAGTGAATAGAGTGTCTTAACACTGGGCTCCCTTTGTATACCCTGCTAAATGCGGGATACAGCGTGAAGCTGAAAATAAAATGAATACATATTTATAGGTATTATCCTTGTCAAAAAACATTTTAGTCATATTTAAATGAAACTTTCAGAATTTAAATATCTAAATGACATTCTATTTGACGTATTGTTTGTAGCGCGGCTCGTCCGTCCGTACTAACGTTTGTTATTCGTGTAATGCGTTGTTCTATTTTCGTCCAACTGCAATAAAGCAATCAGAGTTTACTTTTTAAAATATATTTTTGATGTAAACATACGTGTGTGTACGTACTCGTAACAGTACTTGAAATTGTAAACAAGCGGATTGGCGCAGATTATACAGAGCGAAAGATTATATAATATATCGAGTCTATTTTTCCGTAGATCACAAATGTTTATTTTAGATTTTTAAAAAAATAATAAATATTTAAGAAAATCACAAAAGTGGAGAACAGAATGTAGACGCTAGGTTTGCTCTGCTCATCCTGCCTTTTGATTCAGGATAAATATATTTTTTGGATATATTAGGCCGCCGCGGCGCAATGGCACTACATTTTTCATTTACTTGCTCTGGTATTGAGGCAAAGCGCTGTTGACTTCCACTACTCAACACTCAACGCCTTCAAAATTTGGCGGAAAGTGCTCTGCTTACCCTGATGCGAGATACAGCGTGAAGATGATTAATTTTTTAATTTTTTTTTCGATATAATAAAAAGTCAAATTAAATATTTTTCAAATCCTAAGTGGAAGTGGAATAACACTAAAATATAACAAAACTGGGTGCGACAGTAATATTTCCACTACGAGCTTACATATAAATTTATAGTATTTCCACGTACATAAAATACTTCTAGAGGTCCTTTGAAGTGTTTACGACCACGCCGTTCCACTCAAGCCGAACCCATTTCTTGCGATCAACAGCTTAACCAATTTTTTGTGCATTCAAAAGAATAACTTTCCTGGCCCACAATCCACTAAAGTATACGTCATGTCAAACGATTTTAGTCATTTTTTTGTCGTTAAACATTGTATGGATAATATGTGGTAGGCAAAATAATAATTTCATTTTCGTCTGTTGTATATTTATTTATATTATTATATTCTATAATATATATAGATAGATAGATTTCGAATGTAACCATGGTGTTAGGTTTAATCAACAATCTAATAAACATTTTATTTTCATTTATCCTGGGATGACAAGTACGGCGTACAGCTATTTCAACAGTCTTCAAATAAGACATGAAGCTAGAAACATATAACATATACTTCATCACAGTTGGATCTGAAAAGTTAACAGATTCAAATTGATCTTGGGCAAAATATTGGTCAAAATCTTTCATTAAAGAAAGTGCAACGTTAAGATCCATCTTTCAATAGTAATTATACTTTATGCAGGGCAGAAACTCGAATAGAGTCTCATAAAACAGGAGATGTAGTTCAAACAAGTAAATTCATTATGTAACCTACAATGACGCTAACCGCATAGCGGGGGTTAAGAACTTGCAGGACTTCGCAAGAGTAAAGAAGACCTGTTAATTGCGCGTAAGCCGGAAACACGATCTACAAAAAACTATAATTTGACACCATCCATGTGTTGAAATGAAGGCTAATATAATTGCATATATGTATATATTCAATAAACGACCCCGAACGAACGACGATATTTTTTGGTAGGTCTGTCAGAAAATATTTAATAAATAATATTTAAAAAAATATTTGCATAAGTAATTTCTTATTTTTTTTAGTAGATACTTTTTACTTTTACTTTACTATGTACATAACGTAATATGAAAACCCATTTCTTTAATCCTAAAAAATAATAAAAAAAACCTACAAAACGGCATTTGAACCCACAACTAACTGTAACAATAACAACGTTTTATTTACAAATATACAGAAATACATTACTCTCTGCATTTCTAATCGCACCATATATTATATTTTCACCTAACTAAAATATATATAAATAGTCTCTAATGTAGGTAGGTAGATAGATACAGCGGCGTTCTCTTATCTTCAATCTTCACGGCGCTCGGACAGAGAACTCGTGGCAGCGTACCATACCGTACGTCACGCTAATAGGGTCATCAGCCTTAAATATTAAATAGAATATTAACTTGGAGATAAAAAAGAATTTTACTTTTAAAGTAAAATTTCTTATGTAAAGTAAATATTATGATAATGTTATTTTTTTATTTTCTTGCCCGTCAAATGTAGAATGAGCGTAGTGCCAGAACACTTTTTTATTCATTTTCCTTTTACTTTCATTTATTGCGTTTCGTGTAGTGAAATCAAATACCGTATTCCTTGTTCTATAGACATATAAAGCGACCAATGACATATATTATACCTACGGCTTCACTCTCATGGCCTTTTTTGTTCGTAAATCTCTCTGAAAGTCTGAGATCGATGTTGGGATGCCGGTTTTATTCGTAACTTATAATTTATGATATAGTTTTGATACTAGGTTTTCCCTGCCTACGAAATACGAAATGACGAACTTCGACTAGATTCTTCATGTGATTGACTTCTATCGTCGGTGAGATGAATAACCATTCAGTTTCTTTACATTCGCTTTATTACAATGAAGTTGTATGAAGTTTTTTAGACAAGAATCAAAACTTATAAACTTATATATAAAGCTTCATTTGCCAGAATGGCATATAAACTTGTTGGTTTCGAACTTTTGCAGCGAAGTGAGACATGCTATAAGGAAAAAAGTGATGACTGACTTTCTCAGTTTCTGTAAAAAGTTCCTTGTGTCTGTAGGGGAGAGCGCAAAAGCTTTAATTAAGAACGTTTAAAGTTAGAGTGAGATAATTAATTGTTTTAATGCAGACTTGTCTCTACCATTGTTTCCTATTTCCATATTAGAACATTGTGTGTTTCTTCGGAAGATGCATAAGATTTTTATCTTCTAATTAAGATATTTCATCTTATAATCTAACAATAGAAAAACATAACTACTTCTTTCTTTCTACATCTTTTCTACTTTTTAGTTTATGGGATGGCACAATTTTGCTAGATCTGACTAGTCCTATTATTTTAAAGAATAAAGAAGTTAGTACATACGATAAATAACCAATACCGCTAAATCTCAAAATCTCAATCCACATTTAAACACACAAAGAAGATGTTCAAGAAGAAAATTAAAATTGTCAGAATAATCGAAATTAAATCGGTGGACATTTTAACTTAACTATAAAAAACAACAACACTTCTTCACGGTAATAACTAAATCAAATATTTATAGCTTACACGGTCGACAGCAAAAAAATTTTATATCCCAGGCTTACCATTAAAAATGTAAGGCAATCGGTTGGCACAGTGTATAATAATACATAGTGATTGTTAACAGCCGTGAAATGGTCACGGTTACGGTGGTAACAGATTCAAAACTAGAAACAACATATTTTCATCCAATTCCAGCTTCTATCGGGGAACAAATAAGTCTCTTACGTTGTGTCTCTTGATGTTTTTTTTTTTGTTAGAAAATGTGCCCAAAAGATTTTAAACAGTAAAATGTGATACTAGTTAGGAACAAGTTCTCAATGATTCGACAGTTATTTGAAAGAAATATGATTTTTTTTATATATATATTTTTAAATAACTGTCGAATCGCTGAGAACTTGATTTGTTTGAACAAGCGCGCTAATCTCAGGAACTACTGGTTCGATTTGAATAATCCTTTTTGTATTGGATAGTCCATTTTTTGGGGAAGGCTGTAGACTATAATATTACTTAAGATGTTTCATGTATCCATACATGATTATTATTTCTGTGTAAACATGCCATGAAGGTACTTAAATATATTTTCATATATGAAGACCATATGGATTCCGCTTGATCGCTATTAAACAATTCATTCAGCTCATCCAATTTTAGTAACTGTATTCAATTAATTGAGATCGTGTTGACCCTTCAAACATTTGTCCGCTTCCCGCTATTTAATTAAGTCAATTACTTGATATAAATATAACCGGAGACTAAGATGATTTTAAGCTTTTAAAATTTATTGTTTATTTTTTTTAAATAACTCTTCGTTCTTTTTTTGAGGAATGGACGCGATGAGTTCTTAAAAACGCAAATGTTATAATAAATTATTACCCACTATAATCTGTATTCCTCAAATATAAAATTTCTAACAGTCAAATCAGGATTCTGCAAATCGCATCTACATATAAAGCACTACTACAAAAGCTAGCGGGCAGCTACATCATCAGAAATTCATTCAGCCCTCAAAGTGACATTCCATGCAAATATCACCCGTACTAAATATACAAAAACTTTCCTGACCGCTTCCTAGCCAAAGAGATTAGTCACTATAAAACACTACGTGCAAATAGCTAGCCCGCAGACGCGTCCTGAATATTCAATGTATGGCATATGGGGAAAGTTTCAATTGAAATTATATAACTTTCCACACTGGCGGTTTTGAGACAGTTGTGACGCAGCGGTGTGGTTCTGACTTTAATGGCGACGGATGATAGTTCTATTTTCGTTGGGGTCAATCGATTATTTACCTGCCTATAAGAAATTCCACTCTATAGGTTCCCTCAGCCTACCCTGCTGTGTGCAGGATACAGCGTAATAATAATTTGCATATGAAAAAAAGATTTATAAATATACATTTTTCATATATTTCCACTCTTTTGCAGTCGCTGTTCAACGTTTCGTGGAGCTACCCACTTATACCGAAGTGAATCCGGGAGAGGATGGGTTGCTCAAATGCCGGATATCTGACAAGAAAGGTGTTTGTTCGTGGCAGAAAGACAACAAGGTAAGGAATAGATACGCTTTAAAACTGATATTATTTTGTTTTTTAGAAATATTCTTTAATACTTCGATCGACTTCTATTTAAAAACTTAATTGTGATTAAATATATCTAATCTAAATTAATTCATCCCTAAGTTCACATTTAATTATTTTACTAAGCAAAAGGAGGTATCTATCAATTGGGGGTGGCTTATTAATGGTTGCCATGCCGTTCTCTAACTTTTCTAAATTTATAGTTCGAAAACACTATAAAGAACTTAAACTCCTCTAGATTATGTCATTGGCTTTTGATTTATCACTTTAATTAATCGCTGAACAAGTATCACATTTAATTTACGCAAACACTGTAGCGCAGTTATTATCTGAATGGACTCGATGGTTGTACGTACAAATCTAACTAGAGACTTATTTGTTTAAAATATACATAAATGTCTTCCCGATCTGGTAATATTTCTATTCTGAAAACTTACCTATTTAGATAAGGTTAAAAATTACCAACTAAAATTTTTTATTACCATAAATTTCTTATATTATTTACTTCATGTCATAAAGTGCAACAAAATAGCAATTATATAAATAAAGCTCGCAGATGCGGTGCGGCAAAGCCACTGACTTTAAGCGCGACAGATGTAGGTTCAAATGCCACTCGGGGATACATTAAATTACAAATTCACAACACATTCTCCAACGATACAGCAAACACATTTAATTATACACAAACACAGAAATCGACTGCCATTGATAAAAGGGTATAACGAATTTATAATTTTCCGCTGATAATAGCTAGGACTTAACGTGCTCTCTTCCGTACGGCGAGGATAAAATATGTGAATATTAAAATCCATATTTAATACCTATGAGAATCCACTTATGCAGATGCAGGTTCGACTCTTCAACAATATTTTAAAATTTTATCTGAATTTGCTTTTATGAACGACGCGACGCAGTCTCACTTGGTGACTGGTCTTTTTATTTTTTGTATTCTATGTTTATTCTTTTGTACATATCGCTATTATGCTAATAGCGATAATTCGCTTATTGTTCTTTATAACGAAAACGTTAGTATGCATATTTATAAAGACTTACTTTTTTTTTAATAATCTTATATTATCAAAATCTACACTCTAACAGCCTGGAATTCCGGTAAATAGTTAAATCACCAGAATTAACTCTTTACTCTTTATTATTTATGTTTAAATACAACACCCACTCAATTAGTCACTTCAGTTTATATATTCCTTAAACGGGTTTAACTTTTATCGTGGAACACAAAGTGTCTCTACACCAAATAAGAACAACTTATCTTGCTGTTACCTCATTAATGGACATTCCGAAACGTGCCTTGATTTGTAACGTAATTAGTGTATATATATATATATATATATATATATATATATATATATATAATTAGGGATAGTCAACGCACTGACTAACTGAAGGGAGACGGCCCTTTTATTACTTTTCGTAAATTTTAACTACTTCCGAGAATGTCACAGACAGACATTTCAATATATTTATTACATGTTAACTAGTGTGAACATTTTCTTAGCATTTTGTTTGTATTTTATGGCGTGACAGACGGGCGTTTAATTTTAAAGTTATTTTTATTATCTGAGTTAATTTTCATGGAACTGACTAATGTGGATTAGATACAAAGTAAGTGCTATTATGCTTAATTATTATTAACATTGAGGCCAGTCGTGGTGTAGGAGTGCTACTGTAAGCGCGACAGGTTATGGGTTCGATTCTCAGTCGAGGAAATGAAAATATTCAATATTTTATTTCCTCGCTCTATTAACGAGGCAAATGCTAGGCGTTGAGTTCCCAGGTTTCCTCTGCCTACCTTGCTGTATCTGGGATACAGCTTGAAGCCGATAAAAATATATATATTAACGCCGGAAAGCGATTTTAAAGATCGCATAAAAAACTAACATTCCCTCCTCATAGTTTATATTTGAATAATAAATAATATAGATTCTACTTTAAACCACTTACAGTTAAAAATGTGTCTTTAATCAAAAGAGGTAATCAGGACTCAACACTGACACATGAGAACAAATAGACCGCAGGAGTGTGGTTGCTGTGGCGAACTGCGAATAGGGCTGTCAAATGATACAAATCTTATATTGCCGACGCCTAAGCTTACACTACAGTGGTATTGAATAGCTTTTTTAAAAATAAATGCTTGTAATATTAAAAATTATAACTCTCAACAGATATATTTAGAAAAGTATAAAAAAAATTGAACGTAGCCAGATTTGAAACTGCTCCTCTCCTAAACTGTCTAAGTGCACTGATCCCTGAGAGTTTTTATACGTGTTCAAAAAATATATTTCTTTCCTAAGTTTCTAATAACACTTTAAAAATTATTTATTAAGGAAACGTATAAAAATTTGAACCTAGCGGGATTGAAACCCGCGCCTTTTTGAAAATTTAGAAGGTTCCCAATAAGAAATCTAGGAACCTAGTGTTAAAATACTCTGGTACTGTTAAGACACTGCTGTTACCCAATTTCGGTTGAATTCTGAAGGCATTGTGTGTTGAGCTACCAATCTCAACCTCGCGTTCCCTCGTTACCAAAGAGAACAAAATGAAAATATTAAATATTTCATTTACTCGAATGGCAATCGAACCCACAACCTGTTGTATAAAATAAAAAATACAAAATTAAAGTGTAGCAACCCTAGTTAAAGATTCATCTTAAATGGGGCACGCGTTGCAGTCGCTTGCTATATCACCACAAGGTCCAAACAACCTCAAACCGCCACCCACTGCACTGGCAGACACATCACATATATAACGTACCTATGAATTTATTAAGTAAATTTAAAGAATATATAATGAAATTTTGGAAATTTATTGTTAAATAGAGAAATAAAATTATGTTCTCATCTATCTGTAACTCTATATTCTACTGCGATCTCTTTTTATTTTTTAACTTTATACTGTATCCTGCATGTACCAGGGAAACCGACACTCCGTTCCGTACTTTAATTATAAATATAAATTTTCCCTTTGTAGTATTTGAGCCTTTAACCATCTTTCTAGCTTAGACAAATAAATATTGCGTCATATGCATTCAATATATAATTAATTATCTTTATTTAACAAAATGCTAATTGAACTAATTAAAAATAGTTTTGACTGTTTCGTTCATTTAATTATGGTAACCACGTCACATATTATTAATGGCTTTTTGTAGTACTTGCATTTTATATTTATAGCTGAAAATAATATACATACTTGATATATTTATCTATTTTATTTTCCTTTATTTGATTTATAACGTGCGACTGTAAACACAACAAGTTGTAGGTTCAATTTCCACTCGAGTGAATTAAAAAGACAGACTGACAGAGACATGTTTAATGTAAATATTTTCATTTATTTACAAAAGGCAAATCTCGTGTTCAACTAAAATCATTTCCAGTTTTAAATAAAACACAAGAAGGGTTCTTTACGGCCACTTTTAAATTGATGTAAGCGCTCTCGTGCCCGTTATTTCGGTGTCATAATATAATAAGCATTTTATGAAATACGGAAATTTTGAAATTATATAATTATTGTACATTTTAAGTAATGAATAAGTTATTTGTAGCTCAGTTTATTTATTTCACGATGTATACCACACCGATACCCCCCATTATTCCCCCCAAAGAGATTCCTCTTAGTGGAAATCGAACCCATGATTCTTGTGTTTGGGCTTGCAGTCGGTCGATGTAGCTTAAATATATTAAATTTACTTTATTGGACATCAAGTGGCTTCCTTCAAGACAAGTCGTGGCTCACGGATACAAACGTGCGATTATTTACGCGAGGTTGTGGGTTCGATTCCCACTTGAGGGAATTAAATATATAATACTCACTCAATTTCTTCAACGTTAACAGTTTTTATATCTATATATAAATATTATAAAATTACTGATACAAATATTTACCCCAAACCTGTATCTGGGTTACAAGCAGAAAAACTTCTCCTGTATATTTAACACTTTACTGTGAAATCTTAAGTTCTTATAAGGTTCGTTTACTAACTGCAGTTTTTAATATAAAGTATGAAGTTTACTTGTTAAATTTATGTTAATTGGATATTATGAGATATTTCTTAGTTTTAACAGTGGAGAACGAAGTGTCTTAATACTGGGGTTTCATTTTTATGGATGAATAGATGAGCCCTACTTAGGATGGTATTAGCGGAAACCTTCTTCAATATGAGATGCTGCAGGATCTCTCACGTATGCCACTACGACGGCCTGGGATTTCTGACATTAGGTTCCCTATGTCTACCTTGCCATGAGTGAAAATCTTGTAGGTGCTTTAGTTACTTTTTAAACCAAATAAGTTATTTAATTTTATATATTTATAAAACTTGGCGTTTATCTGGTAGAACGTGATGATTGCGGGCTCAAATTCTTTAAAATATTCATATTTAAAATATTCTTGTAATACTTTTCTTTTATAAATTCTTATAATAGTTGGCCTCTCTGTATACCCCGAAAAATAACGAGAAAAGCGTGTTCATTTGAAAAATAAAATGAAAATATTAGCTTTAATTATGTATACACATTAACAAATACGGTATTAAAAGATTTAAATGACGTTAATCTTTCTGCAAGAAATACAAAGTAATTACTGGTCGCGACGTAAAAATCGTAAAAACCTTACAGCCCTAGCGTGTCAGGCTCTGTGAGGTCGATAAGACTGAAATAGTTTACATTTTAAGCTTAAAATCCTGTTTTTAAAAATATGAAAATAATATTCTTAATATTATATGCTATATTTTCTAAAAATAATGTGTAATACACAGTCATGTATATAAATAACGAGGGCTATTGTCGTGCGGGGACGGCGTCTGACACTTATCGCGATGGTCGTGGGTTCAATTTAATTTGGGGGATGGTTATATCTCTATTTATTTATTTTTGCATTCTAGAGTCTCACTTAGACAAAACATCACAAAACGAGTCATGATTTCCACCTCTCAACACACAATGTGACCGTGACTTCGGGCGGATAATGGGAAACGGAGTGTCATGTCATATTAAGTATTCTCTGCCTATACTGCCTACATATATTTTGCTAATTGAACCTAAAAATTATCTGATTTCGAGTACATTTATTGTTTAACGTATTTTCTTTTTTCAATAAAAAATTATTGAAATAATGAAAAAAAAAATCTTAGTAATAAAATTTTGGTAATTTAATTTTTTTTCTATCTCAAATAAGATCAAGTAACAAATATCTATCTATCTATCTATCTATATAAAGAATGTATCAACTTCTTATGAGATCACAAAGAGTATTAACATATGAAAGCTAATCGCGAAGTATTCAGATTACGAGGGCCAGACGTATGTATTCTTAGAACGTAACTCTATACGTTATACTACGCTGTGACTGGAACATCCGCCTCGTTTTAATATTAAAGATCTGATACATATCAGAATGTAGGTTGAAGGCATTTTTGGGGTTGGTCTGATAGTCTTTCTAGTGTATTATAATGGCGTAGTGTGTAGAGTTTAAAGAGATTTTCTTGAAATTTTTGTAGCAAATTTAGGTCATACGTATATGTATGTAGGTGTACGTAGGTGATTTTCATTACTTTTTAAATGTTTTTGTGGTGTAACGAATTGAATGACCCAAATCTCAATTATTATTTTAAATAAAACATTTTGTCCTTAAAGTTTAAATTTGATTGATTGATTGAATAGTTAGGAAAAATGGAGCCTTTATCTACTACTAATAAAAATATTGTATAATTTTCTTTACCTATCCATTTCTTTTATTAAGTACCTAATTTCTTCACGAAATTTATATAATTACTTATTCTTTGATAAAAAAAATCTTTCAAAATAATCCATTTACAAAACCATAAAATGGGCAATAACGTTTTTGAAACACAGTAACCGTTTGAACATTAAACGAGAGCGTGCTATATCGCATTTATCTCGAAACCACTGTAAGTCTTTAAAAGCACCTTTTCTTCTTTAAATGGCTTACAATTTACAATAGAATTCGACACTTATCGCGTTTCACAAAAAATCTTATAAATTATTTAAAACTAAATATATATTATTATTTCAAAGTTATCACGTGAATGAAAATTGAATGATTGAATATTTCATTTTCTCGAAAGGCAATCGAACCCACACACAACAGCTAGCGTTATAAGTCGTACGTAGACTTTGACAGCAAATATTTTTTAACACAACAGGGTTTCAATCCGCACTCCTTAAATACCAAGCAAGCACTTCTAAGCAAAGAAAAGCAAAGCTTCAGTAGCTTAATAATATAGTGGACTTAACTTTTATACACTAGTATTATTATAATTACATGTAAATTAACGTTGGATAGAAATTAAAATGATTTAAAGTAAAATTTTCGCTACAAATTTGTAATGGCGGGCACTTTTCGCTTTAATTACTTGTCTCGCTTATATAGCTTTTTTCACGACAAACAATAATTAGAACAGTTTTCATATTTCAATTTCACCACAAAGTATCAAACAAGAGTAAAAAGCTTATTATTTGTTTTATTCAGAAGTGTTTATAAGTTGGATCGGCTGTTTAACTTTGACATCGTCTATAAATCGTATCTAGCTTTTACAACTTATTCTGTTTATAGTTAAATGTAGCTCATAGATAGCAATTCATATTTGACATTTTATAAATATTTGATATTTGAGGTCTTTGTCATAACACAGCGTTCTAGCATCGGACTGTTAACACAATGGTTATAGGTTCGATTTCCACTCGGTGAAGTGGCTTTAGTAGTTTGAATTATTTCACTGCTTTGATAGACAAAGTGTGGCGTTCAGTTCGGTCGCTCAACATGCAATGTCTTGAAAATTGTGCAGAAAGTGGGCAATCGAGTGTTTAAACACTAGATTCCGTAAAGCTGTTAAATTTGAACCGGTAGCATTCTTCGGAGGTAGTTGATACAAAGTTAATTTTGTTTGTCGTATCACCATTAGGGTAGTTTTACCAGCGTTAACATAATATGAAAACTTTGTTAAAATTGCACGGTTATTACTATTTTATTTTCCAATGTTTTTGCGCTCAGTTAAGCAGAAGTTTCAGACTTGTTTCGGACGGGCGTTTGTAAACACATCTTTGTAAATAAGAGATTCAAAATATGCAGCAAAATATTATGCAATCTCATCAGCGTCTGACTATGAGCACGACGGTTGTGGATTCAATTTCCACTCAGGGGATTGATTATATATTTTTTAGGTTCTCGTTTTGGAAGACGAAGCATGGCTTTGAGTTCATCTTCTCAACACTTTGATGGTGATTACTACAAATAAGCAAAATGATTTAATAAGAACAGAATGTAGTCCAAGCGGGTGAAACCGCGAACAGCACTAGTATTTTTCATACTCGTTACTATTAACCAGTAACTGTCGTCGGCTTTACTTGATATATAGAATTTCAATGTACATTAACATACAATGACGCTTTATACATTTTATATACGGAACACTTGAAGCAAATGTACGATTTTATTGATACTATTACATGAACAATAAAAGAAACTCTTTAAAATCGTCAGTAATATTTAAAAATTCTTCGATCCGTTTTGATTAAATATTTGTCTTTGAATCAGACAATTTTACAACGACATACAGACAGATAGTTTATAGCTTCCGAAGGGTAAGAAATTTTAGTAGGGATACATATTAGTAAGTAAATAATAATATTTGAATAAGTTTGTTATTATTAAATCAGCTTCACGCTGTATCCCGCACACAGCAAGGTAGGCAGAGGGAACCTAGTGTTAAGACACTCCGTACCCCACTTTCTGCCGAATTCTGAAGGCAATATTATTGAGGTGTTGAGCGGCAGAACTCAACGCCGCGCTCTGCCTCGACATCAGAACGAAGAAATAGAAATAAATATTTCACTTCCTCGAGTGGGGATCGAACCCACAATTTCCATTTTCAGCCTATTTATTAAAAAATATATTAAGTTTCACAACAACTATATAATATATATTTTTAACAATTATCAAAATTAAAGGATTTTACAAAGCTCAGTCTATAAGCCATATCGTATTTGAAAGTTAATTTTCTCGACAAAGCTCTTCCGTGACGGTGAACTCATTTAGCATACAGATAAAACTAACCGCTTAGGTTATCTAGTTAAATTTAACCAGCTCTATTTAGTATGAACAATCGTAGCCGGACGAGATATAATCTTAAGTTACGTTAGTCACGTTCTTTTAACTGTGGTTCAAGATTTATTTATTTCACGATGATTTAGTTTGAAACATTTTGGGAGTGGAACTTGCATTGCAATATAAGTAACAGGTACGTTAAAATTTAAACGGTTATATTTCGTGGTTCTAGTTAAATTTAACTATATTGTTAATATATATATTTTTTCATTTTAACACGCTTTTATTACGTCGAGGTGTTACAAAATAACTACGTAACGATATAATAAAATTTAAGAATCTGAATAACACGCATTTCTAATTGTTGTTTCTTCGTGAAATTTGGCAATTATATGTAAATGGCATAAATGGCAAATGGCAGATGACAATACAATATTATAATATCCATATATACCATCGATCGCTGGTCTGATGATGGAATTTTAAAATGGCTGATGAAACCTTGCCCCAACTAGCTTGTTTTAACATTAATATCTCAAGATACGTTAAAACATTAATAGTTTCGCTTAACATATTTATAGACGAAGCGTTTCCACAATAATCATTTAAAAATTCGTTTTATAAAAAGCAAATCTTTCATTTTTATGGCCATTGAATTCCGGTTACGCGAAATCCGGGCAATAAATATAATCTTTCCCCCGCAGATGCGAAAAGATTTCACTCGAGTATTTCATTTCATGTATTAAATAAGTATGCTATCTGTGCCGTTAATGTATTAGATTAGGGATGGGAATACATCCCGTATTGGAGATTCCAAAGTTAAGTGGACCGTTCAACATAAATATGATGAAACTATCACTTCTTCTTTTTTATCTGCTATCACTTTTTTTAAACATAGCATGGTTACCCTGATATGCCTCTGCCTACCCTACTACATGCGGGATACAGCGTGAAAGTGACAAAAATCTATTTAAATTTGGAATTTATAACCATGTACACTAAAGCAGTCGTGGTTGAGAGGCTAAATCATCTTCTAAACTTTTTTTTAGTTCGTTAGAACTATATTTGTTACATTTTATAAAAAATATATATGTATATATATTTAAAAATCATCTATAAACTACATTAACATAGCAAACAATAACTTATTACCCACACATAAAGAGGCAACACAG